>VXBA01001223.1:155562-227285 GCA_013399895.1 Serilophus lunatus
AAAAAAAAAAAAGACCAATTACTCCAGCAGATGAGTTTTAATTTGTAAAATTCTACCAAAGTCAAGGCTATTAATTTCTTAAAAAGATCTCTCAGACAAATGTTAATGTTAAATATAATTAAACCACACTAAAAAAAAATATTTGGCATCATGGTATGGGTTCCTCGGTCAAGTCGAATACAGTTTTTATGTACAGCACAGTGCCCAAGGTGGCCCTAAACCACTCCAAGTATTTCAGTATCAACTCTGTCTACCTAAACCGAATATCCCACTAATGTAACCAAATGTCTTCAGGTAGTATGCCAAGCCAACTTGAATATCTTATGTGCTTCTGCGTGGTGTTACCTAGAGAGAACCTTAATTTTCACTTTAGGTATCTAAGTGACGTTTCACTTCGCATGTAAGGGAATGTGGATACAAGGAATATGTAATTGGAGATATTTTATAATTACATAATTTTTTAAAATGCTACATACTCTTCAGAAGGAAGGTGGAATGTAGACCACAATATTGTAATAAACCCCTTTCTTCATTCTGTCTTTCAGTCTTGAAAGAAATCAATTTCTGTTTATTTTGAAGACAGCTTGCCCACTTTTTTTGCCTATTCAGCTAACAAACTGAAAAAAACAGTCATTCATATTTTTACTCCTGAAGTCTAGTCACCAGAAAAAGAAAAGTCAATTTAAAACATATTCATACTTGTAAAGAAATTGAACACTCATCTCTGTAAAGCATAACAATTTCCAGGATGCATAAGTTGAAAGTATCAGAACATTTTTTCAATCCTTTTTTTTTTTTTATTATGTAGACCACAAAAGGAATTCTGTAGTTTATTTCAGCACAACAGTGATGTTGAGCAAAACTGAAAAATTACTTCTATTTTCATAACATCCCTCAGACTCAGACATTATAGCAAACAGATTCTATTCCTCATTGTAATCTCTTTCTGATTATATTAATTCTCTCATAAAATTTTTACTTTTTGAAGAATAGTGACTTCTGTGCTATATCTATTTCTACATTCCTTATATCTCAGTTTACATCTGTCACCTATGAGTATGTGCAATTTACTTTAATACTGGAAAAATCTTCCATGTGGTATCATTTAAATAGCTTGTAAAAATGTAGCACCTTTAATTATGCACCTCACAGGGCAGGCACACAGTCTGTTTTTTCTCTCTCAGCTCTGAGCTCTTTCATAGTAAAGTGAGGTGTTTAGCTAACAAAAATCAATCATTAGAATCATTAGAATCATACACAGTGTACAAACTTTTGGCTAGTCAACAAATGTCGTTAATGTACATTCTCATTTGGAAGTTATCTGTCAGTCTCCATGTATTTCCAGGGGCAATGGCTACAGAATTAGACTGCTATTGTAGACAGCTTACTTACAAGACACCTTTTTTATTTTTATTCATGTGTTAAGTTTCATGTGTTTTATTTTTATTATGTGTTAAGTTGGATCAAGTGCATTCAAAAGCTTTATTTTATAGCAAAATAATGCAGACATTTAACATCAAAAAATAAATACCAAATCACATATTTACATTCACTCTTTCTCAAGTTCCCTTAGTCAAAAAAATCCTCAAAACTTATATATTAAAATCTACTGAACTGTTTGCACATTGTATGCATTTCTAATAAACTATTTCATTCAGAAAGTCTGGTTTACTGTGAAATTTGACAACCTCTCATTTTTTTCACTAATAGGAGCCTGTTTGCAACAAAGCCACAGTCAGTATAGAAGAGGATAAAGTGTTATACTAATTCCTCATAATGCTAGGAATTCCAGCATGTATATCAAAGTCTTCTCCTATTGAAATTACCTAATATATTCCACATTACCATGGAAATTATAGAAGCTATTATCTGCCTAGCATTTGGATGCTTCTATACAACAGATTAGGCTCATATTGGACTGCCATGTTCAGCCATAATGTACTTTTGGTACTTATTAAAACTGTATACAAATATCTGTTAAATTGGAGGAAGTCCAAAGCCAGGTCTTAATAGTACAATAAACATATGCTTATAAATATTGGTATCAGTACTCAAAAAAACCCTGCAGTAAAATAATATTAGTATGTGTGTAGCACTGAAGTGATATCTTTGTTTGACCAAAGGTAAAATATTGGATGATGAGTTTTCTTCTATTATTGGAATTTGGCAGCTAATTAGCTACAATTTATGAGTCATATATTTGGCAAACAACGAGATCAACAGTGAAGTAATTAAAAAGGACCATCACCTCAACACACTTGGCAATTAAGTCAAATCATGTAAGTATAAAAGTAAAATTTAGATTTTCCCGCTTAGCAGTAAGTGGGGAGTGAAACAATGAGTTTGGCGGTCCCCAGACTTTCACACTGATGAGCTTCAGGTTAATAAGGTAATCTCTGGGAAATTATGGTAATTGTTGTCAATATTTCATGCATATTATCACACAAAAAAGCCCAGACTTCACCAGATGGACTGTAGTCTGTTCCCCCATTAATTGCAAAGGTACTACCCATGTATGAGACTGCATACCATGATTAGATCGTTACCTTCTTGTCACATGGATTCCATTTTTACAGGTAGGTGGCTACAATTAACTGATAGATGTTACTATATAACTTAAATCTGAATTACTCTCATTTTGACATCAAACGCATCTATGTTTCCTGGAAAATTATCATAATCAGAGGATTTTCAGAGTGAAAAACTGAAATTCAAGTATATCATCAGAATTTAATGGGGTTTTTTCCATCTATTTCCACTACGGTTTCACACTGACTTTCTCGAAATATACATTTTACTGTAGATTTCTAAAAATCTTGTTAAACGAATGAGAGCTCATTTGTTTAACCATATCATCACAGTGGATTTAGACATGATTTTACACTTGACTGAAGTAGCTTAGTCACACAAAGTTGAGGTTGTAGAGGTCATAGTACTCACACACAGTTGCTTTTGAAAATATAGTTAATTTAAACTTGTGATATTTTTAATCTTTTATATCCTTGTTTCAGTTTCATTGGGACACTCCAAAACTGTGACACAAATGTCTACTAAACTATTTTAATCTGTATGCTTTCTCCTCTCTCTCCCAGTTCACCATCCTACAAATTCAAAAATCCAGGACTAGAATGACAGCAAGCATTCTTTAAGCAGCTGTCATATCTTTTTTTTGCAGTAGACTGCTATAATATCCAATACAATGCTTTGCAGAGATATCTAGGCAAGCACATATGCCAGAAGTAGTATAAGTGTGTTATTGCGATACTAATGTAACTGGATTACTTCCACTACAGTGCCGCAAAGTACAATTATACATTACATAAATATATTCAAGTTTAATATGCACAGAAAATTCCAGTTAATCTAAAATAAATGGCATATTTCTAATGAAATTGAAAGTTCAATTTCATGCACGGACTATATTGTTCCTGATACCCTTCAAGACTGAAAATTAAGTTTCTAACAATATCAGCACAAAATTTTTCCCTTATTCAGTGTGAACTAGCCTGTACAGGGAATAATTTAAAGCTGACCCAGGGACATCAACATATACCACAGTCCTTTCTGAGGCACAACCTAAAGTAATTGTTATAGTTTTGTGAGATCTTATTTTCTTTGCATTCTCACTTTCAGTAGTTCATTGAATTTAGCCTACAGAAAACAGAAATACAAGTTCATGTTAAAGATACTTCAGGTCATAGAAAAAACCCACAAAGATATGTGTATTTTGCTTCAAATATATATGCATCACACATTTCAGCACAAATCATCGCCCAAAACATCGTCCCCCACAGCTACTATGAAGGAAATTAACTCTACCCCAAACAAAACAAGCGCATTCTCCATCCTTTATTCCATATCATCTATGTCATGCTCAAGTCCAACGCATCTTCATTAACCACCACCCACCTTCCCATCCCTTGATAAAATACACAGGTATCATTCCTCTAGTCTATGAACCACCCCTGTGAAGTGTCTGTTAAATGTCCACAAAATACCCAGTGAGTTCATTTAGTCCATGACTTATGGTGGTCACTCAGAACATGAAAAGCAATGTGCTGCAGGGCATTCCTGGACATCAAAGACAGCTCAGGTCAGGTCACTGGTGCACTTGCACTGCTTCTTGCAAGACTTTTCTTCCATTGATTTAAGTGGTTCCTGCTATATTAACTCCTGTAATACACAACTCACTTCTGTACTCAGATGCTGATGCTATGAATTGCCAGACCTCATTTCACATAGGAATTCCTGTCTTGTCTAGAGAAATCCATAAAAACAATGAACAAAGGCTAGAAAATGCTGTTATAAGCTCTACCTTAGACACAGAAAGTCAGTCTGCAATGTCTCAGCCAGAATATATAGTGTATATGTATACTATAGAATTGAGGGAGATGTTTCATGGGGTAAGATGAAATGTTACATTTTTTTCAGGATAGTCGTATTGCTGTTTTTGTGAAGCTATTTCTTCTGTTTAGCAAACCGGTAATATTGCAAATGCCATCAAATAACAACAACACTATGTGTAAGGAGAACTAATTAATCTAAGTTTCAAAATATTATGATTAATATAACCTGATTAATTAATACTAACATAACTACCATGAATTTTATGTGTGTACTGCTTTAACAATACTAGCACTGGATATGCATATCTGTATACTTTTAAAGTTATAGCCCTTACAGTCAAAGTATTGTTTTTTTCATTGTGTAAACATTCACAGTGTAAAACATATTGGTTACTATCCTCACACATAAACACAATACATCTGAAGTAAAGTTACAGCAGAAGCTTTGTATTTCTCTGGTGTCTGTTTCCCTACCTATTACTATTTCGTATAACTGCTCATTGCTCTTAGCAAATAGAGATAATCTGCTGCAGTGTTAGATTTTCTCTTCAATAACTAGACGAAAAAAAGAGCTGGAGAGTGAGGGACACTAACAAACAAAACTCCAGATAGTGCTAGCTTCACAACCAACATTAAGAGTAAAAATGTTATGATGGGAAGATTTTAAAACCAGGATTTAAAACTTATAGATTTAGGACTAATAAAGAAGAGGCTTTAGACAACAATGCTAGATTTCAAAGCTCAGGAAATTTTCTAGTCATTTCAGGCCACTGAATACAGCGTCTTTTGCAGTTTACAGTACCCTAATCAGGTACATTATGCCTAACATTAAAAATATGTAAGTTATAGTATTGGAATTGAGATATTACTACCTTGGTTAAAGTTTAGTTTATCAAGATGATCATTTTAGGACACTATAATGCACTCATTCCAGCTTATGTCAGTTTTTCCATGGTCCTGCTAGTGTCCAAGTTAACAGATAAGGGAGAAATGTAAAGTTATTTTTCTATTTTCATTTTGTTTTTAAAAAAATATAGTTTTTTTGCATTACATCACCTGAGAAAAAAAATATAAAGAAGTAATCTGAGACCTTCAAATATTTAAGTAGCACCAAAAAAAAATCAGACCTTGAACTTATATTCTCAAACTCTTTTCCATATGTGGTGACACTCTGAACATCAAGGTCTCAATGCAGACCTCTCTCCAGAGGAAAAAAAAAAAAAAAAAAAAAGCCTTACTTTTAATGAAGAAAAGACAGAATAAACTATACTGAGAAAGAGTATTTAAACACTTGGTTTTACCTGAATTTGGTAGCTTTGGTAGCTTCCAAAATCATCTGAAATACATGAACTTTATGCCTGCTTCTAAAGGAAGCCTTTCCTTTGATAGTATTTTCTGCAATTTTGCTAAAAGCAAACTACCTCTGAGGTATGATCTGCTCGAAAATAATAAAAAATCAACAGAATTATCAATTGTCTTGCACATTGTAATTCCTTGAGTTTGAACGATGTCTTTCTTCTATTTTAATAGAAGAAAATTGATTCTATTCTCATATAACACTTTGTGCCCACTTTCCTTTTCATTTATACCAATGTAATCAGGAATAGAGATATAAACCTGAAACTCAGACTGGCTAAATCAACTTCACTTCAAAATTATCTAGTGTAATGTTACCATCTCTGAGCTTTATCAGTTTCATTTAGACAAAATCACCTTATAGTATTAATTGCTTTCAAATATAAGGAACAAAAATAGTGCTATTTTTCTTTTCATGCTGATTACAGCGAAGTAGAGGTGCTTGAATGGCTGATTAATGTGCTGCTCCAACAGTTCTTTAGCAGTTCAGAGTGAAGCATCTCTGTTTCATGAACCCTACAACCATGGTACTGTGTCAAAGCTAATGAGCCAGATGAGATATGGCATCTTCGCAAAAAATACAGCTTCTAGGTGGTTTATCCAAAGCTGGCTAGATACTTCAACGACCTTTCACTGGTACTAAGGATAATCTTTACTAGTTCAGGGGTAATTGCACAAGAATCAGTGCATGAACCACTGTACTAGTGAGCCTTGTAGCTATCAAAACTCTGTTTTCATCTTTATAAAAGATGTTACTTTTTTAAAATCAAAAAATCCTATAAAAATATAACAGGCTAATTTGAATTTTAGTAAATCACAGTTCAAATCTCATGTGTAATTGGAAATTTATTAAGTTATATCTGTTTCCTTCTAGGTTCAACATTCATTCTAAACTCCATTAGACAATAAATTTATGAAAATATGGACAATAAAATGATTTTTTTTAAAAAATAACAATGAAAAAGATTTTATAATTCTACAGGGAACAAATTAATCATTAAGAAAATGTGTGAAAACAGGGCTGTAAATAACCCTTAAGACAAAATCTTAATTATAACTAATTAGTTGACAAGTCACATCCAGGGTCAAATAAAAAGTATTCAACATCTGATGGAAAGCCTATGGTTTGGTCTGTCTTATCCAAATAGGTAACAAACCCATTTGCTGAAATTAATGAAATTTAAATGGCAGCTATATGATAACAAAGCCAGAGCTATCTCAGATGCATAGGCATTCAGGCCCCTAATAACAGACACACTAACAAATATGGAATATTCTTTGATTCTTTAAATACATATCATTTTCATGCAAATTTGCATACTGGACCCCTCTGAGACACAGGAGGCTTTGTTACTCTTTAAGGTATGAAACTGGTGGTTCGAGAACAACTAATATCACCAAAAAAGGAAAAAGAAAAGATCATAATGAAGACATAAATGTTCCTATAAACACACACACACAAATAAAAAAAAATAAAATTAAAAAAAAAAAAGTAGTGAAAGTGGCATCTCCATAGCTGTTGCTGAAAACTGTTTCATTTTCCCTTGGTTTTGGTCACTGCTTTCAATTATATTTGCTAAATTTAGCAAGAATCTGCCCAGGCAGCCAGGTCAGGAACATGGTAAGGGGGGTAAAGGCAGGGCTGAAGACAAACTAGAACATACATTGAAAGATGCCATCCCAAACACAAAACACCCACAGTGCAGAGAAAAAGGCCTGTTCAGGTGGCATACAGAGACAGGGATGGCGACCAGCACTCCTACAGAGTCTCTGGGCGAGGGACTAATAGCCTCAGGCTGGGCTGAAACTGGGGAACAGGGCCATGGGCAGTGAGTAGCACCAGGAAGTCTGGTAAGTGTTCTTGAGGGCTAGTGGTACCCTCAGAACCCTGAGAAAAGGACAAAAAAAAGGACGTGGTGAGACCAGGGCATCTGATCTGTGATTGGAAATTAGAGATGGCTGGAAATAAAATGAATAATGGAAATGTCTATAGTGAGAAAGAGGAAGAGCTAGCATGGAATATAACCTTAGCAACACGAGGAGAATTTAAATTTATCAAGAGGAGGAATCTTGCTGGTGATTACACTGACCCAAAGAACAAAAGTGTGATTTATCTTCCAGTAGCAAGGATAGTACATGTGAATCTGGGACTGGAAATTATTTTAAGGGGAGTCCACAGTATGTATGAGATATCCTTCATATAAAGACAGATGTTGCTGCTCTATTTTCCAGTGAAATTATTCAAGGGTAACATCACTATCAAAAGAAAGGAGTGGGGAGGATTGCAATAATCTGAGTAGAAGTTTTCAAATCTCTAGAGAAGATGGTAAAAGATAGCAAGATACTAAAGATCACTAGATAACAAAATAAAAATTCTGTAGAATCATCAGTAATTTAGACTGCATGGTCCCTGATAAAAACAATGTATGTTATAATATTGAGTAGATTAAGTTTAACACAAAACCCCTCTTTAGCCATTATCAGATTTTCACATGGCTATCACCATGATTTTTCCATTCTGTTCCTTTAAATTAGGACCATATAATCCTTTCATGACATGACTTAACTTTATAGGTGTTGTCCAGCAGTATTTATCTTTTTTTCCTAAGAGAATTGCCTCTGGAAAAATATAGGTCCTTTCTCTGACTATTGACTAGCATCGAAATAAATAACAGACCCCAGATCTTTCTAGAAAGGATTTCTGATCAACACAGAACCAGTAAGAATGATACTATTTTAATGGTTTTTTATTCATATTAATGATGTCAATATCTTCTTCAGTGGAGCTCTGCAAATCTGATGAACAATGTCTTTGGACGGATTCATCACAGTAATGTAAATGAAAAGTAATGTGTTCACTCACTTTTCCAAGTGACTTGATGCCTTCTTTTTGTCTTACTGTTGTGTGCTTGGGGACTACCAATTTAAAAACTCATGGTGGGAACTTTCAGGTAACATGAAACATTTTACTTGGCATGTCTAACTAGCTTGATCATTCCATAAACTCCTCCTTATCAATTAAACAAAAAAAATACAGTCTAGTTTTACAATGTCAAAGTATGAGCAAAAGTAGTTTTCAAATGACAAAGATAGTAATATAAGCTATCTGCTTAATTCTGTGCTTTTGTCACACCGTTTACGAGATAGGAATTTGTTCTCTGGTATTTCAGAACTTGATGGGATGAGCTTGATAGGTTTTTCCCAGGAGGTTAATATTTGATTCTGTGGAGTGTTCAGAGGCAAAGAGTCTGCTTCCTAGTTTCCCTAGGGGGAAAAGAAAAATCCTCATCATAATTAAAAAAAAACCCAAAACAAATCACAAGAAATGGCAAGGCAAGGCAAGGGGAGGGGGAATAGGAAGGGGAAGGGGCAAAAGGAGGAAGGGGAAGGGGAAAGGGAAGCAGAAGGGGCTAAAGGGGAAAGAGGAAGGGGAAAGATAATGGGAAAGAGAACAGGAAAGGAAAAGCAAAGAGGGGGAAGGGGAAGGGGAAAGGGACAGGGAAGGAGGAGAGGAGGGGTAGGAAAAGAATAGTTCTGCTGGTATTTACTTACCATATCGTACAAGCCTAGAGGTATCCTGTATTGTTTGGATAAGTGTAGCCAAAACATTCATTAGTACATATAGAAATTATTCATGTGGCATGGAATATACACAGCAGAGATAAATTTAAATGCATAATTTGGGGAAATCATCCAATGATGTTTTAGATTTTCAGCTCAAGATAACTATGTGCCAATCAATGAGTGAATAATTGCACTCTAAAGCTCTGAAAGAGACTCATTAGATTCAGAAAATTTCATAAAAATCACATGCTTAGATATTCTTTCAAAAATCTGACAAATTAGGGTTGATATTTCCCTACTGGAAAACTGCAAATAAAGCAGTTGGCTCAAATCTTCTCAGGAGGCCATATTGTAGTCATTTGAAAAGGGCTTACCTGCCTGAGTTAAAATTCCGTTTCCCTTAAACTGCGGAGAGGGGGAGGGGACCCTTGCTCCAGCTCTGCTCTCCCGGGACTTGAGGAGGGGGAGGAGGGGGCTGCTCTTCCTGTGCCCCGCTGGTTCCTGGGCTGAGCTGGGGATGGGACGGGGACGGGCGGCAACGGCATCTTGTTTCCCCGAGGCCGTCTTGAGATGGAGCGGGGATGGGACGAGGATGGGGACGGTTGGCGGCTCCTTGCACTCCAGGCTCCTGGCAGCGGGGGGCCAGAGTGGGGTGGCGGTTTCTAGTTTCCCCCTGTTGGGGACAGGGTGGCAGCTCCTCGCCCCGGGCTCCCNGGACGGGCGGCAACGGCATCTTGTTTCCCCGAGGCCGTCTTGAGATGGAGCGGGGATGGGACGAGGATGGGGACGGTTGGCGGCTCCTTGCACTCCAGGCTCCTGGCAGCGGGGGGCCAGAGTGGGGTGGCGGTTTCTAGTTTCCCCCTGTTGGGGACAGGGTGGCAGCTCCTCGCCCCGGGCTCCCGGGAGCACGGGGGCCAAACACCAGCTTCCGACCCAGCCAGGATGGCCCCAGTCCTGCCTCTTCACCCTCCCCCTGCCTCCACCGTTCCCAGGAGAAGCCCCGGGGCTAGCGAGGCGGCGCACAGGACACACGGTCATTGCCCAGGTCCCTGACACAGGCGCAGCCCCGGGCCAGCCCTGGCCGGGAACCTGAGCACAGCTGCCACTTTTGGACAGCAGCGGAGGGCTGGCCCTGGCACTGTGTTGGCGCTGGGGTGTCTCTGAGGTGCTGCAGCCATGAAAACAAAGATGGTGGGCGGGACTGAAAACTCATGATCCCCTCGACGAGAAAACACCGGAAGCAAGGCAGGGCTCAGGCCCACTAACCAATGGGGAGAGAGTTTGTCCAGGAAGAAGGCGATGAGATCCACGTGAGAAGGAGAAGGCTTAAAAGCTGAGGCATGGTCCTGCCCTGGGTTCTTCTTCAGCTGCCGCTGCGAGGAGAAGACTACAGCTCTGGTCCCCAGTGCCCACAGGCCCCCCACGGCATGATTCCACCCATTTTTCTCAACACGAGAGCCATTACCAGCATGCTAGCAAGTAACCCTTAGGGAGGTGGTGGGAGGGAGTCATTTTCACCTCTTTTTCTGTTTTTCAGAGAATTTCAAAAGCCGGGGAGTCCCCTCCATCAGAGGGACGGATAGAGACAGATCTTCCTACCCTTCCCCACTGCTTTTTTTTCAGCTAGTCATTTAGCTGAAAGGAGCAGTTCCCTTTCTTTTTTTTTTGTTTTTTCCCTTTTGTGTTGTTTTTTTCCTGCGTGTCGGGTGTCCCTCTGTGTAATTCTGAGGTCTCCTGTGGGTTATCCCTACTTCCCTTATTTAAACCCCGTTTAATACATCGTTCACCTGCTGCAAACTCTATTCATTTTTCCGTCACCTTTATTGAACCTGCCCCCTGAACGCTAAAAGGTGGATTAAACCACCACACATATAGAATTGGAATTTGCATTACTTTCTTTGCATCTCTGAGAGACAGAGGAGAAAAAACCCAGTCCATCAGAATGACAAAAGAGCTCTGTAAGTGACTTGCTCTGTAATCCTAGCAATTATTTTCTCTGTTCTGCGTCAGTCTACTTTGACATTGATTGTTTTTTTGGTTGACCTGTAATATAAACAAAAAAACAAAAAACAACCGTTTGTATGCAAAACCTTCTTAACATAAGAACATTTGACTGAAACCTTTGTGCAAACCACTAATAAATAGAGTCGTATTTTTTTACCCTTTTCATGAATCAGCAATATCTCTATGTACGTGGAATTACAGAGACAATATTAGAAATAATAGTTCACACTTACACTTGAAAAGTGAAAAAGATAAAATATGAAAGTGCTGTAATGGAGGAAGTGAGAGGCAGCCAAAGACTGTCAGAAAGAGCAGATAGATAAAATTCAAGCTATGATGAAGTGAGAAGAGAAAAAGAGACACTTTCTGGGTGTTGAGGAGCACTGTCATTATTTTTCTCAGATACACTCAAAGAATTGTCTCACATGTCCAAAAGTATTTCTTGGTGATCAGGTTGCAGGTACACACCATAGGTTGTAGTTTATGCCTCCTGGTTTTCCACTTCAGCTTTAGTGTCTTTGCTGTTACTACTCCTCAGTTGAACTCTTGTTCTTTATATTTAATCAGATTCCATTTAGCATCCATCACATGTAATTTCAAATTACATGGCTAGCTTGTAATGCAAGTTGGTTTATTTAAAATTCAAAAAAAATTAATTCTGAGATGGAGTTGTGCCTAGAGCAAATGGACATAAGAGCACTTCTAACCTGTAAGGGTTCAATTATCACCTGCTGAGCCACAGAGCCTGCATTTGCCTGATTTAGTGTCACTTATTTAAGTAACATGAGGAGGAAGGGAACGTGTCCTCTGTGTCTCAAAGAGGAACAGAAGAAACAATATAGGAATATTTCAAGGTCTTTTTTCCAATATTTAATAGAAACCAATTAAACTAGCTTTGCCCCATGCCCCCTATCCACCTGCACTTCCCCCAGTCCCCACTCCCTCCCCCTACATCCTTTTTTAAGAAATGTGTATTTCATTTAGGTTTGCCTTCCAGGTAAGAATACAGCACAGTTATATAATACTTATTTAAGTGGTCTGGTTAACTCCTGAAATAACTGAAGAAGCTCAATGGTTCTTGAGTAACCCCTGCACAATAAAAATAGGCAACAAACATGCCATTTGAGACATTAGATGTCATATTTCTTTCAAAGGCATCAGTTGAAGTTAACTGAGTTAACTGGTTGGGGCCAGTTAACTCACGCCAGAGTTATTGTAAAGAGGCATATTCATTCTAAATTTGGAATAAGTGAAATAAAGGTCACAGTCTTACTTAGTTGTGGTGGTTTAATCCACTTTTTAGCGTTCAGGGGGCAGGTTCAATAAAGGTGAAAGAAAACTGAACAAAATTAGCAGCAAATGAACAGTTTATTACAGGGGGTTTAAATTAGGGAAGTAAGGATAACCCACAGGGACCCCAGAATTACACAGAGGAACACCTGACACACAGGGGAAAAAAAAAAAAAAACACAAAAGGGAAAAAAGGACAAAGGGAACTGCGCTTTCAGCTAGATGACTACCTGAAAAAGCAGTGGGGAAGGGTAGGAAAAGCGGTCTCTCTCCCTTCCCTCTCCCCTTGGAAGCACTTCCTGGCCCTTCAGGCTCTCTGAAAAAACACAAAAATAAATGAAAACAACTCCCTCCGACCACCTCCCCAAGGGCTGCTTGCTTGCCAAGAGAAATGGGTGGAACTCGTGCCGTGAGGCCTGCGACTGAGGAGAGCAGCTGTGGTCTTTGCCTCACAGCTCCAGCCAAAGAAGAGGGGGCTGGGCCATTGCCTTGGCTTTTTAAGCCTTCTCCTTCTCACGTGGATCTCGTTGCCCTCTTCCTGGCCAAGCTCTCTCTCCATTGGTCCAGCGAGGCCAGGCCCCACCTCAGTTCCGGTGTTTTCTCGTCGAAGAGATCACGAGTTTCGGTTCTGCCTGCCATCTTTGTTTTCACAGCCACGGCATCTTCGGGAACACCCCAGCACCACTGCCGCCCCTATTGCTAGTACAGTGCCAGCATTGGCCCCCCGTCGCTGTCCAGAAGTGGCAGCCATGCTCAGGTTCCTGGCCAGGGCCGGCCTGGGGCCGCCGCCTGTGCCCGGGACCAAGGGAATGATCGTGCATCTCGCACGCCGCCCTGCCCGCCCTGGGGCTATCCCTGGGAGCGGTGGAGGCAGTGGGGGGACAGGGAGGGAAGAAGCAGGACCGAGGCCATCCTGGCTGGGCTGGCGGCAGGGCTGCCGCCGGTGCCACCTGAGCTGGGACTGAGGGACCATGCACAGCACGAGACAGCCCCGGAGCCATGCATGCCGTCCGCCTGCGCTCCGGGGGGCAAGGAGCTACCACTGCCTGCCCCGGCCCCGGCCCGGCTCTAGCCCCAGTCTCAGCTTCCCTCCCCCATCCCAGCTTCTTTTAAGGGAAATGGAATTTTACTAAACAGGTAAGTGGGGTTTCTTGCATTCTCCCCCCTCCAAAGCCCTTTTCAAACGGCTACATTAGTACACCAAGTAGAACATCTACCAACATCTAGCCCTGACTGACCTGCATAAAGCTATTCCCTCTGCATTTCTCTCAATGAATTGCAGAGGATACTATTTAGCTGAAGGTAGCTGGTATAAAAGTCAGAGGACTTATAATACAAAACTGTAGAAGGTATTAAGCAGAAAGAGGAATGAAAGTCTGATTATTTTCCTTCAAACATGAATCTTATTAGTTAAAAGTTACCAAACCCAGTAGCTTAATGGAGGTGAGACTGCCACAGCCCCATCTCCACAGGTACAGAAAGCAGCAAGACTGAATGTGTATTCCCGATAGACATGCACATACATACATATATGCACATGGAATCATAGAATAATTTAGGTTGGAAAAGAACTTTAAGATTACAGAGTCTAACCATAAAAACACATGCACAAGCGCAGGTCACCACAGGCAGACACATTCAGTGCTAGGAAAAGTACAAGCAGCACTAATTGCCTCATCCTGTTGCTGTCTCTGGCTAATCAGGATGAAAGGGAAAAAAAAGTGGGATTTACTGTAACTGAACTTTTTTCAAAGAGTGGAAGAAAATGAAGGGGAGGGTCTGTAGAAATATAGTGTTTGCTTTTCATACAGAAAAGTGGGAAAAGTAGAGGTAAGATCACATTAAGTTGTCTGGAAGAAGGTACAGCATGAAGCATTGAAATGTTTCAGGTTTTCCTCTGTCTTTACCAATCACTTCATGGCACCTGTGAAATTACATTCTCCTCCCTATTTTTCAGAAAAACCCAGGACAATCAACCGACTTTTATTCTGGCATAGAACACAAATAGTTTTATGTCCCCTAAACAAAAGAACATATAAAATCCTTTTTTTTAGAAGAGTAAGAAATATTTGGTTATGCATAACTCTAAAATTTTCAAAATTATCCTCCAGTTTGAATATTTTTTCTGGACCTCCCTGACTTCATGTTCTACAGTGCTTGTCTGAACTATATTTCCATATCAATATGAGCATTGTCAGAAAGTAGTAATACAAATGAAAAGCCTAAAAATACCTTTACAGATTTTTAAAATGCTGAAATATTTATGTGAAGAGGAAAAAAATGAACTGGGGTTTAGGCCTGGTAAGCAGTAAACCTTCAAAGAAATTGGTTGGTAGAGCCAAGGATATTTCAAAGGTTTAAAACCTCATAAAACATGAGTCCAAGGCAACTGTTTTAGGTGATTATGTTACTAAAATTAAACATTCCTTCCATCTGAATAACAGTCTTTAAAGTACAAATGTGTATGTCCTGTATTGCAGTGTCCACCCAGCTGTCCATGAGATAATTGAGGGTTGGCGAGTGAGGGAGACGTGTTGTGGAGGTTTGAGGGGGCTGGGATCTCTGGGGGTGGTCAAAGGGGGCTTCAGGTCTTGCAGGGGAGTCCTTAGGCTTTGAGGGGGGAGGGAGTGTAACAAGAGCCCACTTACCTGTCTGTGTAAAATCCTGTTTTCCTTAAGAAAAGCCGGGGTGGAGGGAACTGAGATCAAGGCAGCCCTCTCCCAGAAAAGGCAGGGGGGGTCGCCCCCAGCCGTCCCCTGGGGCTTTCCCCGGGCTGGCCGGGGACCGGGATAGCCCTCGCTCCTGCCAGTTCTCCCCCGAGCCAGGGGAGGCGGGGTGTTCTCAGCGCAGGCTGCTCCCGTGCCCCGCTGTTTCCCAGGTTGGGCTGGGGCTGGGAGGGCTCTCGCTCCTGCCTGCTCTCCCCGTGGGGTCAGGGTGGTGGCGGTGGCTCCTCGTTCCCCCAGGCCCCTCTGGGAGCACGGGGCCAGCACTGGTGGCGGCGGGGGGTGCCCTCCGGGGGCCAGGGCCAGGCCATCCTTCATTCCTGCCTGCTTCCCCCTCCCCAGGGGGCCAGGGCTGGGGCAGTTGGTGCTGGTCCTGGTCCCCAAGGGCCAGGGTGTGGCAGCAGCCATGGTGCCAATTCCCAGCCGCCAGCACACGTGGTCCTGTGGCCATCTCGCTCTGCACATGGTGCACAGTGGCCCCCTGGTCCCAGCACGGCACAGCCACCTGGAGCAGCCGCAGCTGGGAATGTGAGCGTGGCGGCTGCTTGTGGACAGCAGCAGGGGTTCAGCACTGGCACCGCACTGGCACCAGGGTGTCCCTGAAATGCCGCGGACATGAAAACAAAGATGGCACCCCGGGCGCGTGATTTTCAGCGGGAACTGCCGCTGTGCCTAGAGTGAAAACGCCAGAAATGAGGTGGGGCTCAGCACCGCTGACCAATGGAGAGACAGTTTGGCCAGGAAGAAGACAGCGAGAGTCGCGCAAGAACATGAGGGCTTAAAAAGCCAAGAACAGCTCCCTCTTTCTTCGGCTTCTGGTTCGGGGGTGAAGCACACAGCTCCTCTCCTCCTCACTCTCAGGCTCCACGGCGTGACTCGACATATTTCTCTCAGCACCGAAGCGATTTTCCAGCTTGAAAGCAAGTAGCTACTCCCCAAAGGTGGTGGAGGGGGTCGCTTTTCACTTCTTTTTTTGTTTTTCAGAGAACCTCGAAGGGCCGGGGAGTGATACCAGCAAACAGGGAGGGAGAGAGATGGCTTCCCTACCCCTTCCCCCTGTTTTCTCAGCCAGTCACCTAGCTGGGAGAGCAGTTCCCTTTCTGATTTTGTCCCTGTTTTTTCCCCTTTTGTGTTTTCTGCATGTTGAGTGTTCCTCTGTGTAAATTTTGGGGTCCCTGTGAGTTGTCCCTTCTTCCCTATTTTAAACTCCCTGTAATAAACTGTTCTCCTGCTGCTAATTGTGTTCAGTTTTCCTTCATCTTTATTGCACGCCCCTGAGAAGTGGTTCAAACCACCACAAGTGTCAACATAGACAACACACCAACTCAAATGTTGGCACTCATTTTATTTTTATTGATACATAATAATGTTCATTTTTCCAGAGGATAAGAAACATCTTTCTTAAAGAAAAAATGTTAGCTTTACGTTATTCAGTGACTACATCATTACTATGAGAGACTTCTGGCAGACAGTGTGCTGCATTTCAGCTGTGTCTCTTTCTGTCTCACATATGCACATTTAAAGGTATTCCTGAGAGAGTTCACTATAATGCCAGTCAGCCAACAGAAACACAGAACTTCGTATTTTCCTGTAAATGTGAATGGTACTGTAATCCCTTCACTTGGATAATCAAACTAATATTTAATTACCTATTCAAAACCCAGGTCCTAATTAGAGCTGCACAGAGCTATTCACACATTGAACTTGAGTGAACAATCCTCTCACTGTTTGGAAGTTTATTGCCATTAGTCCAGTGAGTTTGGTCTTCACTACAAGACTTAGTTCAGCCATTATGCTCCAAAGAAAGAAAAACCCTGAGAACACAAACACTGATATTAGAGCACTCTACCAGGAGCCCACTGTGCTTTTCTATCCTTTTCAATAAGCTATTAAAAGACAAAGTAAAAAACTGTAGTAGATTCCACCAGTGGGGAAATACTTAGGCCATTTTACAAAAAAAGGGTATTACTGAAAGAATGGAGGACATTCAGAGAAAAAAAAATCATTGAAGCAATTTAAGATAATAGGATGCTAATTAAAGAGGAATTATAGTGGAGCTTTTATAGTACTTCTAACACTGGTGTTATGTTGACTGCATGTGGGTTGAAACAAGCACAAGGAGCTAAAGAATTAAGTGGCAATTAGGAACCAGACACTGCCACTCTCAGAGAACAAATTTCTCTGTAAGCAGGTAGCACTCAGGGCAAGTAACAGAGGCAAACTGTACCCTAGATGCTGCTCAATGTGATTGCTCTGCCACTGCCATGGCACTAAGAATAAATTATACAGTCATCACTCTCTCTTGTAGGAGTCTCAGGTGAGTGAATAAAGCATGGGACCTCAGACTGAATGGATGCTTCCATGGTCTGATTCTTGAATATACTTACTCAGACTGCACAATACACTTTCAGACAGCTGTGACAACTTCTGAAATGCTCTAAAAAGGTGGGTTCCTATAAGGGTCAAATTGTATCATCAAAATTAGTATGAATAGCAGTACCATTATGAATTAGAAAAAATGAGTTTCAAAGTAAAATAGTCCATTTACTGTGTCCAGTTCTGGGCCCCTCAGTTTAAGAAAGATGTTGAGTTGCTGGAATGTGCCCAGAGAAGGACAACAAGGATGGTGAAGGGGCTGGAGCACAAGTCCTATGAGGAGCAGCTGAGGGAGCTAGGGTTGTTCAGCCTGGAGAAGAGGAGGCTCAGGGGTGACCTTATCGCTGTCTACAACTACCTGAAAGGAGGTTGTAGTCAGGCAGGGTTCAGTCTCTTCTCTCAGGCTCCCAGTGACAGGACGAGAGGACACAGTCTTAGGCTGTGTCAGGGGAAGTTTAGAGTGGATATTAGGAAAAACTTTCTCACAGAGAGAGCGATTTTCCATTGGAATGGGCTTCCTAAGGAGGTGGTGGAGTCACCATCCCTGGATGTGTTTAAGGATAGCTTGGATGATGAACTTAGTCACATGGTTTAGAAGGTTTAGACGATGGGTTGGTGTTGGATATGTTGGTTAGGTTGTTAAGTTAGGTAAAAGATTGGACTTGGTAACCTCTACGGTCTTTTCCAACCTGGTTAATTCTGTGTAATTCTGTGTAATTTAGCATGAGATAAAGTATGATAAACATGGAAATAATGGCAAATGTTAAAATATAGGTTGAATCTGTTTACATTACTCATTTAACACTTTTCTTCTTTTCTCTTTTTTACTGACGTTTGGAAAATGACAAAAACTTCAAAAAAAAGCAAGGATATTTCATCTCTACTTTGGTACAGCTAAGATAAAAACATTTAAAAGGTAAAGGGATGTTTTATCTTCATTAAAAGAAAGTGTTTGTGGTGGGAATGTAAGGGAATTTTCAGCCTGCAGCAAAGTGGTATAATCAGAAAAAAAAATGGGGCTATGAAATCGAGATTGAAAGTTCTAAGTTTACTGACACTACTTAAACAGTCTGTATAGCACATGACTACACTAATGTAAACATTGTTAAATATAATACCTAATCAAATGTGGCATTATATACTAGAACAAGAGAAACTCTTATTCTTTGGAATTAAAGTACATTGAAGTAATATATTTAGTGGGGTGAAAACAAACAAACAAACAAACAACATAAGAAACCAAGGAAAATGTCCCACTGTATAATTACGCATTTTAAAATTATGCTCTTCTTAGCCCACATCTGTCTGCTGTATTGCACCTAGTACATCATTCTAGATGACCTGTAGCCAAATACTACAATAAACAAAAACTGAATATAGAAAGAAGAGGAAAGCATATTACAAATCCTATAATTATCCTGTCCCAAAGGTATTTTCTCTCCTGAGGTTCTGGTTATTCCAGTGCTTCCACGATGAGACTCAGCTGCCTTTCTCTGCAACAGAAAAGACATAATAACTTCTGTTTCTCAAAAAGGACTCAAAATAAATGAACATACAAAATGCTAAGCAATCTGTACAATCCATATGTGATTTCCTGAAGGACTAGGAAGTAAGAAAGTCAAGGTTATATTTTAATTCTGTTCTGACTCATTCTATTCTTAGTTTTCTATTATTACTTCTTCTTGAAAGAAAAAGTGCCCACATGCAGAACAGTTTAAAATAGGAACATTAATCCTAGATCACTTCTTGCTTGTACCAGTACCTAAGATCATTTGCAAAGAAAAATCATTACCTAGAGGTCATTTGCAAAGAAAAATCATTACCTAGAGGTCCTTTGGAAGGTTCTGACCTGGGCTGCCTTAGAGTGCAGACAAGACATTGTTTCAGAATGAGCTCATGCTGTACCTATAATAAGGGATATTTCAGAGGGACAAGCAAGATATCTCTATCCCTCTGGTTTACTCTGCCGTTCTACTTATTTAGATGGGCCTGATACTGTTACATTGAATCCTACACAGTATAAAAGAGATTTCAAGCATCTGACAACATAGTTGTGGAACAGGAGATAGCAGCACAGTGTGATAAAGATCATAGAGCTAGAGGGAAACATGGCTCTGAGATGAACATTTAAGACAACTAATGAGAGCAAATAGGTGTCATGAAGTCTGGCATGGTATTAAGAAAGGAGGCAGCAAAATTATTTAAGGGCTATGGAAAGAAGAAGGATATCTTTCACACAAAGGAAGAGATTTTAAAAAATATTAGATCAGTGATAAAATCTCAGAAGTGAAGAGGGAGAAAAAACAAACACAAAAGCCTATTTTTTTATCTAAATAACCTGCAATTCAGTCATGAAAGTGATGCCATAAATCGTATATAATACAGTTTTCAAAAGTGTAGATAATGTAGTTTCTCTAGTTTTCACCTCTGCTATGAATTTCTAAAAGAAAGAATTTGCTCGCCATAAAACTCATGTATTTTAGTAAGGTTGGGATTTCTCAAGTGAAAGTGCATAGTTCAGCATTTCTTGTGAAGATTCGTTACAGGAAAGAATTTTGGTAAAAACAGAGACAGACCTGTGAAAATACTAAGAGTGAGAAAGAAGCCAAAACAGATCCACAATGCTGGGTCCAGATCTTGAATCCGTTCCAGGAGGCAGGAAGCTGTGCTGGAAGTGGGGAGTCAAGAAAACAACACAGCAAAAAAGATGCTGCTACCTGATTCCAGGTGTTGCTTCACAACCCCCAAATCAATTCAAGGCAGGCATACAAAGGGCAGAACTGGAGGTGGAAAATGGAGTACAGGTGCGGTAATCCTTGAATATGTAATTAGAAAAATGTATAAAGTTATTGTTATGGGTTAGACTTTTTCGGTGAAATTTTCCCATTACTACCATGAGATGCTAGCAAAACCGAGGAAAGTATCCCACTAAACTGAGAACAGGACTCCTCAGCAGGGGTAGGGTGGAAGACACCATTGTTTTCAGCCTTGAGAGTTAATGGCCCCTGATCCCTGGGTGGCAGCAAGATTCCTGCTCTAGAATGGCTGTATGGGACAGGGGAGGGCAACACCAATAAGTCCTGAGGACAGAGGGCTGGGAGTGGAGCACTCCTGCCTTTTCTCCCCCGTCACCCTGGACAATAAAAATGCTGTGGGTGACCAGCTCAGCTTGCTGGTTTTAAGGAGGTAAAAGGCCCCACTGCAGCCTCACTGGTGCCATTACTCCCAGCACTCTCGCTTTTGGCTTGGCAAACAGAGGAGAGGTCCCAGTTTCTACCCCACGACAAAATCGCTTCTGTTGCTGTCACTACCCGGCCCAGCCCAGCTCCCAAGTCCAGGTGGGCTTCACAGCAACCTCAGAGAGAGAGAGACGGAGGGAGAAAGAGAGAGAATCCTGCCTGCACCAGTTCTCACTTAAAGCCAGCCCATCTGTACCTTCCCATCTCCTGCTGTTCTTGTATTGGACAAGTGACTCTTGCTCATCTCAATGGCAAACCAGGGGAGAACCCTCCATGTGTGTGGTGAACCTGCAGGATTTGCCTGTTTCCCCCACAGCTGCAACCACACTGCGAAAAAATATGCAGGGGTGAGGGGATAGTGCTTTTTGGGAGTGATATTTTTTGTTACTGTTGTGTTACCACAACAGTGGAGTGGTTATGCTATATATATTTTAGTAAAGAATTGTTACTTCCTTTTTCTACATTTTTGTCTGAAAGCCTTTTGATTCGAAGGGTATAGTAAAGTGGAGGAGGAGTTTCCACTCCAGGAAGGTTCCCACCTTCCCTGGCAGATATTGTATTTACCTTAGACAGTTATGAAACCTGTATGATTCAGGGTGCAACTTTTGGAATTTTTCCAATGCACCCAGCACTGTAATAAACATGTGATTTTTAACTTTCTATATTAAAAAAACAGGTTTAGAGAGTTTTATCTCTGATTTTTCAGCAACAAGAGGGTCCAAGTAGATCAGCATTTAGGATGTTATTACACAGCTGCCCCAATATGGAAATATCTAGGGAGAACTATTTTGTCCTGGAAAGTAAAGGATGCTCCTGTTTTATATCTCATTTCAACTAAAATGGTAAAACATGTAAACAAAAGGTACATACAGAAGCTGAAATTCTGAAAGATTACAGAAAAGCTGTGAGAAGTAATATTAATATGAAAGTAAAAGAGCAGGAAAAAGATGGCTGAGGAGGAAGGCAATCTCTTCCAGGAGTATAGGAGACTGTCTACCGTGAAAAGAAAAAAGTTTAAAGGGCAAGGGAGTGCAGAGTTGCTGGAAGTTATTGAAAAAAAAAGTATTTAATGAATTGTTGTAGGTTATTTACAAGTAAAGCAAGGAATAGCAGAATAGTAGGAAAGTTTTAGAGTCAACAGAATTTCTCCAGTGACCTGAAAATTCAAAAAGAATCAAACAAAAAGTGGAAAGAAGATTATAGGTTTATATGTGAATATAAAGAAAGAGCTCAAGACCCTTAGGGATAAGATCAAAAAAGCACAGGGACATAAAAGGAAACAAGATAAGGTTCATTAAATGCCAAAAGAAAAAACCAAAACATAGGCCTCATGCTTAGCAGTGAAGGAGAAAAGATTAAGAAAGACTCAAAAAAAAGATTGAGCCATTAAAGACTATCTATTCTCTAGTCTTTCTGAAAACAAAGAAATAAAAAATGCATCTGTAAAAGCTCTTTGCACTCAAATATTTAATATATTCAATTTTAAACAGGAAATAACAGTGTAGAGGAGAAATATATTTAAGAAATATGAAAATAACTGATTTTTCACTGAAGAAAATAACTTTATAAACATACAACCTTGATCACTTCCTGATCTCTAACCATAACTATCCTCTAAAATTTGCCTGTAATGTCCAAATTAAAGCCAAAGCTTGCATAAAATATAAAATAAAATGGAAACTATATTATAGTAGTTTCCATTCACATAAGTATTCACCTAAATGCATAGTTTGATGGTTCAAAATATTGTATTGGTTTCTCTGTGGCCAGGTTTTGGTAGCAGCAGGGGGGCTGAGGGGGAGGCTTCTTCGAGAAGCTGCTGGAAGTTTCCCCATGTCCAGCAGAGCCAATGCCAGCCAGCTCCAGGCTGGGCCCGCTGCTGACCAAGGCCAGGCCAATCAGCAGTTAAAGGAACGCCTCTGTGATAACATATTTAAGAAAGAAGAGAAAAAAAGTTAGGTTAGGCGAAGATGGCTGCTGGAGAGGAGCAGAATGAGAGCCTGTGAACAACAACGCAGACACCAAGGTCAGTGCAGAAGGAGGGGGAGGAGATGCTCCTGGCGCCGGAGCTGAGATCCAGCTGCAGCCCATGGGGAAGACCATGGTGAAGCAGCTGTGCCCCTGCAGCCCATGGAGGACCACAGGAGTGCAGAGATCCACCTGCAGCACATGAAGAAGCCCACACTGGAGCAGGTGGATGCTGGGGGAAGGCTGTAGCCCGTGGGAGGCCCAANGAGCTGTCTCCTGTGGGATTGGACCCCATGGAATGCGGTTGAAAGGACTCTTCTCCCCAAGCAGCAGCTGAAAACAGCAGCTGACCATAACAACCCCTCCCTCCACCTTGCCTTTTCCCTGGACTGCTGTGTGAGAGAAGGTTGGATGCGAGAAGGAGGAGGTGGAGGGGAAAAGGTATTTCTTATTGTCTCTCACTCTTAAGCTCTGATCTTGTTAAAAATAATAAATTTAACTATTATTCCCACATGGAGTCTTGTTTTGCCTGTGACAGTGATTAGCAAAGAATCTGTTATAGTCCTTATCTCAACTAACGAAACCTCTCGTTCTATTCTCTCACTTCTATGGCTGGGCAAGGGGGAGTGAGAGAGTGGCTGTAGTGAGCCCCGGCATCCAGCCCGGGTTAAACCACTACAAATATCTAGAAGTTTAGATAGCAGCAACTTTCTGAATTTCCTAAGAGCTGATCAGATCATATTAATTTCATTCTCTTAAGTTGCCAGTGTAGAGGAATACATCTGGTGCAGGTAGGTCAGTTTGCAAGCTGCAATTTGAGATGCAGATTGTGCTCTGGGTGGGAGCATGAGACAAGAGGCTTTGAAATGCCAACCCTTTGGTTAAAAAAGGGCATGAAGACAGGTAGTGCCAGCCAGGTGAACAGATGCTGGGAGACGTGGCAGGAGCAGAGGACTTATTAGGAAGAGAGAGACTGTGAGGATATAAAAGCCCAGGGGATGTTTTTTGGGTGACTTCCTAGGAGGCACCAGCTCAGGCTGTTTCTGTGTTACTGTGTTATGAATAAACTGCTTTATGGAACAAGAAATCTGAGACTGCTATGGGAAACCTGCAGTCAAACCAGTAAGAAAATCTGGTCTGACTGTATGAGTGGTGTGTGTGGGGAGTCAAGGACCCCTGTCAGCTCGCTGGAACTGCCCACTTGGAAGCAGCTTTGGTCCCAGCAGCAGAAGTCTCTGGTGTTGGGAGTGTGACTGCCAGAGTGTCACGAATGGTCAGACTGGGAAGTTTCCTTAACAACTTGGCATTGTGGACAAAGAAGAAATGGCCCAAAACTTCATCAGATAGATTATTGTGGCATGAAGCTATAATGGAACTCAAATAAAATTAGCAGGTGGTTTGGAAGATATGATTTATGAGTAAAGATGAAACTAAAAGTTTAGGTAGCATAAATATAGAGAGAAAACACTTAGTTAAGTATATTACAGATGATTGTTTACTTTACAGACAGAGCCAGAGAGTAGATAAATATATTTTCCCCATGTATAAAAATGTTTTCAATTTGTATTCTAGAAAAAAACTTCTCCAGGACAGAAAACACCTTCTGTGGATAGTGTCCGAAGTTTTATATATTTTGTTATTGCAGTTTTCAGTTGTGGTAAAATGTGTTACAAACAACATGTGGTGGTGGTCTACATCTGCTTGGTCCTATCTCAGTGCAAGAAGATAGGCTAGATCTTATATTGGGCACATCTACTACTCTATTTCTGTCACTCTGAATAACATAACTATACTTTGTGCAATGAGGAAATGTCACATTTTCTTTTGTAGTATTAATATTCTCTTTTTTGCACTGCTTTCTCTTCACTTTTCAATGCTTAATGGAAACCATAAAACTGGGGAGCAAGAACCATGTAAACCCCCCTGTGGGGGTTTGGGAGAGGGAGGGGGAGGGTGTTGGGTCCTTTGGAGGGAGGGTATTGGGGGGTCTTAGAGGGAAGGGGAAGGGAAAGGGATGTTTCCTTTTAAACGGCTTGCTGGCTCCCTGTTCTGTTATAAATCCTGGGGTTTTCCTGTTCCCTTAAGAAAAGCTCAAGCTCCTTCCCTCGTGCCGACCTCCAAGGTTGGGGGGGAACTGGGGCAGGAACTCACCAGGACTCCAGGCGGAGACAGGGAGAGGCAGCAAGAGTCACCACAGCTGTCTCCTTACAGCCTTCCCTCACTCTTCCCCCCACCTTGCCCTTTGTGCTGGCTGGAGGGGAGGGGCTGCCCGTTCTCTCCCTCTAACTTGGGGGGAGGCAGCGGGGTTGACCCAGCTGTTCCTCCCACAGTTTCTCTTAGCAGGAACTTACCAAAACGTGGCGGAGACGCGCGTGGGTGGCTCGACCCCCTTCCTCGGCGGTGGGTGCCAGCAGATGCGGCGCTGAGCGGGGTCCGATGGCTTTCCCTGGGTCTTCGCAGCACGGCTGCAGAGACCGGCGTCGGAGCAGAGCGATCCTGGCCGGCTGCCAGTTCGCAGTCACGGCGCTGCTGCTGCCTGAGGCGTGGTCCTGGCGACGGGGAGAGACAGTCTCTGTGCTGTTCCCTGTCCCTTCTGCGGGTGGCGGCTGGCTCCGATCCCTAGTGTCTGTGGTGGGCTCTGGCAGCGGTGGGCACGGACACCTGCCGGTCGTTTCTTGCCAGCAGTGCCCCACTGCCCATGGGCGTGGGGCAGTGGCAGCAGTGCCATGCCACCGCGGCCAGTGGCTGGCTGTCAGCAGCGGCTGTGCTGGCCCCGCGCCACTATGAGGGAGCCTGGCAAGGGGTCCTGCGGTCCCAACAGCCCCGGGAATGGCCCCCATGCGGCGGTGTGGGCGCGGTGGCTGCTCTAGGCGGGTCCTGTGGTCCCGTGGTCTTGGGGACCCCTTTTTGGGGTTCCTGTGGATGGCGGGTGCCCTGGAGAGGCTGCAGCCGGCCCACGGCTGGTAAAAAAAACATGGCACTGGGAAGCAGCCGGCTCGCGATTTTGGCGGGAACTGCCATTTTGCTGGAGCCAAAGATCTCGGAAGAAGGGGTGGAGCCCGGATCGCTGGCCAATCAGAAGAGGCGAAGCCAGGAAGAAGACAGCGAGATTCACGTGGGTCTTAAAAAGCCTGAAAAACAGAAGCTCCCCCTCTTCGGCTTCCAGCGAGCTGGGGAGAAGCAGCACGTCCCCTCTTCTCTGACTTCCAGGCCCCGCGGCTTGACTCCACCCACCTCCATCAGCACCAGAGCCTAGCCAGCATAACCGCAAGTGAAAAGCTTCCCCAAATAGCATCCCTGGGTTGAGGGGGTGCTTTTCAGTTTTGTGTTTTGCAGAGACTTCGAGGGCTGAGAGCAATTATCGTCAGAAGGAGGCAGAGAGAGAGAGAGGAGAGGAGTGGCTTTCCCTTCCCCCTGCTTCTCTTTGGCCAGCCTGCCTGGCCTTGGAAAAGCAGTTCCCTTATTCCCTTTTTTCCCTTCTCCCTTTTTGCATGGCTCTTTGTCTGGTGTAATTCTGTGTTAAGTCTGGGGTTCCCTTAAATTGATTGCTGTTCAGTCTTCTTGTCACTGTTGAGCGCGCCCCTTAGTGAAAACAGTGGTCCTAAACCACCACACCCCCTCTTCTCACATGCATAGTATAGCACTAAATGGTTACATGTAAATATACTCCTGTTTTCTTTATGTGGCCATATGAAAAAAGGTTTATCCATGATTATCCAGAGCAAATAACAAGGGGAGGTTGTACATCTTCCTATGGAAAAGTATAGAAATATTTGTTGAAATTGTTCTGCAATTTCTTGATTGAAGAATCTGATGCACAAATAGATCAATCAGATTTGCTGTGAAGTTACTTCAAAGAGCATATTTGCCAGGGAAAAAGGTAGAAAGATTTCATCTCTGTAGGCATGATTTTTAAGATTAAAGAAAGAGGTTCTGATTTGATAATGATACTTGAGTAGAAATGCTAAGGATTTTCATTTTTTCTCCATTAGTTTTATACTTAATGGTTTAGAAAGAGGTTGGCTTGAATCATCTTTCAATAAACCCACAGCAGGACAGATGCTGCAGAGGCATGGAGAGGAAACTTGATTCCTCCTCAACACACAGCTGGGCAGTGAAAGCTTGGATCTTTGGCCTTAATGATAAGTTATCTGCATTCACCTAATATCAACAGATATTCTGCTACTGTCCACCCCATTTCACACCTCTAAATGTTTTGTTCTGATACCTTTTATTTGCAAATTTCAAGTTCTTTACAGAACCCAAGTGTTTTTATCATACTATCTGAAGCAGTAACTGACTGGCAGGCCTATGGTTACATAAGAAAGTATAATTTATCAATATCTTATGGTACATGTTGAAGTCACTGATTTCTTAAAAAAACAAACAAACAAAAATACAAGAGCAAGAAACAGAAGGCAGGCGTGTTTTAATCTCTACTTTTTGGGGTTTTCATGTAAGACTGGGACTGTGGCCTGTTGGCACAGCTTTCAAGATGACCTCAAGAAAAACTATCGTAACATCTATCAGCCACTTTTATTCAGATAATTTACCAGGATGACGTTTCTCTGTCCAATCAGAGCAGTATTTTGCAAGGACACTCTTAAACCCACCAGAAAAATCCCAAGATTTATAGTATATTATCAGACATTGATTTATTTTTCTCACCATTTTCTCTGCAACTGGATAAAAATAAGAATAATAATTTGAGGTTATATTTTCATATAGGATTAAAATTTACTACCTATAGAAAAAAATATACTTAAAACTGAGCATGCAAAAACTGAGACGAGTTTATGCAAGGAAAATTTTGAGTCTGAAAGACACCTTAGTGCCGAATAATTCCCTTCAATGCATGACAGTTTGTAGAAATGCATTTTTACAATAAAGAAGTATTCTGAAACCTCATATTTACAGTTCTGCATGTTAGACAGCAGTAAGATAATCTCTGCTGCTTGAAGATTACCAGTTACTAATAATTGCTCAGTACCTTTTTTTTTTTCCAGTCCAGCAATGTAAAACCAGCTCAAATACAGTGGATACAGTCCTGTTCTCCAGCTAATTCTGATCTATCTCTAAATAGCTCAAGCTGCATCTGGCACAAGTTGAAAACTGATATTTTGCCTCTCAAAGGGAGGCACAAAACTGCTCTTCAGAAATACATATCAAGATAAAATTATTCCTTGCTCTTTCTATCTGGTCTACTTTCTCCAGCT
This sequence comes from Serilophus lunatus, assembly GCA_013399895.1. Taxonomy (NCBI): domain Eukaryota; kingdom Metazoa; phylum Chordata; class Aves; order Passeriformes; family Eurylaimidae; genus Serilophus; species Serilophus lunatus. The sequence goes on from VXBA01001223.1 coordinate 183,645, forward strand.
TTTTCATACAGCAGTGCTCATTTTACAGTCAAGGACAAGTGTGTTTAATGCATCTAGTACCAGCCGTATAACCATAAATCTGTACTGCAGGAGACAGTGAAGTCATTAGTTTAACACAGTGACAGTTGGAATAAGATACCTGTCATCTGCCAACTGAAAACAAATCAGTATCTAGATGTTGCATGTTTCAGACCTTCTTATATGAGAATTGTCTTCCTGGTGCTACCATCCTAAAGGACTTACCTCTGAAATTTCTTTATGTACATCTCTGTTGGTATTCTCTTTCCCAAAGGAAGACAAAAGTCAATTCAAAAAGCCTAAAGCAAACTTTCTTAAGTAAATCACTTTTTCTAGAATATTTTTCTGATATTCTTTAAATATCAGAAATACATTGTAAATGTTTTCATTTATTTAACTGTTGTATATATCTAAGAGTCCTTTTGGAAGACAGGTTCTTTTTCCAGCTCAAACAAGAATAGGAACTACTGGTAATGTTTTGAAATTATTCTTTCTTTTAGCTAGGAACAATTTTACTGCCCCAAATTTTAATGACATAGCTTTTATGTAGTTTTGTAGATATAAATAAATTAAAGCATTCTAAATCTTAAATTAGCTCTTAATTTTTCATTTTTCGAGTGACAAAAAATAATACTGTTAAACTGAGAATCTAACCTTTTATTTCACATTGGTTGATTTTTCTTCCCCAATGTTTAAGTTCAATAGAAGTTAGAGGAAAATAATAAATTATATAAAATGCGTCATTTCTTAAGCCCTGTAATTACTTTAGTAACATGATTTTTAGATGTACACTTCAGAAGATGATTGAATTCATAAGGCCCTGACAAATCTTCATAATAACTATCTCTTGTCACAGGTCAAGTTGCATTTAAGTTTACATTTTAAGTAGCAAGGGACTGTGGTGGCTAGATGCCAGGTACCCACCACAGCCACTCTATCACTCCCCATCTCAGCTGGACAAGGGGGAGAAAACAGAATGAAAGGGTCATGGGTTAAGATGAGGGTAGGGAGAGATCACTCAACAGTTACTGTCATGAGCAAAACAGACTCAGCTTGGGAAAATCAATTGAATTTATTACCAATCAAATCAGAGTAGCACAACAAGAAATAAACCCAAATCTTAAAACATCTTTCCACCATTGCTCCCTTCTTCTCAGGCTAAACGTCAGTCTAGAATTCTCTACCTCCCACAAAGCATTGCAGGCGGATATGGAATGGAAGCTGTAGTCATCACGTGTTGTGTCTGCCACTCATTCCTCCTCCGGGAGAGGACTCCTCGTACTCTTCCTCTGCTCCATTGTAGGGTTCCCATGAGAAAGTCTCCATAAACTTCTCCAGTGTGGGTCCCTTCCACTCATTGCAGTCTTTCAGGCACAGACTGCTCAAATGTGGGTCCTCTGTGGGATCACAAGTCCTGTCAGCAAACCTGGTCCAGCATGGATTCCTCTCTCCACAAGTCTATCAGAAGCCTGCTCCAGTATGGGCTTGCCATGGGATCACGTCCTGTTTCAGGCATCCATCTGTTCCAATATGGGGCCCTCTATGGGCTACAGGGGATGTCTTCTTCCCCATGGACCTTCATGGACTGCAGGGACATAGCTAATTCACCACAGTCTTCATCACGGGCTACAGGAGAATCTCTGCTATGGCACCCGGAGTACTTTCTCCCCCTCCTTCTGCGCTGGCCTTGGTGCCTGCAGAGGTGCCTGCTGTTCTCACATATGCTAACTCCTGTCCCCTCTGATGGCAATAACTTCTGTGCAATTTTTTTTTTCCTTCTTAAATATGCTATGATGAATGCATTACTTCCACAGCTGATGGACTCAACCTTGGTCAGTGGTGGATCCTTCTTGGAGTTGTTTGGCATTGGCTCTGTCAGACATAGGAAAAGCTCTTGGCAGCTTCTCAGAGAAGCCACTCCTGTAGCCCTCCACTACTAAAGCCTTCCCACACAAACCCAATAAAAGGGTCCAGCTTGCAAAGTAAAATCTATGTCACTAGTTCCTACAGCCTATGACTCTGTATGAGTGGGAGCATCTCACAGGCATTGTTGCATTCTTCTTGATATAAAAATGAGCAACAGAGATGGCATAACCTACACATCTTTCTAGTCAACTGCAACTTCCAGGCATTCCCCTTGCTGGAAAATGCAACATTCTCCAGAGATAGATAAATTTTCTTCCAGGAACTGCTGCAATTACAGTTAAGATCAATGTAGTTTTTAATTCTATGATTTAGGAATAAATAAACAGTAATGAAAGACTCATTCTGTACTTGAAGCTCGATTCTAGAAGACAAAAAATGTCAAGATCAGAATTTGGATGAAAAACAAATTTGTTCTGGTATCCCAACACTACAGAGAGGATCTGACCAAACCCATGTGTAGGTTTGCCTTGTATTGTTCACAGAAATATTTTTCATAAAAGTAAGTGGAACATTCCCACTGTTTCACAGGGAAACATTGCAAGAAAAATATCCTTATAATGTAAGTCCGTAAGTGTAAGATTTTGCAAGGTTATTGTAACCTTCAGTTGACATTTGCTATGAATTTGCCTTGCAAATTTGAATTATCACTTATTTCCCTCCTCGCCTCCCTTCCAGAATTACTTAGGTTTCCCTCTTTGTTCAATTTGCTTGTTGGACCAGATCCTCCCTTTTGCAAACTAATTATCTCATTAAATGTGTGTTACTTTCATAGAAATTATGATGTTATGAAAGTGCTACAAATTACTAAAGAAAAAAATGGGAGTTGTTGTATTAGAAAAAAAAAGACTCAAAGGCTTTTAAAAATTCTAAAACATTCCAAAAGGAATGACATTGTTATATAATCTCATTTAGAAAAATAGCACATTATCCTCATCCCATCCTGAGTCAACAAGTCTTGCCTAATCAGTCACAAATGTGCTATAGTATTATACCATACTTGTACACATCTGTTAGCATCAGTCTCTTAAGACACTCTTGTTTACAGTGATGGTAGCATTCATAGATGAATAACTTTTTTCTGTTCAAATCTGAAGGGAACATAAAATGGAATCTGACATGTTAATGAAGGATTTAGTGAATCTATCCACAAAAAAAGCCCAAACAAACAAAAAACCCAAACAAATTTAATTTAATTAATTTGTGTGAAAAACTTGAAAAAAAATTTATTAGTAGCCTTTCAAAGTGGATTTGGATGTCAGATTTTAACTTCTTTGTTGTGCAGAAGTCTCAGCAGCTGCAGTATAAACTTTTGGAACCTTGCATTAGATCAATTAATCACTGAAATGGAAAGAAACTAGAGTATCCATAGGCACACAGATAAATCACACATGATTTCTTTCTAAAGTCTAGTCACCGAGAATAATAGAAAACACAGCTGGCAGGGACATTAGGAAATTATCTACTCCATTTCTTTCCTCAAGCCAAAATTAAGTGCTCCTCGTTCATGCCTGACAGATACCGTCTAACAGCCAGTCATGGTGCTTCCACACTTTCCCAAAGCAATATGGTCCTTAAAGATAGAAAGCCTTCTGAGGCATTTGAACCTTAATCTACCTTGGTTTAATTTATTTTTTGTCATACACATTCCAGATATGGAAAGCAGTTATCCCTTTCCTCTCTGCAGCAATCTTTTCTATATTCGAAGACCATTATCATGTTTAACATGATGCAAGCCTTTTCAGCACAGCTAGTTTTTAAGTGCTCAAAAATTGCAAGAGAAATAAGCACAAATCTACCCTCAGCTCCTAGAAACTGAACTCTGAATGAAGACTGCACTTGGAGGAACTCCGTTTTTGAAATCCATTAGGGTAGAAGAAAAAAGGAAAATGGAAATGTGGTTGGGAGCAGTTTTCATGTAGAGAAAGTTGCATTATCCCCTTGTCACAAGAATATGGAGTACTCTATAAAACATAGCAATACAATATTGATGTTTAGTTCCAGTGGACTTTTGTAAATTTTATGATGTAGTGAAGGATATAGCATGTGTTCTGGAATGTGTGTCAAACCTGGACAGATTTCCTAGAGTTATGTAACCTTGGTATCTAGTAAACCATCTCTACACAAATGAAATTACTCACAGGTGATTGACTTTTCTGTTGCAGCTCATAGGTGTTCATCCCCTTGTTTAACTTAGGAAAGTAAGAATTAGGGCCTAGTTTTCCAGTGTACAATAGTCTTCACTTGAGAGGAGCTTCTACTAACCATATTCTGTTGACAGGCAAAAGTCAGAAAATATTTATTTAAAATTCCTTGGTTTCATTCATAATTTTTATTTTAAAATGTGTGCCAAAATAATTTTAAAAGTAAATAGATAGTCTCTTAAGGAAGGTCATGATGTTGGATCCTTTCTATTAAACAGAAGCAAGATGTAGGAAAGGGGACTGGAACTGGAATTTTCTTTCTTTCTTCTTTTATTGACATTGTCATTATTTTTCAGAAATCTACACTCCTATTGTCTGGGCACAGTTCTATTTGAACATTCAGATGACCCTTTCTTGAGCTATTTCTCTGCCAGTGAGAGATTAAACCAATTTTTGTTACCAAGAAGATAAGTTCATAACAACCTGTTCCAAAACATTTTTCCATACAAAGTAGGACAATTACTTATTATTAGCCATGTAAAATCTACCACTCTGCACATTTCAAGTTCCACATTATTAGGCAGTAAAACCAGATTGTCACTGGGGCTTGGAATTGCTCGTATTTAAGCCTAATATGTATTATTCTAGGTGATCTAATTTTGCTATAAATCTTTGTATGTGTTTTGGAATGTATATTCTATAAACGATGAAGAACTGAGAAGGGGATTACTTAACCAAATGTTATCCAGTTTGTTGGTGGTATTCAGTCAGGAAGATTTTTCATTGAAAAGCGTTCTTAGTACAACTTGAGTTTTGCTTTTCTGTGTGAAAGGTACTCCCAGAGAATAATGCTGCAATATTAACATCTCCAAATATATTTTTTATGGGTGTTCCTAATTCAGAGACTATTTTAGAAAGTATTTCAAAACAAATAAAATATTTTGCATCTTTCTGTCAGGAAACATATTTCAGAGGACCATCTTTGTTGTTGATGGCTCTTGAAATTATTTGGAATTTTCATAATGCCACAGAATATTAAGTCTTGTATTGCAAGAAGAATTAACAGTAAGAATATGACTTTAAGTGAACATAAAATGTGGACATTTTCTTACTAGGAAATCTAGTAAGGCTTCTTTCTGCATATAAAACAGTGCAGTGGTTTTGTCACACATATCTTGTTCTCAGTTGTAACTTTTCCAGTGAATAGGCTGTAATAGAATATAGCATTCTCAAATCATTACAAGGCTTCTGCTTGTCTATTATACATAACAATTTTTATGATCAGCTAGCATATTCCACAGGCTAAAATATATAAAATTCCATATATTTATTTTCCCAATTTTGAATTATTGAAATACATTGGAACATATTGAAATTATTGCATATATGGAAAGACGTCACAAACATTTCCTACTTTAGAATCTGATTTTGTTTGAGTCTGTAATTTAGCATTCTCTGAACAGTAACTTCTGTTTCAAAACCTGTCAAATTTATGTACAGAAGTTACATTTTCTAAGCAAGTTGGGTGGGCCAGTCTGACTTCTTTTATAGAAATCTAAACAACTTAAACAGCTTAAAGAGAATTGAGACTGTTAATTTTCTGCTTTTAGGAGTAGCAATATGTAAACACTTCAGTTCTCGAAAATTCTTCAGAATATTCAATGGTTTACTTAAAATTTCCTACATTTAATTTCTTTCAACTCTCACACATCAATCCTTACAATTCTAGCAACAAAACAAAAGAGTTTAGGACTGGAGAGATCACACAACATGGAGTCTGCAGAGAAAGAGGGAGAAAAGATGACAGGAAAGGAAAGAATGGAAGGGAAAGAGCATACAAAGAGGAGAAATAGAAAAAGTGGCTAAAGAGAGCAAGCATTCACAAGCTGATGAGATTCTCTGCCTTTATAATCAGCACGTCTCAGTGTTGAAAGAAAAGGATTGCATCATTTGTTAACATTTTAATAATTGCAATACAAAAAGAAATTGTTCATTATCATGAGGCCATGCATCTCATAGTCTGGGCTCTGGGGTGGTTTTGTCCAGCAAGCTTAATCACTGTAGTGGGGTAATAGTTAATCTCGACTTGGCTAATTTTTGCCTTGATTAAACAGAAAGACTGAGTGATACTTATTGGCCGTGCAAAAGTTCTTCTTTGTGCTTCCATTTCCACTTCTTTTTCACCTGTTTCAGGCTAGATTCCTCAACTTTTCCCTGCAGTTCTCCACACATTCAGAATCCAGTATCATTTGAGCTCTCCCTGAATGACTATCATAAATTCAAAAATGGTCGAAAGAGTTTTTAAGTGTCCTTTAACTTCCAAATCCAAGATGAGGTGGTTTTAACACTAGGGGGCACAACAGTGATGAAAGACTGAATAGAAGCAACAACAGCTAACAGTTTATTAATCTGGGACTCTATAACCCCACTAAAGGCACTAAACCAAATACACACAACAGATCTGACAATATTCTGCAATAATAAAAAAAACAAAATGACAAAGTGCTGCTCCAAGCAGACTGGTGAGCTGAGGAGCAAGGGAAGGAAGGGAAAGCCACCTCGAAGATGGTATCTCCCTGCCTTCGGAGCCTCTGAAAAACAAAAACTGTTTAAAGCACTCCCCCCCAAGGGGACAGATACCACTTGTGTTGTTGCTGGGTGGTCTCCTGCTGCCACTGTCAGAGCTCCAATGGTGCTGCACGATGAAGGGAACTGGGAAGGACCAGGAGGAGTCACACTCGACTCTCTCTCCACAAAGGTGAGCTGGGAAAAAGGGCCGATTTCTGGGTTTCGTGCCTTTTATGGGCTCCTTGATCTTGTGTGAACTGGGGCCAGCGTTCCCAGGCATGCTGTCTTCTCACTGAGCGGCTGCGCTCCACACTGCCCTCCTCCGAGATTTTGCCATGAGGCCAATGTGGCAATTTCCGTCAGAACTGCCCACATGGCTGCTCGTGCCATGAAGAGAGGGGCAACCGCCACCGCCCTGCCAGCGCTGGGGATGCCCGGGCGTACCGCCCATGGGCTGCCCCCGCCAGCACGTATCCACTCCGGGCAGCGGTGCTGGCCCGGGGGTCAGCCCTGCCCCGTGCACCAGCTGCCGCCGTTCCCAGGGCGTGGCCCTGCCACCCGCGGCCATCAGCATGGCTGCGGGGCCGGCTGCCGACACCAGGGACAAGCCGCCGCCGCCGGCATGGCTGCCGGGGCTGCAGGAACCCGGGAGAGGGAACCATGAGTTGTCCCCCGCGTGCCGGCAGCGCGCACGCCCCCACCCCCCGCCTCCCCATCCGCTGCTGCCGGGGCCAGCGGGGTCGGACCCTGCACGGCCCCAGGGCCGGAGAGCAGACAGAGGCAGCTCCTGGCCCCGCCCAGCCTCGGGACAGAGGACCAGGGACTGGCGGGGGGGGCCCTGCCGGTCCCAACAGAGCCCCAGTGGACCCCGCGGCCAGGCACAGCTCCGGGCCGGGCCAGCCCGCATAGCCTTGCGGGGCCTGTGGAGCCCGGGGAGGACTCGGGAGCGGGCAGGAGCAGAGGCCGCCCCGCTCCCGGTCCGGCCCGGAGGCGGCGCGGGGAAACAGCCGGGAGCAGCTCCTGCCCCCCGGGGGGGTGGCGGGGGGCCCCTGTACAGCCCCTGGGTGGGCCCCTCAGCCAGGCCTGGCCTGGGGGCCCGCACGGCTCGGGGAAACCCCCACCAGCCCCCAGGGAACGGGCGCAGGCGGCTCCAGGCCCAGCCCAGCCCACGAGAGGGCTGCCCTCTCAGGTGCTTGGATCACCCTTTCCCACTGATTTTCACTCTACTTCGCTCCGTGGAAAACAAAGAAGAGGTTTTAACAGGCGAACAGACAGACAAACATTTCCACTCCCCTCAGNGTTCCCAGGGCGTGGCCCTGCCACCCGCGGCCATCAGCATGGCTGCGGGGCCGGCTGCCGACACCAGGGACAAGCCGCCGCCGCCGGCATGGCTGCCGGGGCTGCAGGAACCCGGGAGAGGGAACCATGAGTTGTCCCCCGCGTGCCGGCAGCGCGCACGCCCCCACCCCCCGCCTCCCCCTCCGCTGCTGCCGGGGCCAGCGGGGTCGGACCCTGCACGGCCCCAGGGCCGGAGAGCAGACAGAGGCAGCTCCTGGCCCCGCCCAGCCTCGGGACAGAGGACCAGGGACTGGCGGGGGGGGCCCTGCCGGTCCCAACAGAGCCCCAGTGGACCCCGCGGCCAGGCACAGCTCCGGGCCGGGCCAGCCCGCATAGCCTTGCGGGGCCTGTGGAGCCCGGGGAGGACTCGGGAGCGGGCAGGAGCAGAGGCCGCCCCGCTCCCGGTCCGGCCCGGAGGCGGCGCGGGGAAACAGCCGGGAGCAGCTCCTGCCCCCCGGGGGGGTGGCGGGGGGCCCCTGTACAGCCCCTGGGTGGGCCCCTCAGCCAGGCCTGGCCTGGGGGCCCGCACGGCTCGGGGAAACCCCCACCAGCCCCCAGGGAACGGGCGCAGGCGGCTCCAGGCCCAGCCCAGCCCACGAGAGGGCTGCCCTCTCAGGTGCTTGGATCACCCTCTCCCACTGATTTTCACTCTACTTCGCTCCGTGGAAAACAAAGAAGAGGTTTTAACAGGCGAACAGACAGACAAACATTTCCACTCCCCTCAGAAAACGGAAAACTTCAACTTTAAACTCACTACACAATCTTTATCTCAGATAGTATAAATCGGACGCTTGAGATCAATGCAGTAGGATTCATTACACAATTGTATGTAAATTCTCAGAATGATACACGTAAAAATTCTACTCAACAATACCTAAGGTCAAAAATATGACACCAAAAACTTTCAAATATCAAAAAGTCCCCCCTAAGAGACTCAAAACCCCTATAAATTTATCTAGAAAGCAAAAAAGGTTAGACTGATTGTCTTACCTTTAGGAAACATCATGTTCTGCTGTCTGTGTTAATCTTTTCAGACGTGTGTAGCTGTTTACAGGGTAACTAAAGTGTTAAAGTAGATGTAATTATAGGCAAAATCATCTAATATACAAGAACAATTCCTACTCCTAATATCATGGTGTAATTTATAGACACTATATTTTGACAGATTTGGCTGTTTGCTTTAAGGTTCTGGCAACTATAGATACTGTAGACTGTGTAAAGCCTATTACAGACAAATATATAGACTATAGACCATATATAGACAATTAGATCCACCATAGACTCTGTCTTCTTTAAATTACTCAGGTATCTTGATCTGCCTATTTCTATCCTCAGGAAGAATAGACTATTTTTGAATCTGTCATTCATTATTAAACTGTCTTTTTGGAAAAATTTTAACTACTGCTAAAAAAAAATAAATGTCTCTAACACTAATAATGGGAGTGTAACCCGGATTCATTAATATTTCATTATACGTTTTCTTACAGGACTCCTTATAACAATCTTTCTCTTATAGATTTTCTGTATTAATAATTTATACCAGACCTTATCATTTATGATTTGAGTTTGATTGTATCTCTCTATCCAATATATTATCTTTATTTCATTGCAAAACTCCATATATATTGTTCAACGTTTATGAGCAAATTAATAGATCAGTAATGTCACTTTTTCAAAGTCATACTGTCCATCCCTCAAGCGACTGACAGGTTTGCAGACCTTATATGTTTTAAGGAAGGAACAGAACATACATAGCAGTAGTTATCTTTTAACTAATTAATCATTAATTTGTGCATTTATAATGAATAAGACCCTTAAAATAATCAAAAGCTCACGAGTTCTGACTTCAAAATCCACAATTTAACATTTATGGAAATGTGGGATTTTTTTCAAACTTGGCTTATTCTCAATAGCAAAATCTACAGAGAAAGTAAAGTTTGAAAACTTTTTGTTTCAAGTGCTTGAAGTTATCCAAGTAGAAGCACCTTTAACAAACTATACTAGCAAGAAAGGGTGGAGTTTTTTCATCTTCTTCCATCTAGGGAAAAGAGAAAAAAGATAAAAATAAAGTTAGGATAAAGATTTGAGCTGATATCAAGAAAAGAAAATTGTGAAAGTTACAAACACTGGAAAAGGTTCTCAGAGATGTAAGCATGAAACTAAATTAGATGTATAACAATGAGAAAACATTCATAAATGAACTCTTAAAGAGAGGGAAGATGTTATGATAATGGATTTCATGTCTGCTTGAAAGTGATGGCTCAGAGTTGATGAGTTTTCCATCAAATATAACCACAATATATGAAAAGGTGTTAGGGAGTTGATAAGTAAATAAATAACTGGACCAAAAGGTAGGGAATATATAGCAGGAAAAAAAATTGAATATCAAAACAGGTGATTTAACACATTACCAGAGTCTTTTCACTATATTATTTAACTGCATTTTCTTTTTCCAAGGAAAAAAAAAATCGTGTTAAACAGATAAAATGAGATTTCTTAAAGAAGACACACTTTATCTAGTTTGACCCTAAGATTAGGTCAACTGGTTAGAGTATAATACTAATAACATCAAGGTTGGGGAAAATGAAGATCACACCGTTTACAGTTTTACAGATCTGATACTTTGCCAGGAAATCAAGTCTTAAAACAAAAAAGAAAGTGGAAAACATAACCTGTCTTTATCCATCTGTGCGAGAGTACTTTAGAAGCTCTGCAAACTGCAAATTTTCCTACTGATATATGAGCAAATGGAATGCTTTCCACATATTTTGATAAATGTATTTATTCATCATGGGGGTTTTTCTCCAGTAGCATTGGGTTGCTTTTGGTATTTTTTTGCCTCATTACTGGAGAATATTCATTCAGTATTTCATAAATACTGAATCAAACTTCTCCATATGGAATAGGGAAATCATTCCACACTTGTGTTTGTTAGGACTGGAAATGCCATTTTGAGTATGTGCCGTAACATTTACAGCACAATCAAGATTTATTAATACTACTCCACAGAGCACTATTGTAAAGGATTTATGAACTATAAAACTGCTATAAAGGTCACTTGAGATGCAAAAGTTTAATTTGGAGTATCATGTTATAGTGTAGTACTGCTAAACTTAATGCTTGTTTAAACAAATAGCTTGAGGATATTTGTCTCAGAATGTGTGGTTTATTAACTTCAGTAAAACAATTTTAAATTATCTTGTTTTTTTGTTTGCCTAGCTTTGATTTTCAAAGGCTTGTTCACCTTTTTATGTCCACTAATCTATTGCTTTACTTCTGAATTATGAGCATAAAGAAGCACAAGAAGAAAACAATATTTTGTTTAAAAGAATAGGATTGTTTAATAGAACTGTGCACGGATTTATTATCATTATTTTGAGGTTTAATAGTCCATTTCATGATGTTTGTTTTCTTTAATTACAGTCACAAAGGTTTAGCAAACCTTAACTGTCATCTGTGAAAACAAAAAAAAAATTATTAATACTTAGTAAGACTCTAAAAATTGAAGTTAAATGATAAATCATAAATTAAGGATAATAATCAGTCATCACATCACATCACATGGGTTAATCTTGAGATGCAGAGCTCTATTTAAATCAATAGTAAGCAGTACAAGACTGAAATTTAGACTTAACTGCTTCATTTTTCCAAATCTCAAACATTTGGGAAAACCCCTTACTTACTTAATTAAAGGCAGGCAAAGAATGTCTTTAAACTTCCAGGAAGCTGCACATGCCAAAAAATGCAAATTTGTTAATGTGAAACATTTATGATTTGTCAACAAAAATTGTTTCCTGTTAAAATTGGCAAGGGCAATTAACTGCTTTTTCATAGTATTTTATTGAGGATTTAAGAAGTTTACAGAGAGAAGCTGTAATTAGTAATCCCGCCTACCCTAACATAGCCAGAGCTGGTCCTGATAGAAGCAGTTATGAAAAGAAGTGATTTCGTGTAGGGTTATAAAAAAGCATAAAATTATTTGCATGTTGATAGCATCAGACAATGTATTTCAAGATCTTTCAGATGGTTTGTCTTTCAGCATATGGCTGTACAACATAGAGGCCAATATATGTTAGGTTCAAAATCATAACAAAAATGACTAACAGCCAGGAATAGCCTAACAAGTAAGACTTACATGTCTTACTTACATGTCATTATAAAATTGAAGCTCATTTTTTGAGCTCATTTTTTCAAGCAATTTGCACAGATTCTACCGTGAACTTTATCCACCAAATAAATGAAGGTTCGATTTCTAGTTTTCTTCTAGATGAAAATATTTTTATTATGTTATGCTTCAAAAGAATAGGAAAAAATATCTCCAAATTTAAGAGTGTTAAGGAGCAGACATTTACAATAAATAATAATAAAAAAACTTGAAGAGAAAAGGTGTGGAAAAAGGGATGCTGGCCATGATAGTCCAGCAGGTTGATAGAATGTACCTAAGCCTGTGGCCAGTTTTATTCATCAGTGTTTAATTACAGGTAATTTAGTAATTGAAAATGTACCTGTGGAAGACATACATTGCATCACTTATTCTAGAAAAAGGGAGACACCGTTAATTTTAAAAATAGGAAAGACAACAGCTTGTGTTACCTACCATTGATTCTTTACCAATGTGAAGCCCTAAAGTTAGATATGCTTCCCCTCATTTTCAGTACAACAAATTGCCTGTGGTCTTCGATGTATTTCATCAAGTCTTAAATTAAAAAACTAGCTCCCAAAGCTGCCTGTGAGGAATGCCCCTTCATTTTAATTTTCAGCATGAGACAACATTCACCCTGCAGACTCAGCAGTCTGCCTAGGTCAGGTCTTCTGGTTTTGATGAGGATCATATTCAAAATAAATGTATTTACTAAAAAAAGAGGCACTTGTTCATTTAGGTTTTTTTAATCTTGACATAGCGAGTACAAAAAAATAAGCATGTACTGCCGTGAAACATTTAGTCAGAGCCACAAGAAAAAATAATTTCCTGAGGTCTGTGAGCAGATATTTTTTAATACATTCTGCCAGCCTTTTGATAATACTTCTATTTAAGTTCCAAGTTACCCAAGGAAGCTACTTAACTTTTTAATGGTCTTTCATATTTCAAGGGGAAAAACAACTTCATGTTTACTCATGGTCTACATACTAAATTTTGTACAATAAGGTGATATTTTTATGACTAAAAGATGTCACACATACATTCCTCTTTGTATCCAGACTTCTACTGAAAAGTGTTGTTTTACCAATCAGCACACTGACAAAAATGACATTATGATACACATATGAATTTTGTGCTGCTTTACTATAGTATATTCTACATGACTGCCCATAAGTATCTATTAGACTCACCACAAAAGAAATCTAGAGGAAAAAAATAATATTTAAGATATTAACTGAAAAATAATGTGCACTTTTGCAAATAAAGAACAAGTACTTAAATTAGATTATCAGGATAACTCATGCATTAAACATTTTTAATAGTACTGTGCTTGTAGCATAGCATTGGATTTTATTACAAAATTTTGAAGAAATGTGCAGAGGTAGTATTTTAAGTAGTTTACAATAGACCGTGGTTTAGGCCAAGCACAGGCCCATGAAGTGTTTTTGAAGTGAAAGTGTACAAGGCCAAATAAAGCATATGATTCAGGGGAAATTTGATGGATAGAATCCATGGAGATAAGACTCTTTACGTAGGAGCTTCGTCTATGCAAGTCTATCAAGATCTTATGGTAGGTAAGGGAAAGGATTTAGCAGTGCCCATTAATGTGATTAGAGTGAATTTGAAGGCAGAGGCAGAAATTTACAGAATGCTAAGACAGTGTGAGACACTGGATCAGTTATCTTTAGTATTGTTTATTGGGTCGGAACCAGCCAGTGTGTATGTGTTGGGGAAGAGGCCAGGCCTGCAGCTGTGTGGCAGCCTCAGGCTCATGGAGAACAAATGGCAAAGCTGTCCACTCTGCACCCCCTGGGAATCTGACCCAGCCTCTAATGGACTACACCATCTCACTCTGGCCTGGAGGGTACTGAGTGGTCAGTGAGCTAGATATCCATGTCCTGGGAGAGGTGGCCATGGTAGCTAAAGCTAATACAGGACCACACATCTCTATATTCTCTCTTTCTCCCTTCCTTTACTCCTCATTTATCTTCTTAATCTCTTTCTTTCTCTACTCTTTTCTTTACTTTTTCTTGGGTAACTTAAAATCGATGGGTTGTATTTTACTAAGATGTGAGTAGGTGTCTTTGTGCTGCATATGTGGTGGAATATTTCCTGCTTGTTTGTATGTTATCCCTGTGAAACTTTTGACAAAATGTTTATTTTCTCACTAAATTAAAAGAAATTCTCTCAGGAAAACATATGCAGCATTTCCTCCTTACACAAATTCAAGGTATTAAAGAACTAAAAGACTTTTCAAAAGTTTGATGAGTGAACTTTACACACAGAATTACACACAGAATTAACAAGGTTGGAAAAGACCACAGAGATCATCAAACTTTAAAGCCTCAAGTATATTTTTAAGAGTAATACTTCCAGTTAAGCATGTGGCTTCAAGACTGGTCTTGCTGAGAGTAACTGAGTAAGATGATAATGAAGCACGAACTGAAGAAGTAGGACAGCATTAATTCATGAAAATAGATTACCAGTAGGAGGCTATGATCAACTAAGAGCAACAGATTGAATGAGATGGATGAGAATGCAAAAGAGGATAGAGATCTTTGAGGAAACAGTTAATGCCAGTAAGAGTGTTTCTAAGTGCTAAAGAAAGCAAGCATAAAGGGGAATTAGTGGTGAAGCTAAGGATATGGAACCAATTATATTTAAAAATACCATTGATGAGGATAGAAAGAAGGGAGAATGCTGGATTCAAGACAGTGATTTGGAATAGTTCACTGGAAGTGTCTGCCCAGTATGACGTGACATTGAAGACAAGGAAATGGGTGGTAGTAAAAGCTAAAAAGGAACAATGAGCAAAGAAAAGCACTGCTACTCTTTTAAATCTATTGTACTTTTTTAACTTCAATTATGGTGATGGACAGAAAACAACTAAATTAAGAATTATATGAAAAGCTTAAACAGAATTATTATTTATAATTTTCCATAACAGAGGAAGCAAAATGTAGTCAAAGAACCAGGCACTACTTTTAAAACAAACCGGAGACTCCTTTTACATAGCAAATAACGTATTACAGAACTTTCTCATCTCCATGAGAAATTATGGAGACCTGAAACATAAGTAGATTCAGAAAATTTTCTAAGACATTCACAGAATAAAGGGGTTTTCAAGGTCTATTAAATATATGATACAAATTCAAAGAAGAAAGTTTTGCCATGCTTCTCTTTTGTCATATGTCCCCCAGTATCTACTTACAGTCACTATGACATACTGAACACTGGTTGATTGAGTTATGCATTCCCTCTCTCTCATTTCAAACACAAACACACATACACAGAGCATGAAAAGTGATTTTTACCAAGCATTGTGTTTGCATGGTTAACAAAAACTATTTTTTTTTATTATCAGAATGCAATCATTGCCAAAGACTTCTAAAGTTCAGAATCTCAGGTGCTAAGACCTATTAGATCTATTGTGGGTACTCTTGGGAGCCTAGGGAGAACAGTGGTGCCCTATGGCGGGGAAAGTAAATACATGTTGCCTCACAGATGAGGGATGTGAAGTCGGGCCACCTGAAGATTGAAAACACACTTAGCTTTGTAAATCAGCTCTTCATTTAGTCATTCATACCGAGGTATAAGTTTCATTGAAGTTCAATGAAACTAAACTACTAATTTATGTGAAAGATCATAGAAAATGTCAGGTAATCATAAGATCACTTTAGCAAACATCTTCAGGATAAAAATATAGTGAAATAGTATAGAAAACAAATTTTGAAACATTACAGAATCCTGTGTCTATTACATTTCAATTATCCCAAAAGTGACTTCATTAAGAAAGAAGAGTGGAGATAATAAGAGCTAAGGAGAAAAGATGATGAGATGGAGACCAGTAGAAAAAAATTAAAGGCACTGAAGGTGGCTAGTCTTTGCAGAAATGTGTAGGGAAAAGTCATCTGGATAGATCATTCATCAACAAAGTTAAGAACAATTTCTATTTTACTGCAAAAAATGATTACTCTTTGCCCAAGAAGAAACATTTTTCAGTTCAGAGCCCTCCACTTAACACTTCCTTTTTCTATTTTTACGTGAAAGCCACTGGAATGTAAAGATAATCCCTGTAAAATCTATCTAAATGGTGTCACCTAATTGCTGATGAAAGAAAGCTGTGGATCAAAGAATAGGATAGGAAGATGGAAGAAATCCATGGTCCAAGCCAGAACTCAGTAATTTAAATAAGAATGAGTAGAGGAAAGGTAAATTTCTGTCAACATTATTGCAGCTTTTTTTTTTATTTTTCAGCCCAGAATTATGTTGAGCTTCTATAAATAGCAGGCCATTCACAGGCTTATCTTTCAATTGCTATTACAGCTTTGCCTATTAGATATGAAAAGAAGATATTACTCTGTCTTGATTTTTATTCTTTGAGTCACAATACTTTTCATTACTGTTAACTATGTCTGACCAGTTCTGTTGCAATAGTCAATGCATGTTATTAATCAACTCTGCAAAAACCTCCTTTCCTATGGAGATGTGTTTAACTAAAATAGGACCAGCTAAATATCATTTATTCAAGATCAGAGAGTGTATACTGCTATTAGTTAACATTATGACCCACTACTTTAAATCCATTCTATGTCTAATGCCCCAGGCAAAAGCCAGGAGTACTCAGAACAAACATGCTGTTTACAAAGAAACAGAAGAAGAGGAAGTATAATAATAAATATCTTGCAGACACAGAAAAAGTCATTTCCATGTTAAATTTTGTATAAGCGTCCTAGAATCAAAAATTGATGAGGAATTTTTCCAAGAAAACACATAATCAGCCAGAAGTTGGTCCTGAAGGAATATGCAACTTTTCCCATGTGTCTCTGGCTAAACACTATAACTGGCTTTTAATACAACTTATTTCTTCTATTTTCCAATAGGAGTGTTGTACATGTTGCTTGTATGCACACAAGTCACAATCTTTAGTTATGTATGTTCCATAATATTTGAAGTATATTCTTATATACTCCATCCTCTGCGGTGTCATGAATGAGTGCTTTAAGGTCACTTAAAGAATCACCGACAAGGGTATCAGCAAAAATGGGTTTAATATTAAAGCAAAAGCACAACAAGGTTTGTTGCCAAGGTTCTCTCTACTAGATTGTTAAAGCACACAGAGAGAAAACAAACTGAAATCTAAAATTGATAAATCTAAAACAACAGTCAATGCATGTGGAAGTTGGGGGAGTGGGGAGCGAAAAGTACAGATAAAAATTAAAAAGAAAGGCCATCATATTGAGTCACAAGGTTCAGCTAAACTTAGCCCTGGACTTGACCAACGGTTTAAGCCCAAAGGTTTAACAGCACTTAAACTGAAGAGAGGGGGATACACTGCCACGTGTGGTCATAAATACTTAGTCATTGGAAAGAAAATGGCTATGTATAGAAACCAAAGCAAACTGCTGTGGTCCACTAATATCCACATGGACAAATGTAGCACTCCTGTATATGAGCAGCTGCATTATACAAAGTAAGGTTTTAGAAAATTAAGTGTGGACTGTATTTAAGCTAAAAATTACTTCCTTTTTTTTGAAAGACTTGTGTAAATGCCAGACTGATCTTTTTAATAAATTTGTTTGTGAGTTAGGATTCATGAGAAAGTGTGTTGCCCTTACCTAATGGTCTTCTATAACATCCTTACATACATTGTGTGTAATATACCTTTTTACTTCTAAGACTTTTTCACTGGATATATACAGCTTATAGAAAGCAATGAATGTAAAGAAATATTCTCAGACAAGAGCAAAGAAGCAAAAAGTTGTTACTTTTGCAAAATTTTTCTTCACCATCGCATACTTTTAAATTGTGTCTTTGAAAAAGTAATTGAAAAATATAAGAACTAAAAGAGAATAGCATTTTAATCATCAATACATATGTATTCTGTATCAGACTTCACACTCTGAAGACAAAAAGCATTGTTATTTGCACACCACAGTAAAAACTGTCAAAACTACATGTTAGAAGAGCTTCTGGCTGTTCTAATGCAGCTGAATAAGTGCCTTAGCTGCTAGGGTTTTTTAATCTATTTTGTCTTCATTATAAGAACAACGCCTAAGTTGGTGTCTCTGTGTGTGTCTGTGAGCCTGTGTGTGCCCCAGTGTGTTTCTGAGTACAGTGGTAGAAAAAAGCCAAACTAAAGACTTTTCACTGAAACATCAAAGCATTTACTTCCGTGGTTTTGAAATTTGGAAATTTGGAAAAATTTAATTATATCAAATCAAGAACTCAGCCATCTATAAGTAAATTGCCTGTGTGAAGAGTACCAACAAACAAGCCCAAAGTCAAAAGATTTACCCAGAAACTCTGAGCCGAAATATTGCACAAAGAAATTCAGGAAACAAAGTGATCCTGGCCCAGGGAAGAGAATCCTACTGACTTCAATGTTTTTGTTTTGTTATTTTAAATGGAATCCAGGTTTGTTCTTGAGCAGATCACTGTAGATCTCAGGCCTGTACTCATTACTTATCTAACCATAAACAAAGAGAGCTATAGACTATAGAGAAGGGTCTGTTCTTTTTTGTTAAGCAGTGCAATGCATATAGACTGAGATTTTATTACAGTTGTTTTATAAACTGTAAAGTAAATAAAGAAAATTCTCAAAATTTAATACGTTGAGCATAAGCAGAAGCAGGTGTCAATCTTTCCTTTTTTGGTTGCTTTGGTTTGTTTTTCTAGTGAAAATTTTCCCAAGACGAATATTTTGTAGCCTTAATCTTGTGCTTTGACACAGCCCAACATTTTTATCATACCAATGTTTTTACCATCACGAATACATTTCAGAGCTAGGCCATGGATGAGATGAAGATGGAAGGCAAGAATCCTAAAATTTGTTCAGCAATGCTGAAATGAGTAATGAAAGGCAAGAAAAATGAAGAAAGATGAAGAAGGTCCTTGCAGATATCCCCTGTTTTCCTCTGAAATTGACGTGACTCAGACCATAGAGATGGAGGCAGCAGGATCTCCAGTATTGTTCAGTGGAGTGTTTATTTTATTTCTTTTTTCACTTTCCCCTTCAATTTCCCATTCCAGAATTTATTTAGCTGAAGACCATAAAATCTATTGTTCTCTTACAAGTGCAAGCGAAAAAAGACAGATTTTCTGAAAAGTCCCTTTTAGCAAATATAGACACAGAGCTGTTCTGAAATGTAGAAATCCTAAGTATTAATATTGATGGATCCAGAATACCGCAGAATTTTACCATATAGTAAAGAATCAGATATTGCAGTTCATAGAGAAATAAGACTCCCATTGGCATCCACAGAGTTTTGCTTGAGGTCAGAATGCAGGATCAGACTCTAAATGACAGTGCAGCTGTCAGATTAAGCCAGAAAGAATTTGAACATATCACTTCTTTCTCACTATATTTCAAAAACAGTGGGTCCATCTGCTGTTTAGTTGTTTGGGGTTTTTTATAAAGAAATGTAAACATAACTGATTGAGACATCTGTGTCTTTCTGTCTCCTGAATTAAGTAGCATGGGATATGAATATGACATAATATTCAGTGAGTTTCCTTAATAACTTTATCTTCTTTTGTAGACAGCTTTAGTAGTGTATCTAGCTAAAGTATTGCAAGAAGTTTAGTATTTCAAAATTAATCTCTCGATAATGCTTTTAAGTATCATAAAGATTTTAAATTATAAAAAAATCCCCAAGTACTAATTTTGCTTTCTTCTCTTTATTTTTTGGCCTTTTTTGGTATGCCTTTTTTTCTTCTGAGTATAATTAAAGAAGGAAGTAAAAGTGCAACTAAATTAGTTACTAGAAAACATAAACTCTGGGAATAGTGAAAAATAAAAAGAGATTTCATTAAACGATACCTATGATAGCATGTTGATTGATAAAGCACAAACATTTACAGAGCAGTGTATTATATAATGACATACTGGGCCACAAATCATTTAGAGATACTGAGAAACTGTCAAGCAAAGACTTCAAGAGAAGAAATGTCTATGAGAGAGCTGAAAAGAGAGCAGACTAACAGAGTGGAAATACAAACGAGATCAGTTCTGAGCTGGAGAGACCCAAGGTGGAAAGACTGAGTATAGCTCATCTCTGCTACACAGTGAAAGAGCAGGGAGGATAAGTGTTGGTGAAAGATCCTAAACAGGAACCAATAAATTAGGACATCTTGGAAAGCAAAATATTTAGAAATTATTTTTTTTAATTTTTTTCATGCACACTGCAATTCTATAGCAACAGCTAATTGCTTATGAGAAGCCTGTTTGAATACACATGACAACCAGATAAAAGTATTGTCTGAAATAATAATAATTAAAAAAAAAAAAAAAAAGAGCTTGGAATTTCCTTGAAATTCACTATGAGAACCAGGGATCATCTGTGAAATAACTCTCAGCCACTTCCTGTACCTCTGTTTAGCACAGGAAATGGCATAGGAGAAAAAAATTAGTCTAAAAAGAAACAGTTGCCCATAAAGTAGACACGCTGAAGTATTTACAGTTTTTTCTACTGTATATGAAACACTAATTATTTAGAAGTGGTTGCAACTCCCTTTTAATGTGTGTAAATGAACTAATTAGAATAGTTCACAGGATTTTAATTGAAATTTTTACATTTTAAGAAGAGAAATTAGATGTTTTTATAAAGCGATAATTTTGTGAATTTTGTATGAATGTGAATCAGACAATTAAGGTTTTTTTAAGATAGCTTAAAATCTACATGAATGCCTCCTCAAACATCTTTAATAGCCTAGCCTAGTTATAAATAATTCCTGTTGGCACAGGATTTACACATGTCGTTACACTAAGTCATTTTCTCAAATGTAAACAAGACACCTGCTGAGTATTAGTTTCAGGAAACATGTCAAATATAAATCAGTGAATAAATATCCCTACCATGCATGTGGAACTTAATTTGCCTTTAAAATGGTCTTTCTAGGCATTTTTTGGTACATAAGGGGAGAAAAAAACCCAGACACTCATGTTATGCATGCAAAAGAAAACATTTCCTTTCAATAAGTGTGGGTAAGTTCAGCATCATAATGACTTCTTCTAACAGATTTTTTTTTCTTCTAGAGTTTACATTGACCAAGCTCATCCACACCTCTTTAAAGAGTGTTCTATATTTCCAATTATGTAGAGATACAGATTATTTCCCCACAGAGCTTCCAAATATCTGTGACTGCTAGTATTATGCAATAGGTTTACTTTCTTCCTTGTTAAATTGAAACCTGCAACTTTCCAGGGAATTATTCAAAGTAAAATAAGGATAGAGTCACAATTATTTGTAGAAAGAAAACATGGACAGATGTAAAAAAAGAAGAGGGAAGCAACAACAGGTTGACAAGGAAAAGAGAAGACATATCTGCTGTAAAATTAATTTTGTATATGGCAAAAATGGAGATGTACATTTATAAGAATTGAAAGTAAACTAAACACACTATTGGTACTTTTACAAGCACAAGGCAACCATCAGCCAGCAGCATATACTACCAGCAGCAACCATTTTTGTAGGGGTAGTATCCTATTCAGAGGTGTTAGATTTTTTTGGAATTTTTTTGAATTTTCTGGAATCAGCAGTGTTTTGTATAAAGGTAATTTTTCTTTTAGGCTAACCGAACACATTTTCTTTCTGCATATCGATCCTGTGGTGAGGCAAGTGTGGTTAATGTAGTGACATAATATATCATTTATATTATCACTTACATAATATAACGTATGTAATATGTTATACATGTTATAGCTATAACATATTTATAATATATTATTACATACAACTCTAGACACTCATAATATACAATTATGCCTGTTCTAAAAAGTCTAATTACATATTGTGCTAAATTTAAATTTCTTATTAATGAAATGCCGTTAATCCAAATTTGAGTTTAATACAAGCTGCAGTTAGGGAAATAATTGCTGCCTGGTCAGTTTTATCAACGATAAACAGAAAAGCAACACTCGTTTTGCTATTTGAGAGTGGGGGGGAAAGCCATCTTACTTTAAGCAAAGTGAACAAGGGCATTAATATGCACCAGTCTTGCTCCAGAAGCTATTTTTTTAAACTTTGTATCAAGGTGCTGTAACTTTCATTGCTGGGCTGGTAATTATGCTAGAGTGTTGTTCTCCATCAGGCAACTTTTAAAGAGGACCCAAAAATACTAGGAATATCTGTGAACCAAAACCGCATAATTTACTCTGTTGGGAACTACAATGATAATTCCATTTGTAAAGGATTTGATTTGTATATTTACTCGAACTAATTATGCATTACAATGCTGAAATCAACCTTTCTGACATATGAACACAAACTGCACTGTCTGGAAGGTAGAATTGTAATTCTATCACTTCTTCCTTTGGAGATTTTTCAAGGATATAATGCCATTGGTTTAAAAAAAAAATCTAAAAATTATGAAATTGAAATCCATTTGCCTTTCACGCCTTCAGTCTTCTTTGCATCTAATAATTTTTCCTCCCTCTCTGCCTATAAATAAATTTAATTTGCTTGGGAAATAGCTTCAAGAATATTCAGTGATAATACAACTGTGGTGAATTCTTTACTGGAAGTTGTGTGACCAAATAATGCACTTCTTTAACACAAATTGTTACTTCCTTAAAATCTATTTAAATTCAGGACTACAAAACAGTAGGAGCCTGACAGGTGTAGAATTTGTGAAATTACTTAGGATCTTCCTCTTTTTTAATCTTCTGTTAAAAAATCAGTACTAAGTCTCAATTTAATTCACAAATGTTAGGTAATAAACACCCTGTATGCTGTGACCTGACTGCTTCGTCAGTGTTTGGACAGAATGCAAGACTGGCTATGTTCACATTGTAAGTAAAGCTTTATAACTTTCAGGTCCAAAAGGGTTTTATTGTTGTCATTCTTTCTTAAGCTAATTCATTAATTAGAAATGACCTGCAGTGGATAAAACAGCCCACACAATATAACTGATTGGAGCCCCACTCCTTAGAAAAAAAGACCACACTAAATTTTCTAAATAAAAGGTGCAGTTTCTGAAACAAAGTCATCTATGAACTTCAAGTTCAGGAGGTTCAGGTATGGCAGCCATTTTAAAGTATTGATAATGGTAATGCAGAGAAGTCGAAAGTGATATTCTACCTTTGGCACTACTGCTTAGCAAACATGCCAAAAATTTCCCCTGCATCCCATTCTACTTTTTCTTTCTTCTGCTTTGTATGAAGTATAGAACATATGCACTGTCATTCTCACTGCAGCTGTCACTCACAACTATCTAATTGTGTTGTGAAATACAGAAGATGTGAGTTTGGGTTAGTTGCTCATATACCTGAAGATAACCCCTTTCAGACATATTAATCTTAAGATTCTTATGCGGATATACATGAATTAACTAAAGACAGTGGGATAAGCAAGCCACAGACCAAATATCCTGCTTTGCAGAAATTACGTTTTATGAATATAATCTGCCAGCTTTAAGGGTTTAATCCTAGACATCAGAGGTGCTGAGCATTGCTTATATTAGCACAAGATAAAAAAGGATGAGCTGCAAAGGGGACATAGCAAAGCTTGCAGCTGCATTAGTGGGAAAGCAGTGCTACATAAATATCAGCTTGTTCCCATTTAGTGACAGATGTTAAGGCTAAAGAAGAGTTTAGTCCTCGCTAACAGTTTAGAATGATGCTTGAGACCACCTCCTTCCAGGCACGTCAATCACTCTCAGCTCTCTGGTGTTAACCAGACATGAGCCCAGAAGTCTGAATAATTTTTGCTGTAACTATTTAATACTTTTCTCCTTGCCCAGTGCTGACAAACACCTGTGAAAGCAATGATAGTGATGCCCTATCTCCTTCTCTCTTTATTGCATATAGCACAAGGGCTAAAATTCATATTTACCATCTAATAATCTTATTTATTTGTTTTATGCAAAGACATTTGTTATCCATAGTTCCTGTATTTTTTGCTTTCTTACTAGTGGTTACATTAAATCTGACATGCTGAGGGTCTGTTTAGCATTAAACGTGAATGTCTTCCTTGAAAGGAATTTCTCTTTAATTTTTATGCCTTTTTAAAAGAACTCTTAAAAGCCCTAGGCCAAACAGTCATTTTTAGTTTTCATGAATAAGTTATCTCAAATAAGGAGATCCCAAGGCCCTCTAGTTGCTTTTGAATCCTGCATAAATGTTAGAAGTATTTGAATTCCACTTGCAAAGCATCTTGTCCAGTGTATGTTTCTTTTGAGGGAAAATCCTGCAAATGCCATGAGGGAAATATTTCTGCAAAATTTCTAGATCAAGCTATATGAGTGTGCAGCTGTACATATATTCATTTCACTTAATTCATAACATAAAGTCTTGTTATTTTTCCTGCCATTTTAATCTCACTCCAACCATCTTTTAGTATAAAAATCTAACTATTTGATCACAGTAAAACAAAATGAGATTACAGAGAAATTTTCTGTCACTATATTCAACACATATTAAGCATGCCAGAAACATTCAAATCTATCAGAATGTGAGTTAAATATAAAAATCTCTATTGTTTAGAACCTTACATTCGCAGTTGTTACTATCTCTTTTATTGAGATTTCAGAAACAGAGAAAAAAATATCAAATCGAACAAACCAAACAAGTAGGCTCAAAGCAACTTTCTATCACAAAATATTTAGAATTCAAGTTAGTAAAGAACAGCCTTTTTTCTGCTAAGATATAAAAAGAAAGTAAACCACAGTTTGTATGCTATGAGTCAGTAAGCGTATTTGTTTCTGCCTCTGAAAATGGTCTTTCCTCACAAACCTCAACAGTATGACTTTCAGCCTGTAATCTCTGCTGAAACTCAAAGTATCCTCAAAACAGTGTTCTTAATGCTTCGATTCTGTCATATATCATGATTTTTTTTTCACACTTACTGTATAAGACCTGTGACTAAAATATAAAGTCCATCCACCTCTCTTCTGAAAGTGTTTTCCCAATGCCATGTTTGATTCACCACTAGGGAAATACACAATACACTATTGTCTTCTGCATTATTTTATAGTTCCCAAATAAAAAAATAATAACAAAACGTCTCTACACTTCTTTGGACACTGTTGATAAACATTGCATAAGTAAAGAAGTTTCAGATCAGATCTGATGATAGAAATTTTTTTTCCCAAACAACAGTGCTTTCTATCATTCCTTTTTCTTAAATTTTCTCAGGGTTTCTTTAGTTGCAAAGAAAGGCTTACTCAGTAAAGAACCATGAACCTAGTCTAAGCTCAGAGGGCATAGAAAATCCATGATAAAGCCATGTTGTCTAAAACCATTGCTGTGGGATTGAAACTTGTGTCTTGCACAATTTAGATGATTTTGAGGTTTAACTCTTAACAAACAATTAAGAACCAGACATTCTCTCACTCCCTTCCCCA
Source organism: Serilophus lunatus (assembly GCA_013399895.1). Taxonomy (NCBI): domain Eukaryota; kingdom Metazoa; phylum Chordata; class Aves; order Passeriformes; family Eurylaimidae; genus Serilophus; species Serilophus lunatus. The sequence continues at coordinate 209,121 of VXBA01001223.1, forward strand.
TGGTGATGGGGGAGAAAATCAGAAGGTTAAAACAGAAAACTCTTGAATTGAGACAAAGACAGTTTAATAGATAAAGCAAATTCAGCACAAGCTAAACAAAACAAGAAATTCATTCACCACTTCCCATCGGGACGCTGGTGTTCAGTTGTCCCCAGGAAAGCAGGGCTCCATCACATGTATCAGTGACTTGGGAAGAAAAATGCCATAACTCTAAGCAACCCCTCCTTCCCTTCTTCTTCTTATGGTTTTGTATGCTGAGCATGATGCTATATGGTATGCAATATGCCTTAGGTTACTTAGGATCAGCTGTCTCAGCTGTGTCCCCTCCCAGTTTCTTATGCACCCTCAGCCTCCTTGCTGGCAGGGTGGTACAAGAAGCAGAAAAGGCCTTGACTCTGTGTAAGCACTGCTCAGCAGTAGTGAAAACATCTCTGTGTTATCTACACTGTTTTCAGCTCAAACTCAAATCATGTACCCATTACTGTAAAGAAAATTAACTCTACCCCAGCCAAACCAGCACTGGTGAATACCAAGACCACCAATTCTGTTCTCGTACCCTGCTCACATTCTCTTTTCTGGGACAATATGAACTGTTATTATGATTTGGTTGTTTTATTTTGGGTTTGGGTTGGGTTTTTTGTTTCTGTCAGCTTTTGATTTTTTCCCTCCATTGTGGCAGAGGCTGGCTGTTGCCTGCTGCCCCACACTATGCGGGGAGGCGGGGACAGTGCTGCTCCCTTTCCATCCCCCACAGTGGGTTGCTGCTGCCATGCCATGCGGGTGGCAGTGCCAGTGGGGGTACAAACCACACCGTGCAGGGTAGATGTGGATGTGGGACTTTCTCTCCTGCTGGGCCACCCAGGAAGAGCCCAGATGGTGGGTGCTGGGCCCTATGGGGCGGTGGTGATGGTGGGAGGGTGGTGGCCCTGGCAGAGCCCACTGCAGCATGGTGGTGGCTGGTGCCACCTGCGGAAAGCAGCAGCGGGCATCAGTGGCCCGGCCCCAGGGGCTATGGGGTGGGCTACAGGGACTCTGCCACTCTTGGACCCTCATATAGGCTGGGTAGCCATCAGAGTCCCTCTGGGGCCCAGGCTGGGAGTGTGGCCCCTTGGGAGCCCCTCAGTCATGGTGGACTCGGCCCACCCGCCGCCATCGCTGCCATCGCTGTGCCGGGCTGTGGCTTCTGCCAGGCCACGTGCTGATTAGGTGGCAGTGGCTGCAGAGAGCATTTGGGACTTCTGGGAGAGGGCAATCCAATGGACAATGGTGGGCTTCCATGCACAGGGACTGATGGGTACTGGAAAATGAAAGTGAAGGAAGATATAAATCAGCCTGCACATGTGGCCTCTGGACTCTTTGGACAGTGGCAGTGGATGAGAGCAGACAGCTCCATTTTTGGCAGCAGCAGAAATTCACGTGGCAGAGGTTTTTTTCATCCCTGTCTCTCGATCCTGGTTGTAGGAAGAGAAACAGCAGGCACACATTGCCATCCAGCTCCTGGGTTTTTATTCCTTTTCTCCTTGGAACAAAAGCCCGGCTTGGATGTTTGTCTCTTGCCACCTCCTGCCCACTCCCGCAGTTCCCCCCAGTGACCGCCAGAGAGCAACCGCACCTCCACTGCCCCCGGGGAGTGTGTGAGTGCCCCATGCGGCATCGCGGACATTCGGGAATCCCAGGACATTCGGGAAGGGACTGGTTTGGGGGGTTTTTGAATCATTCTTGGCTATTCTGTAATTTTGTTGCCCAGTTTTCTTTCCATTTAAATACATACATAAATTCATTTTATATAATATTACATAATAACATTGTTACTACCTCTATTTTGTTTTGTCTAATATTATTTAAAACTAAAAATCCTTTAATCCAAGACAGCTGTCATTTCCACCCTGGAATTAGGAAGAAATATCTTAACAACTTTGCTGAAGTTTTCATGTTCCTTAAAAATACATTTAAAAATAATTTTTTTTAATTCTTAGAATCACGTAAAGGATTGTAAACAATTTAACTATTAAACTATGACACTTTTAGGACAAGAGTAATAAAACTGCCAAGAAGGCAGAAAAGTTTTAGCCACATTACAGAAGGAAACTCTCTCAGTAGAAATGTTTTAACCATAAAATCGCCTTTCCAGAAAGCATGCAACTTTTATTTCAATAACTTTTAAAAGGAAAGTTATCTTCTAACTTTTTAATAAGCTGAAAAAAAAGGAGGAAATGTGTTGGTGAGGAACTACTGGTTAAGTAGCTCAGATCTGACAGACTTAAAATTAATATTGTCATGGTTTTCGACAAAGTAGTTTTTATTCTTTATTGTTTTATTATGTTTTCAGTTTTCTGACTGATGAGAAAAATCTTCCTCATTTAAAATGCAGCAGAAATGCAGTGGATGAAGTACAAGAACTAGCTAGAGTTCTTAAATAGGGTCTCAGATGATGTTCTGCATATATTTAGGGCAGCTTAAATAGCAAATGAAAAAAAGAGGAGACAGAAATAAGAAAGAATTTATAGAATGAAAACAATCATATTCAAAGTGGTAAAAATTTAGAAGATATAGCACAGAGCAATAGCTAAGTCATGGAAAGAATGGAGAACCTCAGATTTACTTTTAGCAAGGAAATTCTTCTAATTTCTCTGAACATATAATAGAACTAAACTCTATCACTAAGGCTAGGATCAAGCCATCTTTCACTTTCAGATGGAATACCAAGTGCAAGTTACATACTGAATACAAATGATAACTTGCTATAGATCTTGCTGCCAGAGAAATCGGAAGTTAGTGAAGTGCATCCACCAGTGAACGGTAGTCCTACAGCAGGGAATCATTAATCATCTGCATAACTGCCTTCTTGCAGCTGATGAAAATTGGGTCTGCCATTCCCTGGCATCATAGAAGGCTCTGAAGGCAAGCACCCTAAATGAGTGAAATAGGATAACCTGTTCAAGAGAATCAGCAGAAATGAAAATAATGCCTTTTGCTTATATCGCACTTAAAATGGGAGTCAGATAGCCTCTAGATTGTGTGTGGAACTCAACAGCTATTAATGTAAGGGAAACAGAAGGATATATCCATTAAATGAGAATCAATATCAAATATGAATCTCATATAGATGAATCACAAAATTGCAGTCATACTGTCTCCTTTCTTTTTTGAGTATATGTTGTTTTCTGGTTCCGGCTTCAACAGTACAAGAAGGGACAGTAAACAGCAAAACCCTGAGCTCATATTAATACAGTATCTTTCACCATGAGTATCTTGCTTGAAGAACTGCTAGAACTACTTTTAAATATGCCATGAAGAAAAGAGAGGGATCTCAGTTTTAGAGAAGTCTGGAACTTTTGGACTACATATACTACATATACTTGAAATAGAACTTTTTTAGGTGAGCATATTTCAGTCTTTGCATGTTGTGGTTGAAAGACTCAGTTGTTCAACATTTATCTTGTGAATGGTGGTGATTCTGAGTTTGTGAATTACCCTTTTTTTAATTAGAGGTCTTGCTCATATGGTTTCATATTATTCAGATTTTCTTCAGTAAATTGTTAAAGAACAATATTAAAATATTTGAAAAAATAATGTGAAGTATCTAGTCTGTATTTTGAATAATACATGGAAAATCTGCAAGCTAACAGCCGGAGATATGCTAAATTTAATTTGGCAACCGATCTATGAGTGACACAAGCAGTAAAGCTGACAACGAAAAGAATGTTGCTAGCATTTTGATAAAACTATGCCCAGAAGACTCACTGAAGTACTGACCACCTTTACAGACTCTCAGTCACAGGAAGAAAATTCCACACTGAGTCTCAGTTATCAACCAGGAAACTCATAATGAAAAGTCTCAGCCCAACACCCTGCAGAAATCCCACTGTGTTCTCATGGTGTGCCTGAAATTGACTATAACACAACATTTATTTTTGCTTCAACACAGCATTCAGTCTAAAACAGTGAGTGTCTTGTTAATTGGAATCTCCAGCTTAATGGTAAATTAGCAGCATGCATTTCATATGAAAATATGGAACTGGAGAATAAAATTAAATAAAAAAGGAATTTACCATTCTTGGCTTTTCTGTAATGTTCAGAAGTTATTATCATTTCTGAGAAGGTAAGTTTGATTCATGTATGCAAAAAAAATTCCAATCTGTCAGAGTCCTAATGTGTAACAGAATAGGGCAGTAAATGTGCTGAAATCCCACCCTTTGTACTCTAACTAAGAGTTAGTTATAGTCACTTATCAGTGGAGCATGGGAGGCCTTCTGCAAAGCATTTTCTTCATATGCAGGATGTAGTGCTGAATGGTGGCAGTTGAAACAGCATCCTTCCGTAGCACAGGCCCAGGCATTTTAGCTATTGCACCCAGGCTGAGGCTGTGAGCATCCAGAGTAGATGGGATTTGCATCTCCTTTGCAGCCCTGCAGTACTGCTCTGCTCACAGTGACAGCTGTGCTGCCTTGTAACTCAGTCCCCATTCTCAAATTTGACTTCTGGACAGAACCGAGACCCTCAGTTTCTCAGACAGTTATCCTCCAAAAAGCACCCACACGGTGTTCACAGCAGATCCAGGCAGGCAGCTATCTGTAGAGCATCCATAAGATGGCTCCAGAAAGAGAGCAAGGCCGGAGAAGTCCAGAGGCTGGGCGTCAGCTTCCCCTGCTTGCATTAGCAGACCGAATCAGATGGTAAAGGGACAGTTTGACAGAAGGCTCAGAGTAATACTGAAGAAGTAACCTCTCTGCCCTTTAGAAGGGTACTTTTGCATGTCTGTTTTTGCACTAAGCCCTATTTGGGTCAGACCTGCACTGTGGAGTAACACGGTGCTCCATTCCTCTGATGACTAAGCAAAAATGCCTTTTATTTTGTCCTTGATAACATGGGTAAAGGAGTCATTATCTCTGGTTTTGAACTACAGGAAATGCCATTTCTACTTCAAGAAACTTAATTGCCACATCCACTTTTTCCATTATGCCTTTTCAGATTAGTCTTCTCTATAGATAGAATATTTCAAAGAAAGTCAGTTTTTCTCCCTATTTCCCAAAAATAACCTTCTGGTCTATCTCTAAACAATTAAATGTTCTGTGTAATATTAGTCACTGTTAAATTATTGACAAATACGATATTTTTCACATAGTTTTCTTATTGTAATAGAAAGGCAATCTGGGAATAAGGGTCTAATAGAAGCACAGATAGATTTATATTCTCTCCAGTTAAATCCATGAGAACTTTCATATCTGAAAGATATTTTCCCTAGGGAAATCTATTTATGAAAAAACCACTCCAACTCAGAAGAAGGTGTGCTGAAAGAAGTTACTGTTATTTATGGATTTTTAAGGTACAATATGCCCCATCTGATTTTCAGTAAATTATTCATAATTCAAATTTCTTAAGTATTTACATTTACCACTATTCCAATGATGATGCATCTCAAAGGAGTGGTTTACATTCCCTTTTGCTGGTCCTTCCAGAAGGCAATGTTTATATAAGAGTCATTTCAGGTTGTAGAAAAATAATTTTACCAAAAGTATTTTAAACCGCTTTCTTACCAAAACAAAACAAAAAAATTACTTCTTTATTGCTTTTAAAAATTTAATCTCTTTGAAATGGATCTTCCCAAGTGTTGATTTTTTGAAAAAATGTCAGTAATTGTAAAATGGAGTGACTGCATCAAGTCTCAGGTTCTGATAGTAATGAAAAAAAGCAGGAAAAGGGGATGGATTTCGGTGTAATATACGTATGCTGTACTCTTGTTTATTTTTTATGTTTTGAAAAACATACACAATCCATCTCCCCAAAGCTATTTTTTAGCAGCCAGCTTAAAAATGTTTAGCAAATGCAGATAAGAAGTACCATAGGGCTGTATGATTGGAATGGTTTCAGCTTTGACACATCCTGAGCAATGTGTGCTCTGGTTTAAAGATTCATATTCTAAAACACATTTGCTATAGCAAATTTTTTATTCACAGATAAGTAAGCATCACATGACAGCAAGTATTTGACAAATGGAAAAATGTACTTCAGGTACACAAAGTGCATGATTTTTTGAGCACATCACCTGTCAAACGGATAACCAGCCAAATTCATTTTATGATTGTTTGTTTTACCTTCCTTTTTTCAGGGATGAAGGACATACTTTGGATTAAATTAGTCAATACCCATGAAGATATTCAAATGACAAGTGAGAGAGTAAAATGTTCTTTTTACTTGTGTGATATTCTCACTGCATTTTTTAGAGAACCCTGATATCCCTTATCAACATGACTAATTATGCTCTTCACACCTATTTTAAATGGAGTATCTAGTTTATTAATTACTTGAGTACAAAGCTTCTACTACTCAATTAAATTTCCTGATAGCTAAATTTGAAAGAAATCCAATCTACCCTGATATTAAAGCCAAAGGATGAAAAATGTGGCAAGTGAATGCAAATGAAAATGCTAATGTTGCTAATGAAAGCATTTTATTAACAAATTTAAAACGTTCAATTAAAAACATCCAGTCACTGTAACGTGACATCTTTCTGAAAACTGAGATCTTTCTAGACATATGTAGAATCACTTTTTTTTTTTCACCTTTTCATTAGAAGAAAAATTCCAAATATCTTCATGGAAACAGTTAATGGAGTTCATAGGAAATACAACAACCATACATATATAGTTTGCAGTTTCTATCAGCCATTATAGATTTAAATACAATTTAAATACAGGGATGATCTTTAATTTTTGCACTGTAATCTAATGTCAATAAATTTCCAGCTTGAATTCACAGTTTTTATAATATTTTTAATAGTATTGTTGACTAAAAATTACTGTTTCTATGTCTTCTGTGGCAATAGTAATAAATACATGAAAATTCAAAACTCAGTTTTGTTACTTTACAGGCAAGAAGCACACAAACCCTGTCGTTAGCAAGACCTTTGCTCCTGCAATACCTTCCTGACAGAGCACTCTGCAACAAAGTCTAAGGCAAAACCTAGATGCTTCAGACCTGTTCTTTTTTCAGCATTGGGGTGCAGAAAAGGTAGCTCTTCTCTCAGAAAACAGTAATATTGTGAAGTTTGTTTTTCATTTTCAGTAGAAAAAAACAGTAAAATGGACATTGGTTCCCCAAAAGGCAAAAACAGCCAAGGTAGAGAAAAAAACCCCAAACAATTCATCTCGATGCCATGCAACAATCCAACAACAACAATAGGGCAGACTTACAAATGTATATATAACTTCTATTTCAAGAACAGGGCAATCGAAATTAGTGCTACTTAAATAATTACAGATTTCATTAGTTCCATTCCGTGTGGAAGTTATTTCTTCTGCCTGTGTAGTTACAAGCCATTTACTCCTCTCTTACTCTGCTCAGGGTTAACAGCAATCTTTTATTCTCTGCCCTGATAGCCCGGGGTAAGGGGGCCATCTCCAAGCCTCGGAGGCCAAGCTGCAAGCCACTGCGCTGAGCACCCATCCGTTTTCGGCAATTCTGGCATAGTTCTGGATCTCTGCACCCTCCCTCACCCCAGCAGCCCCGCTGGGCCCTGGAGTACAACCACACGAAGCCACCGAGCTGTGCCCCCGCCGGCAGAGTGGGTTCTGGGCGCCAGCCTTGCACCCCCAGGGGCAGCGCAGGGTCGCGGTCCTGCGGCACCACGGCTGCCGGGGCCGGGTGACCCCCGCCCGAAAGTGGCTCCGCTCTCGGCAGCAATGCGCTACTGCCGCGCCAGGCAGCTCCCGCTGCTCCGGGAGCTCCCGCTATCCCCGCCGGTCCCGGTATTTCTGGGTATCCCTGGCTGTCCCAGCCTGGCCCTGCCTGTGTGCTCAGACGTGGCACGGCCATGCCGCGCACACAGGTCCCCTCACGCCCACCATGGCAGCGGTGGGAGCAGTGGAGACCCGCGGTTTTCCTGCGGCCGCACGCCATGTGCCAAAGGAAAAAACCTCAGGTCAACGTGAAGCAGGAAAAAATAAAGGGGGAGACCCTGCTTCCAGGCCCCCCCCTCCCCACCCTCGACACGTCTCCCCCCACCTCCACCTCTCAGCTCCCCTCGAAGAAGAAAACAGAGACCAAAATGGGGAAAAACAGATGGGGGGGGTGGAAGTTTGGGAAAGACGGGGAAGGGAAAAGACCTTTTATTTAATCTGATTAATAAAGGAAAAATTTTAAAAACATCTGCTGACCCACAACAATACAGTACATTACATCTCAGTAATTGCATTTCCAGCAATCTAATTTTTTGTAAACCTCAAAGCACATGTATTGCTTATTCAAAGTTTAACAAACTCTGTTAAGAAGTTCGTCTGGGGTAAGATAGCCTTTAAAAATCTAATTAACACTGCTTTTTGTCTCTTTCAACTTAGATTACCTACTTCACATGCAGTTAGCTGACATGGATAAAAATAAATTAACCTATTTGTTCTGCTTGTTGTGAATGTAATCTCGTCCAATAAATCTGTCTAAGGCAGAGTCTTTTTTCAGTGTATCCTTTCTCTTTTCTTTAAGGTATTTTCTTCTTGGATGCACGGAGATCTCTGAGTGCATATATCCAGTTTATGTGAACAAGGAAGCACAATCTCCAAAAGAGACACAGTTCTAGTATCTCTTTTAAAATTTCTGAATAACTGTATGTGTCAACATTATTGTGCCTTCATATTCTTCTACTAAAGTAAAAAAGTTGCAAAGCAAGTAGACACCACCTCTGAAGTATGTATAAATCCAGATAAGAGTTCCAATGAGCAAAGAAGGAATTCACATGAAACATCTATTATATATCATTCTTTTTCCTATATGAGAAACTCTTTTTCTCAGTCTGACAAACTTACAGAGTGAGTAAAAATCTGCACAATTGGTCCCCAAAATAAAATTTCATTCTGTTATGTCATCTGAACTTTTTCCAGAATTCAATACTTCTGTGGCTTGGAAGTTTGTATTTTTCACACTTGAATAAATTCAGACCAAATTTACCCAAATAACGTAAGTCTACCATGCGATTACAATTGCAACAGAGGTTACCTAGCTGAACAATGAATCAATGCACTTTTTTGTGGGCATAATTATAGGCCATAAGCAATGCGCTATCTTGATATTCTACAATATATTGTTAGTGCACTGAGTGTATTCTAATTTGCAAGTTGCATAGTCTGAGTGCATTTATAGAACAAAAAAAGTTGGTATTGGTGACCTATCATCCATATATTTATTTTGAGGAAGTTTTACTTTGGAGTAGGATTAAGTTGATGGTGGGGATTGAATGTTCACTCATAGACAGAATACATCTGAAGTCTCGGAGCAAACCTCCTCATTCATTAAAAACCTTCCTAGTTTCATTAAAAAGGAACACAGTTCAAATGTCCCAAGACATGAAGCAAAGTATAGGTAAGAGAGGATAATCTCTAGTGTAGATATACCTTCTGATATATTTTAGGTTTCAAATTACTTCTTTATTGATTTTTTAAGGGTTTTGTCCTGGCTCAGCCCTAGAAGTGGTTTGCAGCACTGTTTGCAGCATGTAGGTTGTTTCCCTCATCTGCCAATTCACTAAATTGGAGAAAAACTCATCAGGGTTTTGGACATAAATAAAACAAATAGTGTATTATCAAAAGTCAAACTATAAGGTAACTGCACACAAATGATTACATTTATCTATAGATTCACTTTAGATTCTTCTTTCTTGACTTTGCAGACGAAAGTGTGGAGAAATACTAATGAACAAGGCATTGGGGTTCTGCTTTCCCACACATAATCAGCTCCTCCACCAATAAACTCTCTTCATTAAAGGTTAACAGGGAAATTAAGAGGTTTTGTTGCTATTATGTTTGCCCCTACTGGCAATTAGTCCATGGAGGATGTTTAAATAATCCACTAAGCAAGAAACGTTTTTATCATGTAACAAGTTGACATTGGCCAGATGCCAAGTGCTTGCCCTGTCTCTCTATCCCTCTCTTTCCCAGATGAGAAGGGGAGAAGAGAATAAGATGGAAAACAACTCATGGGTTGGGATAAGGCAATTTACTAAAACAAAAGCAAAGTCTGTGTGCGCAAAAATGAAGCAAAAAATAACAAGTTTGTTTTCTGCTTTTGATCAGCACCAATGTCCACCCACGTCCTAAGAAGCAGGTCTTCAACGTGCTTAGTGGTTTCTTAGCAGGCAGCCATTGGAAACAATGAATGCTCGCCCTTCTTGCTCCTTTCCTTAGCTTTTACATCTGAGCTGACATCATATGGTATGGAATATCCTTTTGGTCAGTTTGGGTCAGCTGGCCTACCTGTGTCCCCTCTCAGAATCTCTCCCTCCATTGAGGAAAGAATGTTACAGGGTTGATGCTGTGCTCAGCAATAGTGAAAACACTAGTGTGTTATTAATACCCTTCTAGTTATCAATGCCAAACACAGCACTGTGAGGGCTGCTATGGGGAAATGTACTCTATCTCAAATGGACCTAATACATATGACCATAAATTTTAAGATGGGAACAATATAGGTGAGCGCAAATTATTCTCTGGAGAAACAGAATTGTGATCTTTTGGAAGGGGAAAATAGCAGGTTTCCTTGCCATATTCATGCCCAAACACAAAATATGTGCAACTTACTTAAATTCTAGACCATCTATTCTTTGAAGAAAACCGGTGGTTTTCAGATTCGCCTCCTTGTTATTTGCAGGACTTTACGAAGACCTGCTATTTAGTAGGCTGTTACCTGCTCTCTCTTACCTTCATCTTTGTGTAGCAAGGTCTTGGAAGGGAGGGCTTTCAGCCAGATCAGATCCCTGAAACAATTTTTAATTTTAGCATGGCATTCCAATGCCAGCACAAGGAACAGAGGGGTTCATCCGCCTTTTTTTTTTTTTTTTTTTGGCTGGTCTGAGTTGCTGTGAATCCCAGACAGAGCTGATATATTAAAAGATAAATCCCAGCATTGTCTAAGGCAGAGCCTGCTCTCACTTCCATGAGTCTTTTTCTTCTGTCAGAGTCTCTACATGAATTTGTGCAGTTGCTTCATTAACTAGCTTGGTGAACTGAGGCAGCAGAAAAACAACCAGAAGGAAAAACAGGTCAAGATGATTTTTTAACTTCAGCCACTGATCAGTCAGAATTGTGAGAGACATTAAACTCACTTAAATAGGCCTTTATTTATAACAGACAACAATTTCAAATGAGAATAAAATAAAGCTTAAAAGTGGGCAGTTCTTTTTCTTATAAGAAACCATGTGTAAGTATTCTAAAGGAATACTACAATAATGACGAACACAAAGATTTTTGGGACAAGTCACTATAAATTTGAATTTATTTTTTTTCTAAAAAAAACAACAAATAAATCTTTTTAAGGATGATCCTATTAAAAGAACAAAAGAAAAATTTGGTCTCCAAAAAAAAAAAAGGCATCTGGTATCTAATAAGAATTACAGTGTTACAAGTTTTTGTTTTTAAAGCTAAATATACATTCAGTCAGGACTTGTTATATCAGAAGTGTTTATATATGTAACCAAGAAGGTGTGGATTCTATGGTTTTGTGGTAAGGTTTAAAGACAAGCATTACTCTTTGAAGAAATTCAATACAGTCATAGAAAATACCATTCCCCCTATTTGACCTCAGACAGAAAACACATCTTTTATACAGTATTTTTCTCAATTAATACAGTAAGTGCAGTTGGTTCACTGCATATTCTACTTACAGTATCCCAAAGCAGAAGCAGAGTAATGTACCCAGGGAATTGAACAGAACATCTTAGTTATGTTGAGTACTTTTTGCATGCACCAAAGTGTGCACTTATTAAAGGAGAGAAGGTTACCTTTTTGAAACTTTAGGACAACCTTTGAAATGGAGAAAAAATCAGAAGGAAACATGGTGGTTTTCGGGAAACAATTTAAAATAAAAAATAGTATTTTATTTGTTGCAGGTTCAGGTTCCTTGAGAACACATGTACTCTCAGGGAAAGTAAAAACTGTCATTTGTCTTTGTACAACAATTCATAGATGAAGAAAGAAGGGTTGATTTGTATTCAGCCCTTTCTCCCTTTCTCACTTTGTTAAACACTCCCTAATATCCCCTTAAAATATGTACCAACCTCTCATATTTTTTAAGAACTTGACATATGTTTGATAATCTAAAAGCCATTTTCTGTCTGCTCTGCTGGAAATTTAGTGGGATTCATTCATTGTATGGACATAGGTGTTGAAAGAACAAACAATTTCTCAAATTAAGTGAATTAACACTTTCAGTATCTGTGTTTTTCCTCCACTTATTTGCTATTATAAAAATTTCTCTAGCTGCATTTATCATAATAAAGTTTACATTGTTCTCCAAGGGCCTTTCTCTGCACTGTGCCCATTGCATAATCTGCCGCTCTGTTCATTGTCACCAATAACAGCAGAATGCAGATCAACAAATATATGGGGTTTAATACTGTAAATAGAAGTACTCATCAAAAATTATATAATTTATCGACCAAAACAAGAAAAAATGCAAGTTATGATGTAATATTCATTTAAACTATTCCTTAAATAAAAAAGGGAAATTTTATATTCACCAAATGAAAGGGTCAATTACATAGTAAGAGGCTCAGTTCTTAGTTTACTTAGCTCATATCTATGTATAATTTCTAACTATACCAATTCTTCCAAAGCTTTATGAATACTATCTTTAAATAATTTCCACTCGGGAAATATAATTCATTCTATTTCATTACTTGGAAATATGGAGGTGAAATAAATTATCATATTACTGGGTTTACTTAAAATGGAGGTCAGATCATGATATAGTCACCAAACCAGCCACAATTAACTCCTAGTGCAGGTGGTCCCTAAGAAATACCACATACACATTTTAATCAGTCTTTTGAGTAAGATGATCAAAATAGAAATGATTTCTTAGCTAACAGCTTTGAAGATATTTGCTAAAGTTGTAGCATATGTTAGACACCATATTAATATTTATTAATTTTTTGCAATTTATAACACACTGTAATAAACTAACAACAATAACTCAAATAACTAAGAATAATGATAAATTAAGCAAATATAATAATAATGTAACCCAAGCTGCTGTTGTTTGCCTGGGTATACGAGAACTAAAGACATTAAGGTTTGAAGTATATTGTAATGAAAAAAACATACTTAACAAAGTGAACATAGATATATTTTAAGTAAAATACCAAACAAGGGAAAATTTGACCCAGAAAAGGTAAACACATTTCTGAGGACATATTTCTAGATGAGCATACCACATGGAAAATGTTCTGAGAAATATCTGTTTTGACAAGACATCAATACTTCATTGCCTTTGTCAGCTCCCAGTGTGGTGTTTTTCTAATTGCAAACTAGATGTAGACATCTAACAGATAAATTAAACATTTGTATTATTCCAAGTCAATTTGGTGCCATTGGATGTGTCCTAGAATTAAATACATATGCAGTTTTAGGATTGTTTTATTATTTTCTTTTATTCAATTACTCAAGCATTTAGTGAGGGGGTTTGGTACTTTGTAGCATTTTGTCTGTCCAGCTCAATGGCATCTTTACAGACCTCAAACTCCTCAAATACAATCCTATGGGGTGATACATAAGGTCACAAACGGAGAGATACTCTCTTGATGGTTTCCTAGAAGGCCCCAGAACCTGGGGAGACATTCCCAGAAACTGATACTCCTCGGTGTGAAACACGATGAACCGAAGAATGGGGCAAGACATCCTGGAGTCATGGAGTCAGACATGATTCTTGGACCTTTATCTCATCCTTTGTCTATCCCAAAGCAATAGTCTACCCCAAACTTTTGTTTATTTTGCCTGTCTGTCACTTAAACTTCTCTAAGAGGAAAAAGATGTAAAAAGAGATTAGAACCTTGGGAAAAACTGGGGAAAAGTTCCATTAACATTCACAGAGGTAACTGATGAATGCCTTTCTCCCTCAGCTCCACTTGGAATACTTCGGGGTGAGTGATCATTAACTAGTTTTGCTTTCTTTCTTTTTCTTCTTTAATATTTTGCTTTTCACTAGGGTGGGTGTATCGCTATTAAGTTTTGGTTTACTGTTAAGTGTGTTCCACTATTTAGTTTGTTTTACTGTTGCGTTTACTGTGAGGTTAAATTTGGTTTTGCTGTTAAGTTCTCTGGTATAAGTATTTTGCTCAAGTGGGCATATTTTCTGTTAATAAAATACTTAGTTACCTTGCTCTAGTGTAGAAAGTTTTGCTATTAGGTTGCCTTGCACCCATATGTGTATGCTGCTAGTAGGTTGCCTGTACAAAGCCTCAGTGTATTTTTGTAGTTAAAACATTATCAAAGATGTATTGAACCCTGTTATTTCATGAACAGATCAGAGTTAGTCCATGGTATTACAGTGCTACAGTTTTTGACGACAAAATAACACCGGGGCAGGGGAGCTCACAGCGGTGGCTTTCTCTTTCTCTTGCTTTTTAAGTGAAGTCCCTGAAAACACCTCATTCAAATTCAGCTAGCCTATTAGTGAAGTATCTCAATTAAGGAGACGCTAATAGACTGTTTTGGACATTAAAGACCTTTGATCTTCTGGGGGGAGGGATATTAATAGCCAAAAAAATAGATTAATACCAGAAAGACAGAAATTCTCCTTTTTCTGTTCCTCTTCAAGTGACAAATCCTTAATCCATATTTTTAACAGCAAAGTGCTGTGCAATTATGACTTCTTGTGTATCTGAAATCATAACAAAGGTTGAGGGAATTGTTTATTCCTAATACTTTAGCTCTATTTTTACTTAATCTCTTAATTGTTTCCATGTTTTTTCCCGATACCTTCTCAAAAACAATATGTAAGTTTTTGCCACAACTGCAGTTACAAAAATTGTGTTTTTAATGAAAGCCAGCAGTTATCTGTTTGCCAAGGACAGCAAGCTTTGCTCCCTTTGTGTTTCCCTCTAGAAATGCTTATTCCAAAACATGTATAAATAATAGAAGAGAAATAGTATACTGATTTAAAACACTGACAGGTTGATCAGTTTGGAAAATGAGACTGGAGAGTTATCAATAGCTGTCAGATTTTGAAGCATATTCTGAGGCATTTCAACATGGAATTATCCATTCAATCCTATGTGTTATATCAGATCAGTAACTGCTATTTCTCTTTTCAGAGAAATTACAGAGTCTCTCTATTTTTTGCCTATTTTTCAGTTCTAATTTCTTTCCTGACAGGGACATATATTTTTGTCAGATACTAATTTAGTCAATTATTTATGCAAATATTTGTGTATAGGAATGTGAGCATTATGATATGCGTAAAGTATAGCTACTAGATATTTCAGCTAAACTAATGATATTATTTCTTTGTTATATTCAGGACACAGTTAAAGTGAAAAATTAATGAACAAGCAGGAACCTTCCAAGCTTCAGGAGGGAATTTAGACTTAAAGAAAGTCAGAAAAAAAACCCCACGAGTATTGGAATGATCAGTTTGCAATTGAATTATTAAAGATTAGCAAACATTTTGGAAGGGTTTTTTTAATACATAGTTATTATTCAGTGTTTGGAGGTCTAGATTTTCTGTTGAAAAGAGTAGTAAATTTAGGGCTAATCATTTGCAATTAGTGTGTGATATTTCTCAATTTTTTACATTGATTTATGATAATAAAGCACTGAGTTTTCTGTTTCTTTGTCAGATGTTGATATTAATGCTAGTACTTTGCCCTTATGGAAATATTGGCAAAATGGAAGTGTAAAGAGAGATTTAAATCTACAAATAAACACCAAATGGGTTAGATACAAATGATCTTCTTTTATGTATACCTCAGGGGGTTGCTGAAAAACTGCATTCGTTTTATTTGATTTTTCAAGGAAATCCATGGCATTTGTGGAAATAAAATAAAAAATACTGTTGACCCCATGCTTGTAAAATCTGACATTTTCAAGGAACATATTTTACAGATCTTAAACTGTTCCATAAATTATAGAATTTTTTATCTAAAAGTTTCCTTTATTTACTATTGACTTTGAAGATAAATATTAACATCAGAAATAAGAAACAAGTGAGCATGGATTAGTGTGCTGAATTAAAGTTCTGTTATGGATTAAAAGTGTGTTGTTATAATGTCAGTGCTAATTGACATTTAATTTGTCCATTAATAATGTTGCTAAATCTCTGCTTCCTCATTAAGTGGCATAGCATGCTAAACATAAACAGTGGAAAGATTTTATTTTTTAAAAAAAATAAAACTTGATCTTTGAACAGCCTAGAAAAGTATCAAAACATTATGTCTGATATAAAATACAATTATATGTATTACATATCAAGGTTTCAACTTTTGAAACAAACAAGTGCTGTTTTCTTTAATAGTGACTAGATCAGATTAAAGGTATTAAAATGGATGTAACATTACAAGTTAATTGCTCAGTAACCAGGAAATGCAAGATTTAGAGTTGAAACAATAACCTTAACTCTTTCCCATGGGCAGTATGCAATATGGTAATACATCATTCCAAGATTATCATTATATATTAAAATATAAATGTGCAGTATCATTACTGCCTCCCCAAAATAGAAGACATTTTGCAGTAGTGTGGATATCTTTCAGTCCTCACCAGCAGATACAGGGCAGAAAATTGCTGCATGTACAACAGAAGCACAGCTGGGTTGTACCATTTTTCATTATTTGGATAAGCTGCTTTGTGTCCCAAAAAAAAAGAAGAATAGAATATAAAGGCACTACCTATAATTTTTGTAAGTCTCAAAACATTAAAGAATTCCTTCTCATTTCAGCCCTTGCTGATTGAAGAAATGCAGTGCTTCCAAATCCAAAACGTGTTATTAACTAAATGATCTTTAACATGAAACAGAGAAATGCTTCGTGTAATTTCATATATTACCTTACATGTTTTGCTTTTTCTTCTTGAATACTATGCAAAATACATTGTCCTGGTTTGAGGGCAAAATATGGTTTTATTAATTGGAGATACAAGATATACTAAAGAAATAAAAATGTTTATTGCTAAAATATATATGTATATTATATGAGGCAGAAAAAATGGAATTAAAAAAAAATTAAAACACCAAGGGAAAACCCACAGAAGAAAACCAACAATCACTTCCCAAACCAAAATCCAAAACCACACACACCAATCCCACCCACATCAGGCAAAACAAAGAATTAAAAAAAAAGTTTTCTGTTTAAGTGTCCTAAAGTGCAGTTGGTTGAAGTAAACAGCAGGGGGCACTAGTGGGCATGGGAGGTAACGATGCTGAATGAGGGTGTGCGCGCATTTTCTGCCGTCGGCTGGTCTCTGGAAAGCACCGTGGGAGCGGAGAGACAGCCACTGGGGACAGGAAGAGGTCCAGGAACTCGCCAAACAAACCACCAAACTCGCGGCAGGAAAGCAGCAGATCAGAAGCAGAAGCAGTGGCTGCAGCTAAAGGACCCGGTGAAGCATGTGGTGGATTCAAGGTGGTGGGCGTTGGAACCCTGGGCAGCGAGCGAGCACTTTCTCCCATGGGCTCCAGACGCAAGATAGCGAGAAGCTGAGAATTCTTCTGGTTATACAGAGTTCTCAGGTCTTCCTAGTATTCTTTGTTTTAGCACCTGCACACTTCCTTCCAGCCCACCCAAAAAGGGATGCAACCGCACCTTGCCAGGCTCCCATTGGTCCCTCCTGCACCTGTCCTGCCCCAGCTCCACCCCAGCTCCGCCCCTGCTCTGGCTCCAGAGCCCTGACGGCCGAAGCCACATGCCAAAGAAACATGGCGCCGCTCAGTGTTCCTGCTGCTGCAGCCTCCGAGCACAGCCCTGGCCACAGCTCAGGGCAGGGGGCTGTCTCCAGGCCTGGGAGGCCAAGCCACGAGCCACCATGCCAAGCACTCATCCGGTTTCAGCAACTCCGCATGATCCCGGGGGCTCATAACCTCCCCTCCTCCCAACGCCCAGTGAGCACTGTGCCCAGTGTCAGCTGCAGGTCCGACCCAGCAACAGCTCCACTGCCCTCACTGCCCCCACTCTCTGAAAAAGCAGCTTCACATCCAGCAGCAATGCACCGTGCTGCTTCACTCCCTGCAGTGCCACTGCCACGCTGCCCAGAGAAAAAATGCACAAAGCCGCCACACCACCACCGATCAATGCCTGCCAGCCCCACCGCCAAGGCCAAAACCTCCTGGCCTCAGGCTGGGTCTGCACCCACCATGGTGGAAGCAGGAGCAGCAGAGCCCTGCAGTCCTCCCAGCCGCCTCCCTTGGCGG
>VXBA01001223.1:227344-355408 GCA_013399895.1 Serilophus lunatus
TGCCAGCAGCATCCGCCCGGAGCCACAGAGCACCCTGCCATGCTGGGAAGACAATCTCTCCCAGCCTGCTGCCCCAGCAACAGACATACTCAAAACTGGGGGGGACTTGAGACTGCTCCCAGCCCGACCCAGCACTGATGCTGGCTGTGGCCACACACCAAAAGAAAAACCCTCAGGTAAAACCTAGAGCAGGAGAGAAGGGAGCCCCACGCCCAGCCACCCCACCATCCCCAACACGTCTCCCCCCACCCCCCAGCTCCCCTTGAAGAGGAAAACAGACCAAAATGGGAAAAAGCAGATTTAGGGGGGGAGGAAGAGGGGCGGCGCGGAGGGAAGGGGGAGGAATAATGGGGAAGGGAAAAGACCTTTTATTTAATCTGATTAATAAAGGAAAAAGTTTTAAAAACATCTGCTAATCCACGACATACTTGTTCATGTAAAATCAACTTCATGAATCAGTGTTAAGCCATCATTGATTGACATCTGTGAAATAATATATGCTTTTCTGTAAAAATGATCTACTCTACTGCATAAAAATTATAACTCATTTAAAAGTAAGTTTCACTGTACAATTGTGGCTCTAAAACACTTTCTCAATCAGATCAATGAAAAGCATGGTTCAGCCTATCATCCTTTGGTTACAGTAGATTTGCTGATGTCATATGAAAAGGCTTATTTGCAATCTTATTTTCCAATTTTAATTACTTGTGGAGACCAGAGAACAATGATATATTTGATATAAATTCAGTCTTTCCAGTGTTCATTTAGACAGTTCCTTTTGGTACTTCATGTTCGATATAACAAATGTAAAATTATGTTGCACATATCTGTATTCAAAATGGAAAGTTAATGGAAATAATTCTGCAGTTTTAAGTATGTTCTCTGGAAAAATCTAAATTAATTTTTTTTCTTCTCTCAGCACACAGGTAGCAGCAGATTCAAATTAGAAGATTCAGTTCTCTTTACAAGCCTTTTTCAGCAATGGCAGTTTTCTTTTTCGCTGTTTTCAGCAAAATTAACTGAAGCACCATTCCATTACCTATATTCTGAACAGTATGCTAATAAAAGTCATATGATCCAAGAGTTAGCTATATATGCTATTTCTGCCTAAGCTTTCCATGTAAAAATTTTTTCCTTAATTTTCAGGTAGCAAATGTCTAGGGGAGTAAATATATAAAAATTAAATTCTAGTGAGAGCAGAGGATACCTAAATACCCCAGTCATGAAGTCATTGCAGGCTAGATCCAAAGGCAGTCATCTTCTTCACCTTAAGAAAAATAACGAACTGCCAAACAAACCAGTATCAATTATGTGGCTGAGGTTTATTAAGTATGGCAATTGTTTATCAAGAGTGGCGCAAAAATTACAATCTTACTGTGACAAAATGAATCCCAAGCCCCTGTCTTACATATTACTCATCTTTCCTACTCTTCCCTTTCTCACTTCTTGTGCACATCACTGGTTAGCATGATCAACTCGAGTTCAACAGATGCTCCCACTCCCGTGTCCCATTCTTCAGGGACATGGCACTTTTGTCAGGATTACAGGTGTTCTTTAAAGCACTGTAGAGAATAACACCAAGCACAGTTTTGCAGTTGAATCTGCTGCTGTCTCTACAGAGAGGCAGATGGATGATTATTCCTCTTGTTGTCAGGGCTTAGTCTTTCTTGGGAAGACTTCTGGGCAAACAGCCCAGAACAGCAGCAAGCCAGGGATGAGCTACTTGGTACTAATCAGGCTTGGAAAATGCCATGTTCCCTATACCACCACTCATGGAATGCTGAAGCCTGACCTCTCATCACTGCATGCTGACACCATATGGCGAGTACTGGACCTCAGAAGTCTTCTACTGTGATGTAGATGATGGTGTCCTTGCTTAGTGTAGGTGTTATGTACTTGCGCACAAAGTACTACTCTGCAATGAAAAAGAAAGGCATCTTAATCTAAGGAGTAGGAGAAATCTTTGAGGCTTTCTTCCTGTACTAGTGCAAAACGGCTGTTTGCTTCAGGCTTAATGAACTGTTCATATTAAAGACACATACTAGTTTAATTTGGTATAGAGCAATTTTTCTTTAAGTACAGTACAGTACTTCTTTTTACAGTACAGAACAGCTTTTCTTTGTAAAAACTTTGTAGCTTACAATATATGGGAGTTCCACTGTGGTAATAGAGTGATAATAGTCTTTTCCATTTCCTATTAGTAAAAAAAAAAAAAAAAAGTAAATACAATTGTCTAAGAAGACAGTTTACCTACTTATTTCAATGCTTGTGTTAAATATTATTGTGTCAGAAAACATTTAACTGAATTCCACAGTTTGGAGAGGATTTAGAACAATTTTTAAAACACCAAGTCAAATTTTATCTGGGCATCAATCAATGGCAATTATAAAAATCCTGCCCTTGAGTTGGTTTTCATCATAACAGAAAAATTACAAATGAAAAAAAGAATCTTCTCTCAACACTGAAATTTGGGTTATTAGGTTCCACTGGCATTACAAAATCTTTATATATACCGGAATTCTTTTTCATCACTCTTTCTCAGCATTAATAATCTATAATGAAAATTAAGCTGCTATGAAGAGATTTCTGTCTTCCTTGAAGTCATCCCTAAAATTATTAAGAAAGTAAAAAAAAAAAGAGTTTTCCCTGAAAATGCAAGAATTAAATCTTTGTAACAGTAGGAATATTGTTCTTGAGCCATCCCTTTCACTGAAAGACCTGTATTAGTGCACATGATATTAAGCATGGCCTGAAATGCAGAACTGTTCTGGAAGACAGTGCTGCTCCAAGACAGTAATAAGAATTCTGCCCAGCAGGCAGCCTGTGCTTTGGCATGACTTTGGCCACAGCAGAAATTTATCTTGGACAAATAGTCATATCAGAAGAAAAGTGTTTTTCTGTCTAATGTTACAAATGGACTGGAAGATAAGGCTTTCTCCCATAAAAGAACTCAGAGACTCAGATGAATGCCCTTTTTTAATAACACCACTGAAATCTTATGGCATAGGTAGAACACTTCTAGCATCACATAAGGGACAGATTTCTGATTGTCACACAAAATAAACTATTACATTTTTGGTTTACAATTTATATAGTGGATTCACAAACAACACAAAAATCCAGTTCAATAAATAACTACATAACCGCATACTGGATGGGACAACAAAAATAAAGGACATGTTCAGAATACATATTTGCAAAGTGTCTGTCTTTTCCTATGCATGCCAACACATACTTTTGGAATTTCTTTGACTTTCCTGCATAGGCTCATAGGCTTGCATTCTGCTGCTCTCCTAAAGTGTACATGACTTTGTGTGTGTGCCAACCTTACTTGTTCTTTTTCTTTCCCTAAATCTGGAACAACAGCTGATCAGTAGCCTCCTTTATTATTTTTTCCTTTACCTCAGCCCAGTATTTTGAAAGATATCTATCCTGTTTTACCTCTATAATTTTTAAGAAAACCTTGGTTTACGCATAAATACCTATGACTCCCTTACTCTGCATCTTCTTTCGTTAAATATGAGCTCATAAAATCACCTGACATTTAAGGAATGAAACTGCTGTAGTTCAGAGTAGTGCTGGCCTATGCAATAAATATGGTGTCTCAAAGTAAGCAAGAAAAAACAAAAAAGGCAAGAAGTGAGGCTGAATTAATCTTCATATTTGCTGACTTGTCTGAGACTGCAGTAGTGTATTGAAATTTAGAAGAACATCATTTTCATTTGATTATTCCAGGTGTGTTCTATCAGCACAACCATATTTTTAATTTTATGCCAGATGGTTGTTTGTACTCTGCTCTTCTTCTATAGTATGAGGCACTGACACAGTTGAAAATCAATGCCTTTCACATGGCTTTAGAAGCTCAGTATATTCCCACCTCTGTTGTTGCATGCTGCCTAAAAGCACTCCCAGCCACCATTAAGAAGAGGGCTGAAATCCCTTTCAGGAATGCCTGCCTGCTTGAAACTTCCTGCTTACCAAATCTCTTTACCCTATGGGTGAAGGTGACAGCAATCAGTACAATGCCAAGGGGCAATCTCTTCTCAGTCATAGCCAAAGCCAATGATTATAAGCATTTGATAGAAAGGAAAGGTTGATTCGTGTGAGACAGCAAATTATGAGACTTCATTTTTATTTTGACTGCACAAGACTGAGAATGACTGGTGCAGAAATTTCCAAACAATCTCAAATGGGGAAGCTGAAGTCATGAAAGACACTGAAGCTTTCTCAACTTCTGTACAGATACAGCCAGGGGAAGGATCCCCTTCCTTCTGTCTCACTATCTCCATCTTCTTTACCTCCTATTTCAACAGTTCCTGTCAGATTGCTGGTATAAATATAATCCTGTAATCTAGCTATATCTTGCATCTTAAAGGGGAGAGGTTCTGCTCCTTCCTCTTATTCTGGCTAGCAAAACTCCTGTCTTCTTTAAAGTGTGCTGCACTGAATCTCCTATATTGATGCTCCTAGGTCCATATTTTAAGACACAAGGAGTAAAAATTCCTGTAGAATCCATTGCACTATCCCATCCAAAGCAGGCCCAGAAACAGCTGATCTTGTGTGTATTATTGAATATCTCATGAGGGTAATTTACAATTTCTCAGAGAAAACTGAGGTGAAATAGTCCCTGCCTGTGTTTCCTCTCAGCAAGTGTATTATGGAATGTCCCAAGAATATTAGCAGTAGTGATGTTTGTCTTCTACCATTTGCAGACAGATGGAATAAACATGTTTCTTTTGAATTATGTCATACCATTGTTTGTACTTTATCTTGCATCATAGCAGTGTATGTTTACTATTACTAGGCTTACACAACATATTATACAGCTTTTCTTGAGAGGTATGCCCTGATTTTTTTTTATTATTCTGTATGAGCTGCCTCCCCATTTATACCAAAATATACCAGTCTTAACTTGAATGCCTTTAATACATATATTTGTAACAATCTCAGAAGCTTTTGCAGTCTCCTAGATTATATATTCTGTTTCTGACAGTGTATACTATACCATTTGTATTGCAGAAAACGAACTTTAAAAGTAAAGGTAGAGAACCTGACATATTGTTTTGGATAATGTCAAGGCTGTTAACTGTACTATGCCACTCTTTTCCATACCCAAATCTTTGCCTGTGTTAAATAGACCATATACAATGCAACGCTAACTCCATTTCATGTATCTGAGGTGAATTCACTAATTACAATTTATTTTACATTCTATTTGAGAAAGAAATCTGGGGACATCCAGTCAAGCCTACAATTTTTCTCTTTCCTTTCACTTCCTTACATTTAGGATATAAAACCAAAACCTATCCTTACACATGACTAAACGGAAAATCCCACTCACTAAGCCAATATAGGCACTATTTTCAAATTTTGCCATTCTCTCTGCAAATAATAGAAGTCATCAAAAATAGGTGTGAGCCCAAGGAAATTTAGATACATAGCTTCTCATCAGTTTTAGTTTTGACTTATGATTTCAAATGAGTAACATATATATTGTGATCAAATATATATAATTTCTCTTCATTTCACTGCTTACCTAATGTGGGCTGTCTAATGTTCCAGGCCAGCCAATATTTGGCAGTTATTGAAGGACCGCTTCCTTCTGCAACTGTCAATGAGAACCACAGTTAACTTCTGTAATGCCTAGTGGAGTAATTAGGTTCTGATAGATACAGAACAGTTTATACTCTGCTTTGTATACCAGTACAATAAAGATTTTTATTAGTAATAGGGAATTTTTATGGATTAAAGATGGAAAATCATACTCTCACGATTTATTTTTTGTTCTCTTAATACAGTGGTTTTTTTCTGAATCATCTATTCATATTAAAGAACATTTGCAATGATATATTTGTGGATCTTGATTAAGCTGAATTGTAACTGCTAATGATGTAATTAGGTATTAAGCACTCCTTGTACGTGTTAAGTAATTTCTTTTTCAGAAGCAGGTTGGTCATGCTGCCCCCTTTCAGAGACAATCTTTTCCCTCTGAAAAAAGCCATTTTCAGTTGCTTATACAAAAAATTTGCTAAAATGTAACTATTTGAACTGATGTTCTCTGTGGTGGATGTCTGCTTCAAACCATCACTTTTGAGAACACAGAATAGCCATTAAAAAAGTGAGGCTGTGGAAATTAAAACTTAATAATGTTAAATCTCAAACCTGACATTTTGACAAAGTGTGCTTTCAATGTTTCACTATCTAACCATTTAAAAGCAGGGCTGTGAATTCTTTCCTGAGAACAGCTATTAGATAGTGCAGCCTGGTTTTCCACTGAAACTTTTTTGACTTATTTGCAAACTGTTAAAAAGACAAGAGTTTGAACATATTCAGATTGCAGTAGTCCAATTCTCTGTGTGCACTAAGGATCCTTACACCCTGTGTCAGTTTGTAGTGATGTACTGTCCCCACTGAAAGCTCAACCAGGAACAGAAGTGACTCTTAGTGTCATTCTTACAGATTGAGCATGCTTGCTGCAGATAAAGACCTGTCCAGAGAAACTGGGACCAGGAGGGGGAACTGACTAAACGAAAGAGGACACATGTTGAGATACCAACTGAGATAAATGGGCTAAAGTTAAGTTTCGTCAGACATAAAACATGTGCTAAACATCCATGAGAATGAGGATTTTTATTATTACTGTATTTTCACATACATATAGGAAAATATATATTGCAAAAACTATTTTAAAGTAGAAGGTCTAATGGTGCAGGATATTATTTATGCTATCAAAAATCTTTCTCAGATACTATTAATTACTGCATAGACATTGCGCAACATGTGTAGATCTGTTTAAGAGTTTGATTTAATGTAGAAAATGGTTCCTGTAGGAAAGGTTTCCTTCTTCAGCAGAGTAAATTAAAAGGACCATCTTCATACATCACATATTTTCTGAGGGGTCCATGGCATTCAAATGCAAAGATTTTGACTTAGAAAAGTGAAAGAGGCTCATAAAAACTGAAAAATTACTCATATAATGGCAAAAAGGCTGCCATTCAGCAGAAACTACCATTTTTGTGCCAAATAAACAAACAAGAGAATTTCACTGGCTTGTGGGTATTTACAGGTTGTAGGTACTATAGAGGATTTTCAGGGAAAAAAGAAATTAATTTTAGAAGCTGGTAAGTCCTACTGATTTCTCGCTAAAAAGAGGTCCTTTCCTATTCACTCTCAATACATAACTGATACTGTTCTGCATCTCAGTTGACTTTTCCAATGTTAAGCTATTCAGATTCATTCAAGTTCATGAATGGTCACATTTCTAGCAGCAGTCACTTGCAGCCCTTTCTTGAGATTTTACTATTATACTTGGAGTTGCATTTAGTTTTCTGGAGTGCTAGCTGGATTGTTCCCTACTGGAATTAATGTCTTTGGTCTGAGTAACATCTAGACGTAGAAACAATTCCGTTTTAAAAATCTCCTAGAATTAAATGATCACAATGATCACAGTTGAACAATATTTCATAGCTATTACCAAGGACAAAAATCAAGTAATTTTGTTACTTATGTCATGGTCCAGATCATGTTACTATACAATGGCCTTAATCAATAAAATCCAAACTAAGGCCAAAAGTTATGTGAAGTTTATATTCTGAAATGGTAAAGTCCCCATTCATGCCAGTTTGCCTTTTTTTTTAAATATCATATGGCTTGCAACTATTTCGTGCCAATGAAGTTTTAGAGTTTTTTGCTCTGTAAGCATGAAGTAGATCTGTGCTGAAAAATACAGCTCAAACTGTGAAAGCACTTCTAATCTATATCCACCTAGATCCAGGCACGCTTGCACGCATTCACAGTATCAAGACCCTGGATCTGTCCTATTTTATCACAGTCCTATTTTACAAGAGCCACAGTAACGAAGATAACTTCTAAGGACTGATGAATTCTATGTGGGTCTTATGGAAATATACCATACTTGGGAGGTACCTTGGGTAAAGTTTTCTGTTACAAAATACTTGAGATGAGAGTCACAAGTAAATTTTAAATCTAATGGACTCCTTAGCCTGAAAAATCAGTTAAATTCTTTAACTGTAAAACCAACCAACCAAAAACTTCACACTGACAAACACAGAAACAAAACCCAAATCCATTCTTATAGATTGAGATAATGGATCACTGATAATGAAAATAATTTCTGATTTATTTTTTTTTTTTAACAAACCAGACAGTTCACTGAGCTTCTAAATTGTTAGAAAATTGTTGAAAATTTGCATGCCAGTAAACCTGATGCTATGAAGGAAACTCTTGCTGTCCTGTTTCCTATGGAGAACAGAGGCCAAATGCAAGAGTTCACATGGGAAAACTTTCATTTGTTTCCCTTCCATTAAATTTCAAAAGTTCCCAGATTTTACTTTGCCAAGTATATGAAAGAAACCCAAACTGAGGACAGTTTGTGGTTCACCAATCACACACAGAAACTGAGACTTCTGAATATATGTAAAAGTCAGCATTTGCTGAAGTGTAGTGACAGTGAAACAGTCTTACAGCTTTCTTTAGAATTTGGAAACACATCTATCTGCTTCAGAAGCAAAGAATATATTTAAACAAGAAGTAAGACTTATATATGCAAATATGATTGACGAAGTAGGCATAAGACCTGAAATAATAGCTGTGCTAAATTAATTCCCACTTGATCCCAGTGATGTTTATATAGGCATCAATAATGATACTTTAAATATCAGCCTTGTAAAATATTTTGATACACATCAAAGCACATGATGAAAATCTACCATAACAAGAGATGAAAAAAAGAGAAAGTCAAAACTTTTGGCAAATAGTCACAGAATCATTTCACCAGCCAAAGAGGAGAGAGCAGTTCCAGCAGCAGTTCACAGGAAAGAAAAGTTCTCCACAGAATCCATGGTCTTCAGGGCTGACCTGAGCAATTGTTTGAGTATTCAAACAATTATCCTGCCATCATTTTAGATTATCAGAATGGATCTGAATTACCACAGCACTGCTGTGTACTACATAGTACAACTCCAGCACAAAAACTCTGCTTAAAAGTTTTAAGATTCAGCCAAAATCTTATCTAACTCCTGAAGGAGAGAATTACTGAGAGCTTAATAGAAAAAAAAATCATAGTCAGTGATGAATTTTCCTGCTGCAAACATTAAAAGCAATTTTTATATGCTTTCATAAATTTCCCAAATTTCTCTAAATTTAAATTATTTAAATTGTCAATATAAAGCAAAAAAGTTTTAATCATGTAACATAATTTAAAAAAAAGTCAGGACAATTTTTCACCTACTGGCCAGTCTCTACATTTTTTCAGTGCATCCTCTCTGGGGAAAATTTTCTAGATTAAAATACCTCTAAAGTTCAAGAGGACACGTGATCTCAGGGCAGCAACATGAAATATAATAGTGTAGCACACAGCAAAATGAATTAAAGAATCTACTGAACAGTCGTCCACTAAGATTTCAGAAATTACCTACAGAAAAATTTCATTCTGCCAGATAACTCTATGTACATTTACTATAGTTCATAACCAGATCAAAAGACTTAGTGTTATTTATAAACTGCCTGTGTACTCCAGTAACAGTAGGACAAAATCTGTCCTCAGTTATACCATTGGAAAATCACTCATTTCATGCACTTTGATATATTGGAAGTTCCAGTGACAAAGTTGTAGTATATGAACAAATAATTTAGAAGCAGCATCTATTACCTATAATAACTTTCCTTAAAAAATGGCTGAGAACCTCTGCCAATAATAAATAGCACCACAATTTTTCCCCAAGTTGTTCACTAAGAAAAGTGATTTGAAAAAACCCTTATCCAAATCAAATTGTCTTTTTAACTTTAACTATTCCATTTGAACAGACGCTAGAGAAAAGGTAAACTGAGAATTTTTGGAGAGGGGTTAAATTGGACTTTTTTTCCTCTTCACTCAATCTTTCTATTCCTAGTTTTTCTGTAAACCATTTGAAACCTAATGCTACCTAACATGCTAAATGCTACTGTTTTATTAATGGTCATGCCACAACCTTGTGCTGTGACAGTATATTTAAACCAGTTTCCTAAACCCAAAGCATAGAATAATGGTAATTAAGAAACAAGTTTATGAACTATTTTAACTCTTAGTCTGAAGATGTATTGCAGTATTGCACCATTAAAATGACTGCTGTCATCCTGAAACATAACATCAAAGTAGGTCAAGTATGTCTAGTTCTGAGATGGACATATTTCAGAATGCAAATTTACCTCAGTTTATATAGTTAAGGAACATGTGAGCTGGGCAAAATAAAAGCTTGTATACAAGACTGATACTTTTTTCCATCAAATAGAAAAATATGTGGAAATAATTTTTTTTTTCATTGAAGCAAGAAGGCCAAGACTTTTCATTGTTTCTTTTCTGTGCCTCAGTCCTCACCTGAGGGGAGCCACACAGCATTTGGAAGGACATTTTAACTTGCAAACCAGTGTAATTTGCAATATTTTTATTAGCAAGAATGCTGGCAAATATACAGAATTGTTTACAGTTTCTGAAAATAATGGTTTGTAGCAATCCTGAGCAGAAGACCATTGTATATAAAAGAGTTAATAATAATCTAATCTCTACTTCCCATCCGCGGCGATGACCGGCCACATCCAAAGAAGAAAGGCTTCAACGCGTGTAGTGGGAGACTGAGCATGCCCCCCCCCCTTTCCTGCTTCTCCCCAGCTTTATATCTGGGCTGACGTCATATGGTATGGAATATTCCTTTGGTCAGTTTGGGTCGGCTGGCCCACTTGTGTCCCCTCCCAAAATCTTGCCGTCAGTAGGGGGAAGGGACACTACAGTCCCAGTACTGTGCTCAGCAGTAGCCAAAACACTGGCATGTTATCAGCACCACTCCAGCCACCAATGCACAGCACAGCACTGTGAGAGCTGCTGTATGGGAAATGGGCTCCATCTCAGACAGACCCAATACACCACAAAATGTTAAACATGGGACCTGTGCTGTACAGTGTTTTATAGCAGCACACATGCAAATCAGTCTTCAGGTCAGTGTGTGCTGCATGAAACTCTTCCCTACAGGCTAACCTCAGCCTGCTCATTATAGAGGAAGATTCTTCAGGCAACTCCTCTTTGGTTCCAGAAATTACACCTCCTGCATTACCATGCTTTTATCTAAAAGTGCAGCAAAAATTTCTCACGGAAATATCCTCTCAGAGTGTAGGAAAGATTAAAAGAACTATTTTCTTGTAAGAAAATTGAATAAAATCTCAAATGATTGAAAAGGGGATAACCCTTTCTACAGATAGAGCCTGCATGATGTGCTGCAGGCTGGTTGGAGGCACATTTGGTACTGCACAAGTCAGGATTCCCAGCATCTGAAAGGACATAAGATTATAAGAAAGTCAATAAAGCTGATGGAAGGACTAGAGAACAAGACTCACGAAAAGTGGTTGGAAGGACAGCTACCTGAAAGGATGTTGTAGTGAGGTAGGGGTTGATTGGAATTTTCTCACAAATGGCAACTGATGGGATAAGAGGAAATGGCCTCAAGCTGTGCCAAGGAATGTTTAGATTGGATATTAGGAAAAATTCTTCACTGAAAGGGTGATCAAGCATTGGAACAGGCTGCCTAGGAAAGTGGTGGAATCATCATTCATGGAAGTGTTCAAAGTCCTGGTGTGGTGCTTAGGGACATGATTTAATGATGAAGATGTTAGTGTTAGGTTAATAGTTGGACTCAATAACCTCTGAGGTCTTTTCCAAGTTAAATGATTCAGTATGAAATTACTGTGTGCGGGAAAGGGTGAAGCTCAAATTAAGTGATTCATCGAACACTTCTGCTTTGACTTTTCTACATTACACCATCAAAGCTCTTGTCTTAGATACATAATTCTTACAAGGTAAGCACGTGGCTTTCTTGGTGGTGAAAGAAATACAGAAGATGGCTTGATGATGGAATGAAGGTGGAAGAAATAGATAAGAAATTTGCAACAGGAAAACTGGATATAGGCTAAGATCTTCCTCAAGGTTTTTCAGTGGAATCTGTATACAGATAGAGAAAAAGGACACATTATCACCTGAGGCAGAGTCAAGAGAATTGCAAGTTAAGGCACTAGTTTAAAACAGGTGCTTTGAAAGAATACAAGGCCAGCTCAATCAATCCTCACTACAAGAAGTCCACAGAAACTTCTGTGGTTTTTTTCAAGAATATTGCAATAAGCTATATGTCTACACTTCAAATAGAATCCAAAAAAAACCCAAAAACAAAAAAAAAAGAGTTCTCTGCTGAGAAAAATGAAAAACAAATAAACAGGCAAATATATCTGCCAAGGTCTTCTGGGATTATACTAATATTACTCATCTGAAGAGTAATGACTCTTTCTGCCCCACAGTAGAACTATTCATATACAAAATACTAGAAAAAAGGAATCTTAAAAAGATACCTGGAGGTATCACTGCATCACAAAGCTGTAACTAAGGATGAGACCAGATCAACAAAAACATCCTGCTCTCAGGCACAGGCTTAATGGTCAAGTCTCTCTCAATATTATTTTCCCTAGTACTTTGGTTTGTTCAGCTAAATTTTCAGGTACATGCATTCAGGAAAACAAAACAAACAAAACCCACAAACAAACAACCATCTACAGCTGAAATACTCTGCCATTTCCAAGATTTCCTCCATATTTGATATCTTTATTTTTAGCCAACCATTACTGTGTTCTACAACACAGAATTCTGACAGATATAGTCTCAGAATAAAAAAAAAGAGAAATATAACATACATTTTTAAACAAATAGATGAAGCAAAAATATGATGAAAAACCAGAAAAAAGTATAAATTAACTTTTAAGATTAGTATTTTTTAAAGAGCTTCAGGAAAAGGAGATAGAGCACTGTTGCAGGGACTAAGCACCACAGTTAGTTCTAGGCCCTGAAGAATGGAAAGCTCACAGTTTGTGCTTAAAAATGCAGTAAAAATAGGCCAAATATGGAAGAAAGTCCAAATCAAAATAAAACTAATATGAACAGTTCAGTTTTGCTGACTCCATGACCAAGACAGACAAAAAAAACATGACAAAGAATCCAAAATTCAGGATGCTATCTGAAGTGTTTCTCAAAGACAGAGCAGATAGAAACAGTCTGCATCATAGGAAAGGTAAAAGACAGAGTACTGGGCAAAGGAGATAGGAATGCCAGTGTATATTATTATTTTGCAGTGTTCAAAAACATCAGTCAAGTGTGAAAAATCTGGAAAGAAAATGACATAGTGGGAGTGGGGAATGATGGGCGATGTTACCTTGGAGGCAGTGTCAGTACGAAGGAAATTAAATGAACTATTATATTGAATTGAAGTTGGCAGCAAGAATACAAGGGCATAAGTTGCCAGATAGTGCTAGCTAAACCGAAAGAGAAGTAAAACTGAACTACAGTAAAAGAATGTGCATCAACTATCTTCAACGTGAATTAAGCATATGGGCATATGAAAGACAGAAACAGACACCTATTAAGATTTTATCTGAGAAAAGTGTTTGTCTGAAGGGTATGCAGCATGATCACTAGCTTGCTTTCAATGGAACTGTGCAAAAATATTATTATTGAAAGAGTGAAACAAAAAATCTTACATAGGAAAGGAAGTACTTAGTTGAACAGAAGGAGTATAGCTATTCCATTAGTCACACCTCAGGGAATGTCTCACTTGTCCTAGGAACATAACGGGACAAACTCAAAGCAAAAAATGAAAATTAGCAAGAGGTAAATGCTCATAACATAGAGGAAAGGAAAATAATAAAAGGAAATAATAAAATAATAAAAGGAAAGAAACAAAGAAAACCCCACCAGAAATCTTCATCTCTATATTGACTTAAAGAAGTACAATTGTTATATAAGAAGTGAGTATTTTCCACTACCTACGAGATGAGAAATTCCAAAAGAGCAGTTTGAGACTAGATGTTTTCCTGTACCCTGTGCATCCTCCGTAGTCTGCTAGGTGTCTTTAAAAACATATGTCACACGGATGCATGGTGCCTATTCAACACCTCCTTTTCAATATGCTTTTTCTCAGACTGTCACTTGGTTTGTATCCAGCAATAAGGCTGTTTTAGTAGAAAATGCACGTATTTTTGAACATCAAGGGTGTATCTATTTAGGTGACATTTTGACATGAAGTAGGTGTAAAGGGGAAAAAGTGTTTGACCAGAGGCTTCAAATAGTTTTAGAAGGAACTCAAGCTGTTAGGATACAGCTAGATTAAGCAAAAATCTCTATTTATTCTATGTAAATAACAATTCTAAGAGCAATTATTACAGCAAGAAGCCTGGTAAATAATAAATAAGATTAAGGCTATCAGAAATATCACTTGCTCAAAAGACAATAAGAGGAACAAAGATTTCCCAAGTATTGTGGATCAGGTATGGAAAACTACATTTCATCTAAGGATACTGACCTACAGAAATAGACATTACTGTGCTACATTTACATACAACAAAAATTTTAAATTAATTTTTTGAGAAATGTAGGTAAATAATTGGAAATTTTCCACTGTTGAAGGACTAAGAGTAATCTACTAATCAACTTGTCCCCAGTTATTTCTAAAATCACTGACATAGTTCCCCTACTGTAATATGATATACTGGGTCTGTCTGAGATGGAGCCCATTTCCTCATAGCAGCCCTCACAGTGCTGTGCTTTGCATTGGTGGCTAGGAGGGCGTTGATAACATACCAGTGTTTTCACTATTGCTGAGCACAGCATCAGGACTGTAATGTTCCTTCTCCAATCGAGGGCAAGATTCTGGGAGAGGACACAGGTAGGCCAGCTGACCCAAAGTGACCAAAGGGATATTCCATACCATATGACATCAGCTCGGATATAAAAGCTAAGGAAAGGAGCAGGAAGGGCAGGCATTCATTGTTTCCAAAGGCTGCCTGCTAAGAAACCACTAAGCATGCTAACGCCCTTCTTCCCAGGACATGGTCAGACATCACTGCTGATGGGAAGTAGAGAATAAACATTATTTTTCTCTTCACTTTTGCACACACAGACTTTGCTTTTGCTTTAGTAAACTGCCTTATCCCAACCTATGAGTTGTTTTCCATCTTATTCTCTCCTTCCCTTCTTGGCTGCAAAGAGGAGGGATAGAGCGACTGTTTGGGCACTTGGCGTCCAGCCGAGGTCAACCCATTACAAGCACGTCACATACTCTAACAAACATCAGTGTTCACAAATAGATAAGAGAGGGGCCATTCACTTTTATTCTGTGAATGTAAGAAATCTACACTGTACATGGGAAGAAATGCTAGACACACAAATACTAGTTCTCCTTACTCCCATCCGATGAAATAAGAAATGTACGTAAGAGCCTACTAAAAAATTTGTACCCTTGTTTGTATTCAGTACTATTAAATGACAGAAAGTGTCACCAAGGCACAAGGTGTTATCTGCTGACATTCTGCTCAGCTTAAAGCAAGATACAAGAACACTAGGTATGTTTATCAGTAAATTATTGATATATATTTGAAATTCTGTGTTACAAAAATATGGGCTATTAAGTGTTCAAATCATTACATTTATTTGGCAAGAAAGCAGGTCACACCCTATTTTAGGAGCAAAAACTCAGAAGAGCTCTATTTTGCTGAGGTTCCCACTACATGACAATGAGATAATTGAGTACATAAATGATGCAACTAAACATCACCAGTTGTTTCCTCCTCTGGTATCCAATGATGCTTCCAATTCTAAACACTTGCTGTTAACAACACAGCATTGAGCTTTTATCTAAAATCTGCCATTTTCTTTAATAAATGAAGAAAGGCCTTTCTGATTGGCAGTCAGGAAAAAATGAAGACTTCCAATGAAATTTCCTTTGCAATTATTTTTGAGCAGTCTTGGGAATCTGGAGATTCCCAAGATCTGGAGATTCCAGCTGACTGGAAGCTGGCAAATGTTGACCTAGTTTTCAAAAAGGGCAAGGAGGACCTTGGAAACTGCAGGCCTGTCAGTCTCACTTTAGTGCCTGGTAAAGTTATGGAGAAGAATATTCTGAGAGGTATTGAAAAACACCTGAAAGACCACACAGTCAGTGCAGTCAGCATGGCTTCATGAGAGGCAAATCCTGCTTATCCAACTTGATTTCCTTTTATGACAAGGTAACCCACCTTGCTGATCAAGAGATGCTAGTTGATGTATTCATTTAGGATTTCAATAAAGCTTTTGACAATATCTCTCACAGGATCCTTCTGGACAAGAATACCCAACACAGAGATGGATAAACACTTTATGTGATGGATGAGCAATTAGTTCATAGGTCAAACACAGAGGACAATGGTGAATGTGGTAACATCAGACTGGTGACCTGTCACTGGTGGGATTCCACAGGGCTCCATCTTAGGCCCTGTGTTCTTCAACACCTTCATAAATGAGTTGAGTGCAGGACTGGAAGGGAAACTAAGCAAGTTTGTAGACATCACAAAACTCAGAAGAGCTGCTGACTCCCTCAAAGGCAGGGAGCCCCTGCAGGGAGACCTTGACAAATGAGAGGACTGGGCAATCCCCAACCATATGAAGTTCAACAAAGGAAAGTGCTAGATTCTGCACCTGGGATGGGGCAACCCTGGATCTATGTTCAGACAGGAGAATGAGATGCTGGAAAGGAGTGCTGTGGAAAGGGACATGGGGGAATTGGTTGACCACAAGCTGAATATGAGTCAGCAGTGTCCTGCACACTGGTGTGGCCTCACCTTGAATATTGTGTGCAGTTTTGGGCACCACAATGTAAGAAAGATATTAATCTATTAGAGAGCATCGAAAGGAGGGTAACAAAAATGGTGAAGGGCTTTGTGGGGAAGCCAGGTAAGGAGGAGCTGAGGTCACTTGGTCTGTACATCCTGGAGAAGAGGAAACTGAGCAAAGAGGAGTTTTGGGTTCCTGAGTTTAAGAAAGACGTCGAGTTGCTCGAACATGTCCAGAGAAGGGCAACAAGGATGGTAAAGGAGCTGGAGGAATGACTGGGGGAGCTGGGGCTGTTTAGCCTGGAGAAGAAAAGGCTCAGGGGAGACCTTATTGCCCTCTACAACTACCTGAGGAGAGGTTGTAGTCAGGTGGGTGTTGGTCTCTTCTCTGAGGCTACCGCTGACAGAATGAGAGGACACAGTCTTAAGTTGCATCAGGGGAGGTTTAGACTGGATATTAGGAAAAACTTTTTCACAGACAGAGCAATTTCCCATTGGAATGGGCTGCCCAGGGAGGTGGTAGAGTCATTGTCCCTGCTGCGTTTAAGGATAGGTTGGATGGCCTACTTAGTGATTTGATTTAGATGATGGGATGGTATTGAGTAATAGGTTGGTGATAGGTTAGGTAATAGGTAACAGGTTGGACTTGATGATTTCTACGGTCTTTTCCAACCTAGTTAATTCTGTGATTCTGTGACCTCATTGCAGTCTGCAACTTCCTTGTGAGAGGAAGAGAAGGCGTATACACTGAAGTTTTCTCTGTGGTCACCAGTGACAGAAACCAAGGGAATGGCCTGTAGTTGTGTCGGGAGGTTTTGTTTGGATATTAGAAAGAGGTTCTTCACTCAGAGTGTGGATACTAGAGCAGGCTCCCCAGGGAAGCACAAGCACCAAGCCTGTCAGTTTCAAAAACATTTGGATAATACTCTCAGACACAGAGTGTGACTCTTGGGAGATGTGGCCCTGTGCAGGGTTAAGAATTGGACTTGACGATCCTTGTGGGTTCCTTCCAACTCAGCATATTCTGTGATTCTGTGAATTTTACTTCTCTATTTAATTAAGGTCATGTGCACCTAAAAGTCACATCCTTCTTTTCAATTCATCTTTCTTTTTTTGACAGATACTTTGTCAGTATGTCAAATACACTTGCTGTATTCTAAAATTGCACAGTTCCTCCCTTTCAAATAATTCATGTCTCTGTGTAGATTCAGATTTCTTTTCTAATTCTGAAAGCATTTAAAAGAAAAATAATAATACAAACACATTTTTTTTAAGAACTTACTTCATCTTACTTCTTAAGAGTGTTTTTCAGTATATCTTCTTAACTGAGCAGACCACTTGAACCTCTCCACCACCTTCTATCCCTCCTCTCTTTCTTCCTATTAGACTTTTGAAACAGAAAACCCTTTATTCAATGCTTGGCCTAAGAAATTCTTTACTGTGAGAGTAGCGAAGCACTGGAACAGATTGCCCAGAGAAGGTGTGGATGCCTTATCCCTAGATAAGTTCTAGGCCAGGTTGGATGGAGCTTTGAGCAACCTGGTCTAGTGGAAGATGTCCCTGCCCATGGAAGTGAAGTTGGATCCAGGTGATCTTTAAAGTGCCTTCCAACCCAAACCACTTATTGATTTTATGAACATTGATACCTGTTTCAAAGAATATATTTTTCTTCCTCTTCTTTGCCTCTTTACAGACACAGTGTCTTAGAGCCATAGTACATTTTCAGTCTCAGTTCAAAAAATTATTATCTATCCTCTCCCTTACATATCCACCAAAAAAACCCAAACCAACAACACACAAATCCCTTCCCTTGTCCTCTGCTAAGTTGTTGATTTGGCAGCATAAGCTGCACAATTATCCAAACTAAAAAGATTTTTGTAGAATTGCAGCAGTTAAACAAATTTAAAGGCATATCCTGATTCTTTTCCTTTTCCTGACTTTCATCTAATTATGTGCTAGAGGAAGTTAACAGATATGAACAATCAAAAGGTGATTAATGGACGTTAGTGTGACTCTTCCAGAGCTACTATAACGATTTATGTCTAGATTTGTAATGATCACTCACTGGTAAGCCTGGGGGGGGGGGAATATCAATTTTTCTATTACACTTAAATACTCAGCATCCTGAAATAATTATTTCCAGATTTCTGTACAAATAAAAATAATGGAGAAGATAGCTTGCTTGATATTGAAGACATTTAAATTTGCCCAGTATACTGAGGGGTAAGGGGGACCATGCATTTAAAAAAGAAAAAAAAAGAAAAGGTGGCAAAGAGTGAGAGAGGAAGAATGAGACAAAGACTTTTAACATTTCGCTCTTTGGCATGCAAATAACTTCTCAGAGGAGATTAAGTAACTGATTGGGTTTTTCCCAGAATGAGTTCTTTGTAGCACAGACAAAACACTTCAGCCTTAACAAAAATGACCCAGAATACCAATGAATATAGTTATTGGCATAAATCTCAAGTAAGCACTCTGCTAGAAACCACTGGTTACATACATTGTAGGAAATTAAGTATTCTGAGCAGTTTCTGCCAATGTATTTCTTACACAACTTAATGTGCAAACATTGCTGGCCCATTACTGCTAAGAAATGAGGAATTTTAAGGACTATTTAACACTCTGCAAATAGATCAGCTGAAAGTTATTCAGCACAGGTGTTCTTATAATTAGGTAACATTGGAAAAATGCAATGTTCAACAGTCCTGGTACTTTGCTCTTTTTCCTGTGTAGGGATGGATATTAACAGTTATATTTAACCAAAATATCTGTTCCAATAGAAATAAACATTTAATGTAAAACACTGATTTTTATAGCGTTTAAAACTAATTTATTTATTTATTTATTTAATTAATTAATTAATTCATACTTAAATTTACTAAGTTTTTCTGGAAACAGAAATGCTAAGATACTGGGAAGAGCTTGCTGGGGATTTTCTCCATTTCATGTAACCGGAATGGATCCAGAAAGCACAGGAAATTTTACTGTTTTCATATTTGCTAGTATAACCTTGTTATTCCAAAGAACACGGGTTTGTCCCCAGGATATTAACATGCTTGTTAGAGGTCCTTATAAAACATTAAAAAATAATCATACAGTGATTCCATACAGAAAAAAAATAGAACATGTGCTTTTAATGAGACTTGCAAGGTCTAACAAAAATTCCAGGCCTGCAACAAACAGTGAACCTGCTTCCATACAGCTAAAGTTTCAGTGGATTTACATTGTCTTTGTTTTGTCTTTATACTTCCCCTTTACAGTTATTTACTTATTAAACAGATGCCTAGAAAGTTATCAAACAATTTCTTTCTCAAACAGTTTACAATGTGTGTGATGTCATTCTGGTAATGGGATCACTAGCAGTTTTATTTATTCAAGGGAATAGCTACATTTTGGAAATTATTACAGAACTGTGAGGTTAAAGTATTTAGCCCTGCAAAGGTGCAGCTATCCTGAAAAATATACATTTGGAAGATGACATGAAAATTAATTCCACATGAAAGACTATAAAAGGCTTTCATTCTTTCTTTTGAAATTTAGTAGGAGAGATTGAGGGGAAGAATTTCAGAAGTGAGAGCAGTGTGTGAATACATATTACACAGCTTTGATTGCTGTTAAAGGGGTATGTTACTTCTAACTGATACATATGTTAGTAAGTAAAAGCGTTTTTCTCAGCATGAGTCTGATATTCTGAAATTCAAAACTACATTTAAAAATATTGGAAGTGGTCAAATAAAACAAGAAAAACTGAACATAAGCAGAGAGAAGCCTATGTAAAAATAATACACTTTTATGTTTCTGTGTTCAAAGATGAAATAAAGAATCCGGACATCTTACTTGAGTGCCAGTCCAAAAGTATTGGCCTGTCTCTTCACTTCGACATCTATTACTTTAAAGTCACTGAGCATTAGCATAAATGTGAGACTATGAGAATGTACCCTTGGAGGCTAGATATGGGTAAGATATAAGCATGTATGTAAGTTCATGTGGAATATTGCATAGTCTTTTGTTATTCACCTTGGGATCCATAAGTTCAGCTATGATGTCCATACCACTCCAGCACAGAACATCCAAAGGGAGCTGAACAGCCTAGTGTAGTGGGCAGTGTAGACTGCCAGCTTGACCAAATAATTTGGTTTTTATTTTACAAAAGCACTGTTACTTATGTGATTTGCTATATTTATCCAACTTCCCCCTCTTTCATCTTGCCGAAATATCTGCTCTCACATTTGTCATTCCCATTACCCACTGTGCTGTAAGATGTTGTAGGCATAGTTTTTTCCCCTTGAAATCTCTTTCTTTATTGACTGAAATTGATATTTCATCTTTAATATAGAACTAGTCTTTGTTTTTATTCAGGGTTTGATTTGTTTCCTTTTTTCCCCTTATTTTCCTCTTCCCCTCCTGTCATTCTTATAAGTCTAGAGGTGCTCCAAATAGTGCGTTATACTCTACTTGTAATACATTAGATTCAGGATTTGGGGATTTTTCTTAAGAATGAACCTGAATAAACGTAGGGAAAACTTGATTTGAGCATCCTCCAGCATTTTACCATCCAGAGAAATTCTGGAATGAAGAATCCTAAATAAAGGGAATTCTGTACCAAAAGCTATTCCACCTTGGAAACTTATTCTAAAATCTTTTGTTCTTGGATTAGTTGCCTTGTACAAGGTGAAAGGAACTTTAAAAGTATTTTGAGACTGTTGGTCCTTGTCTACCTCTGTTGTCATAGAAGTTCTCTTCCCTTTAACAAGGGCACATTTACTGCCTTAGTTTTACGTATATTGCATAGAATTGTAAAATAACTCTGGTAACTTTTGCTAGCAACTCTGCTGAAACCTGAGACCACCAGATCTCCTAGTTTGTTGAAATGAATAAAGCTTTTAGGCATTTTTCCTTTAACCTTGCCTCTCCAAAGAGAATTTTACTTAGTAGGAAATGTATGCCTTAAGGTTTTGTTAGCCTGCTACTTAAATTTTATGATCCTATAGCAATTCTCAGTAAAAGAAGTATGATGGGAGGAATGGGAATTGGATGCCAAAGTAGGAAGAGACTGTTCTGGTAATATCTGAGGAGAGTTAATGTACTTTCTGTGTCTATTGCTTTCATCCAGCTTTTTTTCACAGACTTTCAGCCTGCACCCATGCATTTAAAACTTTTGGGAACATAAATCAATGATTAGCAGTAATCACATAATGGATTTTTTTTCTTCTCTGCTCTAGCTTAGTGTAAAACTTCTCAGTCACAAGAAGCAACAGTAATCAGCAAAACTGTTGGTGAATAGTGCACTATGGAGGTAATCTTTAAAAAGAAGTTTAAGAAGTCCTTTATATCAAGACACTGCTGAAATTGGCAGACATATTAGAGGAAAGAACATATATCTTTTACATTACAGTTTTAAAGTAAAATTACTCAAAAAAAAATAATTTCTATTAGTAGCATAATAACAATGCAATAAAGTCTAGTTTACAGAGCGTAAGAGCATACTGCCTTTTTATGAATTCTGTAGTTGTAAAATTCATCTAAATAAATCAATTATAATGACATGTGTGTTTATGGATGTTTAGCTTTTCTCCATTGACCAAAAATCATTTAAAAATAAAAGAAACATAAAAAACTGTCCTTTGTCTAGAACAAAGTAAACTTTCAGTAAACTTTGAAAACAGATGTCTGAACAATTCTTTAGTTCTCCTTTCACTCCTGTATTTTAATACTAGTTTTATAACCTTTACATTTCCTCTTGTGCTAGTCTTTAGATTACTATCCAACAGCCACTTCCTATTTATGAAAGGTCTCATATTAATTCTGAATAAAACAACTATTGGACATAGTGAGAAAGTAATAATTTATTAACACATATTATAAAATATGAATGAATAAAACCTGACCGATGGACTACTAACCTCAAAAACTGGTTTTGGTGGTAAACAGAACATCAAATTAAAAAAAAAAAAAAAAAAAGTGACCCATAAAGATAAAATAATTGTTCTACCTTCCTGCTTCTGGTTTCCCTCTCATATGTAAACAAGTTCTGAAGTGATTTTTTACTTTTTTTCCTACGTGTTTTTGACCTTTAAAATACTATGAATACCAGTGTGGGATTTGGCCTGCAGGATGACTTCTTTGAGGTACAAAAGAACAAGACTATGACATGTCAGCTCATCCAATATGTGAATCTTTCAACAAAAAGCACTTTTGTCAATATGTCCATCAACTAGCTAGAGAAGTTAAACAAGGCCACACAAAGCGAGAAGAAAATATTTGGGCTTTAAGTTTGGAGACTTTCTTCTTTTAATACAGTGGTGGTGTTTTTCTGCAATATCCTCTTCATGGCACTGTACACATTAAAGGAACTTTGAGAAACAGGTGGAAATAAGCTTTAGAAAGTACAGAAAATGCCGTTCAAGCTCCATCTACTCAGTGAACCTATGTGATCTTTAGGCAAGATTTAGGGGGTTTTATTCATTAATATTAAGTAAGCTATATCCTGCAACCTACTTACACAGAGGAAAAGGGAGAAGAGGAAAAGTTTCTCTCAAAAATGTTTGAAATGATTCCTGCTTTAACCACTGGACAGTGATTAAAACTGAGTTTGTGCGTGAACTAACAGCTTTCCCTATGCAATGTTAATTATTAAAAGCTAAATCTATGCAATCTATGTTTCACTGGCGGAGAGATAAATAAGCTCCTTCTACCATTCAGATGTTTTTAAACATACTTTATACAACTAGCTTAAGGTAACGGAATATTTACATTTGGGAGAGAAGCTTTCTAAATGTTTGCTTATAAAAGATAAATCCTCCCAGTTCATTAAGTACTTTATAGAAATATTGAAATACTAAATAAATCTTACTGTAGAGGAAGGAACACTGTTTGTGTTTCAGGTTTGAAAAAATGAATAGCAATGTGCATTGTTTCTGATTTTTTAATGGCGATTTTTTTGAATCTCTTAATTGTTGGGTTTTTGACAGATTTCTCACATATGTTGGGGAGATGGGAAAGCTGTACTTCAACACTTAAGAGAAAAAAGGGTTTCATGGGCTTTTTTAGCTCAAAATAGAATTCCATTAGATATTAGAATGACATATTATTTTGATCTAAAAGATGTAGCTATCTATAAGATACAGCGATATGTAAATATCCACTCTTATGAGACTGACATAGCATTGAAAATGGTGTACACAAGTTGATTCAGTAAAATGTCAAAATATTGTATTGTATTCTTGCAGCTCCTGTCTACTTTTTCTGTGCAGTTGGTTTTTGGGATCCTGCAGAAACCAAGGAAACCTTTTCATTATGATTGAACACCTCTCATTCCCAGCCAGACCTGAGGCTCAGTCTGCTTCCCAGTCTCAGAAGGAGAGGAAAGCTGTCATTTCTCACGGGTAAGGTTAAGTTCAAACTGGAGGTCTTTAAGCAAGGACACAGGAGACACAGAGGAGTCACTATCCTCATTTAGTCACTACTAAGTCAAAACAAAACAAAGGTCTTAACTGTAGAATAACCCAGTAGGGAAAGA
Organism: Serilophus lunatus; assembly: GCA_013399895.1. Lineage (NCBI taxonomy): Eukaryota > Metazoa > Chordata > Aves > Passeriformes > Eurylaimidae > Serilophus > Serilophus lunatus. The sequence continues at coordinate 251,535 of VXBA01001223.1, forward strand.
GAAGTCAGAGTCCATGTGAATTGAGAAGCAATAATGAGAAATGAAAAGCATAAGCCTAAGGTAAAGGTCTCGTTTATTTTTGTGCCACCTGCCTGAACTAACAAAGCGTTATATGCCTGTACTGATAATAGTTGGAGTAAGAAGATCACACACATACTGGTTTTGTGATTGTGAGTCACAATTACTGATTCCAGCCTATTTCTGTGTTCTGCTGCTCAAAAAGAGTTGGGTGTAGGCTGACACAGGGGACCCAGCTGTGCAGCAAATACTGTCTGTTAAATTACAATTTTGATGCTGTTCCTCTGTGTGAATCAACAAATGTGAGACTTTTGTAATAAATTCTCTTTCAAATGGTTTCATGAATTCAGTGCAGATATTCTTTAAAACTCTATTTGAAATGCAAACCAGTGCTAATTAGCTTATTCAGTTTATAATAGAGCTGGAAGTTTGAAGGAATTGAATGGACAAAAAGAGGGACTATTTAATTTATAATGATGTTATAAGGGAATGTGGACATGCTTTAGGATTCCTATCTGGGTTTGTGGTCATGAAGTAACCATGAGTGCCTGTTATACTCAGGGGAAGCTGGAGAACTGCTGCAACAGCTGTATGTTTCCAGGGAAATTCTTTGTGTGTGGGCAGATCAAATGTCTCACAGTTAAAGCTCAACACCTGCAAATCCTGGCTGTTTGGATCAATGTCAACTCGAAGGGAGGAGGGGGAAAATGCCTCTTGACATAATCATCACAAGTGCTCCTAAGAAAATAGTTTCTTGTGAAAGTGTTCTGTGATTGAACTCTACTCTGGAGTGGAGTTGTGGATACAGTAAACTACTGGTTCCAGGAAAGATTATGGAACAGATCATCTTGTGTGCAATCACATAGCATGTACAGGATGGCCAGCATGGTTTTAGGAGGGGCAGATCCTGCCTGAACAACATGATCTCCTTTTATGACGAGGTAACTCACGTGGTGGATCAGGGAAGGCTGTGATGTAGTCTAGCTGGACTTCAGCAAAGCCTTCTACATCATCTCCCATAGCAAACTCATGGAGAAGCTGTCAGCCCATGGCTTGGACCCATGTACTCTGTGCTGGATTAAGAACTGGCTGGATGGCCAGGCCCTGACAGTGATGGTGAATGGTGCCACATCCAGGTGGTGGCCAGTCACTAGCAGTGTCCCCAGGGATCAGTGTTGGGCCCAATCCTGCTTAATACCTTTATTGATGATCTGGACGAGGGGATTGAGTCCACCATTAGCAAATTTGCAGATGACACCAAATTGAGGAGGAATGTTGGAGGGTAGGAGGGTTCTGCAGAGGGAGCTTGATAGGCTGGACAGATGAACAGAATCCAATAGCATGAGATTTAACAAATCTAGATGCTGGGTTCTACACTTTGGCCACAACAATCCCATGCAGAACTAGGGACAGAGAGGCTGGAGAGCAGCCAGGCAGAAAGACACCTGGGAGTACTGGTTGACAGCCAGTTGAACAGGAGCCAGCAGTGTGCCAAGGTGCCCAAGGAGTCCAGTGGCATCCTGGCGTGTATCAGGAATAGTGTGGGCAGCAGGACTAGGGAAGTCATTCTTCCCCTGTACTCAGCACTGGCCACACTTTGAGTACTGTGTTTAGTTCTGGGCCCATCAGTTTAAGAAAGTGTCGAGATGCTTGAACGTGTCCAAAGAAGGGCAACAAGGATGATGAAGGGATTGGAACACAAGCCCTGTGAAGAGTGGCTGAGGGAGCTGGGATTGTTTAACCTGGAGAAGAGGAGGCTCAGGGGAGACTTTATCACTCTTTACAACTTCCTGAAAGGAGGTTGTAGTCAGGCGGGGGTCGGTCTCTTCCCTGGCAACCAGTGACAGGACAAGAGGACACAGTCTCAGGCTGCATCGGGGGAAATTTAGGCTGGACTTTAGGAAAAAAGTTTTCACAGAAATAATGATTTGCCATTGGAACGGACTGCCCAGGGAGATGGTGGAGTCACCGTCCCTGGAAGTGTTTAAAAAGAGACTGGATGAGGCATTTAGTGCCATGGCTTAGTTGATGACATGGTGTTAGGTAACAGGTTGGACTTGATGATCTCAAAGATCTTTTCCAACCTAGTTAATTCTGTGATTCTGTGAGTTCTCAGGTATGCTCATAGGAAGATCAAGAAACAGAAAAAACTAAGAGAACTACCTAGATATTTTAGGACCACCTTGTAGTGTGAGTGACAACATACATCTAGTAATATTACCACTGCAGACCTTTTAAAAATAGCAAGACTTCTAAAACTTTTTTCTGCTTCACTGAAAACAAAGTGTTTGGGTTTTTCTTCAAATAACTAAAGTTCAGTGAAATAATAGACAAAAGGAGGCAGTTTAATTGAATCCAGCTCCATTTTGCTGATTCAGTGCCTTGTTCAGCACAGAAATGACAGTAAATGAAATCGTTTTCAGAAAAGCAGAATCTGTGGAACTCTGCCCTTCTCATAATCATCTGATATTTTCAAGATTTGATTGCATATAAGACAACAAAAATGAGAAAAACAAGTATCTGAAAAGTGTTCTCTTCTTTTAAATAATGATTAAATAGCAAAATCTATTAGTAAAGTCAAATAATAAGGTCTATCATAATGTGTCTGATGTATTAAGGCAAACAGGAATCCAAAATGACCTGACAGCTCTGATGCTATTTTTGGAAATGGTGATATTACTGAGGTGTGTGGTTTCACTCTCTGAACACATTCTTAGAGCAATGTATTCTCAATGTTGCCAGCAGAGATAAATACCTTAGGCACACCAGGGATTTCAATTTGTACTTATTATTACTCTTCGTTTCATGGACAATTAGCTGCTACAAAAGTGCCTTTTATCTTTATCTCAATGATCCCAGACAATGCGGAATAACCTTGCTGGTTCTGTAGGTAACAATTGATACTAAGTGCAGGTTACTTTGTTTTGGGTTTTTCTTTTCAGTGTAAAGACAAGGAAAGTTTCATGATTCTTTTCCAAAAATCACATTCTCAGCCAGCAATTACTCCCCGCCCCTATTTTATTTTTTAACTTGTGGTTTGGGGGTTAGTTTGATTGTTTGGAGGTTTTTATTAGTTCATTTCTTTGGTTTGGTTAGCTGATTTGTTTTTAATGATACTTTGGGAGGATTATATTTTTGAAGTAAATTTTAATTTAGGAAAGCTTTCCAAAATTTGAAATGAAAACTTGAAAAAGGGAGAGATTACAGAATTGAGTTGAGCCTGATTTTGGCGGTTTTCTCCTCATCCTCTAGCTGTTGCTGAGTAGCTGTTGCTGTGTTTTGGTTTCTGCTGTGATCCATGCAGGGACAGACAGCAGAACGCTGATTCCCACACCTCTGTTAAACATGCAAGTAGTCTTAAACCAGAAATCTGCCTCTTCCTGTTCTTTAAGGCTTTGTATTACCACACACTTTTAACATTTAGCCTGCTAGAAAGGAAATACTTTGAAATATCAGTGATACGGAACAGGGAAAACATATTTCCTGCTCATCTGTGGCTCTAAACCTACTTATGGTTGTAAGATCAGAACAGCACTGTCCCTTTCAATTCTCACAGCACCAGCTATAAGTGCTCTTCTATGTTGAATTTTATGGTGTTAGAGCTCTACATGTTCCTTTTACTTCATCTGGAGTTATGAGCACTCACTGCCTGTCCAAACATTGGAGCTGAAATGAAAAATTCCACTCTACTCTTTACTGCCTAGTAGTATTCAATGCCAATACAAAGGTTGGTAAAATACCAGTGTGTGGTTGAAATCAGTTTTAAGTGTTATGAAAGTTTCCAATTCAAAACAAATTGTCTCGTAACACTGGAATGTTTGAGTTGGATGCTTTTAGATATAGGAACTTAATTGACATGGATATAATTAACATCAAAATGCAAGCCACTGGAGCTCTAGTTTGTCATTAAACCAAAGTGTTTGTGACTTTTTAAACATTTTTTAAAGTTTTTCAAAATTTTCAAGCTCTTTCTGCATTTGAGGGTTTTCAAAGTGTTAAACTTAAAATTTCAGAAGTTTCCTATTTCTGTCCCTGAGTAAACATGAGCCATATATATATATATTATATATTATATATTATATATATATATAATCTGTTAAATTCAAGCACTTGCAAATGTAATTTAACAAGGCATGGTTCTCTGCAGGCTTGGCAATATAAATGTTGTGTATGCTGAAGAATGAATCTGGGCAAGTGTCTGCTCAACAAAACTAGATTGAGTAGGGACAGAATTTTCAAGCACTGCTGCCTGAGGATCTATCTCACTTTTAGCTAATCTAAATCTCACCATAGCAAAAGGCAAGTTTTACACTTGTGTGTGCCACAGGGAAACAAGGAGATTAAGTTAGTAATACATCAAAATAGCTAATTTGTTTTGTAAACTTTTTCACTGGGGACCTCATTCAATTCTCTAAGAGTGTATTTTTTTAATAATTGGCCATTAATTTTGTTCCCGTCCATAAATTCACAGAATGGATAATTTAAAAATCATATTCCAGCCCAGTGAATTTCTCCGTTACTCTCCAATATTTAGTAGACAAAATATCTACTTTTGTCCTCATTTACAGCTGTACATTATGTACAGCTTTGCATTGACTGCTTTACACTGACAAAAATAAGTGATATTCGTACCATTTTTTAAAGTATTATTGAAACTAACATGTAAACTTTTTGCTACGTGACGGGAGTAGATATATGGCTGTCCCTAGGCAAACCAAATGACAACACCTTGTTTGTTCTCACCTTCACTACAATTAAAAGCACCTGAAGCAGTAAAGTATCTAAATCCACTTGAAATCTTATGTGCTCTACTGGCCTTCTCTATCCCCCATTCTGTGTGTCAACTGTGTTGAAGAATTAACAACTAAGAAACATCTAAAAGGTAGGGAGCATACACAAATATGGGATAGAGAAAAAATAAATGTAGATAGGTGAAAAACAAAAGTACCACAAGGTTTAGTTGTTAGTGTACAAACAGTCATAATACAGAAAACATACTAAGAATTGTGTTATTGTAAAGTTCATTTCATTTTCTGATGCTATTAGTCTTACTATCCTCAAGTTATATTTCTCAAACTCAAATTTAAACACCAGCTCTGTATTTGGGAAAAAGAAGTATAAAAAGCTCAAGGCAGAAAATATTTATTTGTTTTTACATTCAGTTTTCTCTTTTTCAGCATGATGATAATTTGCTTTTACTCTACTGTTTGGAAATTTTTAAAGCTACCTGTGGATCCTTATTTTTTACCATATTTGTTTTCCAGGACATATCTGGCCTCCAATAAAGCTGCCTAGAAATCTGTGTCCAGAATTGTGCTACCTCGGAAGAAATACTGGTTTTATTTGTTTATGTTTTCATACAAATGCTTTCACAGGGCTATTTAATAGTTATGGGTGCAGAGGGGAGGATTCTTTCTTTGTCTTTCTGTTTTCATTTGTTGTGAAACTGAACCCAGTCATCACGGAGTAACTGTAGCTGTTAAAAAACTGAAGATGGGTAAACTCAAACCAATTTAGCATGGCATGGGTCAGAATTGCTGCAGGGTTTCACCTCAGAATTACAGCTAAGCTATGTACGTGTACCATCATAAGCTGTGCAGGCATCCTTGACTTTACAGGGTGTGCTTGTGCAGCTTGCTGAAAACTTGTAAGCTTAGCTTCTCCTGCCCTTATCCAAACTCTTCACTACCACAGAGATAGGTGACACCATTGTATCAAAGAGAAATGTACTTAAGTGTGATGGAGTGGAAATTCACTCCAGCAGGTTTAAGCCCAAGTGTCAGATTGTCTGAAGATGTGTTTCAGGACTCAGCTCCTTTAAGTGTTTGTCTAGTGACAGTGTTGCTAAGGATACAGTATCCTCTCTGCTTATTGCCTCAGCCGCTGAATATTTGTCCATAAGGCTTCTACGGAAGCTTTTGACTGCTTAACAAAACCTGAGAGTTAGTGGTCATAATTAAGTTACAGTAATTGCATGTTATTTCAGTGAAATGTAGCCCTCCTTGGATTAGGGAGTGAGGTACAACTGATTTTTAGCATCTGATTTAATGTAGCTGCTACTTTCTTCTTCTTTTTTTTGTTGTCATTACATATGTTAAATCAGTATTTCAACTTGGTTAGCATTTTTCCGGCAGTCTTTTTAGATTGTTGGAACTACAGTAGTCACTATCACCTAACACAGTAATATGCTAAGGTTAGAGTTGTAAACACTCACTAAAAACTGGTTTGCATCCCAAATTTAATCTCATAAAAAATTCCATTTCATACTGAGTGACACATTAAGAAAAAACACAATTTCATTTAATTTATACCTGTTGATGTAGGATGCAACTTTACACTTCAGCCTGTTTAGAACTAGATACCAATCCATTCCAGACGCACAGTCCAAAATTATTTGCTGTTTGGGCTGCAAATTTATAAATGACAGTTCTGAGAATTAGACTTGAAGGGAAAAGTTGAGCGGCGGGTTTTAGAACTTGCGTGCAAAATGTAGGACAATTTGTACAGGAAAGAGCCCGGGTGCTTATAACTGCATAAATCCCATAGATGTCTGGGATCAAAATGAAAGAAAATAATCCTGCCTTCTTTTCAATTTTCAAACTTTTTTTTTGGTCCCTGCTGCGCCACACTGAGTACAGTATCCATCTAATTCTAATAATGAGAACTTTCTTAGACAAAAATATTTTTTGGAAGCTGTTGTAAACAGCTGCTCGGAAAATACCTTTACAAAGCTCTGAGTTATTTGAAATTAATGTCTGAATTTTTCTGTCCAAATATATTCTTATCCCACAGTTTAACTACTGACTATATCCTTGATCACACAAAAACACTTAACATTGCTTATCTTGTGTATAAGTGCATGTAGGACACATCTGACTTCGAACTTTTTAATTTCAACAGGTCTATCAAAATACACGTGTTAGTAGTCCTGAGACACTTGCCACTCGATTTCATAAATAAAATGATGACACTGGATTTCATCTTAGTTCTTCAAAAGGAATATGCTCCTATGAGCCTAAATCTTTTTTACTATTTTATGTTCTATTCAGTCTAACCTTTCTCTATTGAAGTACCATCAGTTTTCTTAGATTTGACCTTCACCATTACATATTTTACTTTTAAACCTCTGTCCCTGTTTCTGTCTCTTGCTTGGATATGTTTTGGACAGAAATTCTTAGGTCTCCCTGCTGAACCTCTTCTACTCCAATTTGTTACCAACATTCAGCCTGCTTCTAGGTTGCATTCCTGGTTCTAGATACTTTCCTAGTCAGAACCAGTTTCTCATCAAAGTATGTCATTCAGTCTTAGTCTGTAAAATTAGGTGTTTCTTTTGAGGCACCAGTCTCCCATGTCTCAGATTTCCAGAGCTCTGTATTTTGCTCTCCCCTTCAAAAATTGCAGCTCTTTTCCTCTGTGCTCCCTCCTTCTATTCTTTCTGTTTATACTTCACTCCACTACCCTGCTGGAACCCAAGACTTAGTTAATCTTTTACTTGTTATTACCAAATAGTTTCTCACAAAATGAGCAAGAAATTAAGAGTATAAAATAAGCAATTTCTTAAGCTCATATTTGATCCGGTAACATTAGTCAATAATCAATTTTTTTCACCTATTTTGGGATTAGAGAGTGTGTATTATAGCCAGACACTTCGGTGACTTTAGTTGGAGTCATGTCAGCAATTCAGAGTAAGTCATTTTTCCAGAGCTCAAATATGAGGAGATCTTTACAATTTTAGGAGGACAAAAAAAAAAAAAAAAACAAAACCCTACTCAACAATCAAACACACACATAAAAAAATCTCAACTGTATCATAAAATCCAAAAAATACTTCCAAGCGCAATACTTTCTCTCTCTTCAAAATTCTGTATGACTGACTTAATGTATGCAACCCCTAAAACTGTGTGTGCTCGTTTTCTCTACAGTGCTTCTAGATAGTAGGTTATATTTCAGCATAACTCAATACATTTAAAGTCAACAGCTCATTCTAGCTAAAATTTGAATTTATAGGTGGGAATGTTTCCTATAAATACATATTGTGGTTTCTAAAATAAAGTTAAAAATTTTGAAAAAATCCTTGTTTTTAGGAGCTGTGACTGATTTGTTATTGGGAAGCATGTCTTCATGTGTCTGCTCCTGAAGCTGAACTAAAGAAATGGTCAAGTTACAGATATATTAAAATGCTGTTTAAAGATATAAACATTTCAATAGGATTATGCAGTGTATTCCCTTTGTCAGCATTTAGACTTAGACTTACAAATATTATACCCTTCACTCAAAGGAATCAGGCATGAAAGATCTTCTGTATATACTTAATCTGCTTACTGTTATCAGACATGCAAGCGTATCAGGAGTAAACATCTATTTTAAATATTGCCATGAGAAAGATCCTCTGGTGCCATTTCATAAGAAAAAGACTCTTCTCTTTTTTTCTGATCTTTTCTTTGTGCCATATCACTGCTGAGAGTGGGAGCTATGAATTTCACAACAATCTAAGCACTGCAATTTAACTAGAGAAGAATCAGCCAAAGTTCTCTTTCAAAAGGAAAACAGATTTAAACAAACAAGTATCATTTCAGAATTTTAAATTATTACATCAGCTGTTTGTTGATATCTTTCCTTTAGAAGAAGGATTTCTAAAGGGTTCTTATCATGACCAACATGTTTGAAGGTATAATATTCCCTGCTACCTTCTAAAAATAGTTTGATCTACTAAAGCAGCCTATGTGATGGCTACCATTTGTTGTTTAATGAAAAATATCTTTTCTTAGGTTGAGATCATAGGAGATTTGAAATGCATGTTGATTCAGATTTTTAAGAGTATTGGAAAGAGGCCACACACAGTAATTAAATTATCATGGGGTATTCTTTAGCTATTAAGTAGTCCATTTTAACATCTCCATGAAAATCTGCATATTTGCTTCATATTTTCAGATGCTTTCCCTTCCTTTCTCTAAAAATGCATGTCTTGGGTTGAAGTATATTCTCTTACCATCTCTGTGAGCTGTTGAAACCAGGTGAAGCAGTGTTCCTTGCCTTCTCCCTCTGTACTATCTTCTGTTAATGGGCCATCAATGCCTCGCCCCATGACTCAGAGATAACTCCCTCCTGGACTATCTGCTGTTAATGGGCCCATCAGGCCTTATCACACGACTCACCATCATTGTGAGATGCTTCGCCCATAGGGAGGAACCAACTATTCCATCCTGAGTATAAGCTGAGACTCTGAACACCACAGGAGCGCTTACCTACTGGACTCCCAGAGGGCAAGAGCTACCGTTGGACTTTCTCACCCTTTTCTTTCTACAGGATCACCGCTTCAACGGAACTGCTTTGCTTGGACTGCTACCACCATAGAGTGTCAGGGTGTATTCTGACTTTGTCAGTGTTCTTGTACTACTGCATTTATTTATTTATTTATTTTAATTTTCTTCTTTCTATTAAATTATAATTCTGACTTGCGATCTCCCACTGGTTTGATTTCAAACTAGTACAATGCATAAGGGCCGTATCCAATATTTAGAAAAGTGAAATTGTGCTACCTAATGCCACAGAATTGTGGCAATTGGCATGGAGAGGAAAAAAAACAAACATCAATATTTTAAATTCTCCATATTTTCAGTTTCACATAAGCTCCAACAAGAATTTTGGTTTAGCATTAACTTCTCACTAAACTTCTATAATAGAGAAATAGCTTGCATAGTCAAAAAAGCTTGTCTCACCATTTAAAATATTTCAAATGTTAAAAAAAGCTTGTTTTGAAAAACCCCAGATTTGAATGGTTTCTTACCAGACATGTTGTTTGTTAAATTGAAAAATATTTTGCCTTTTTTTCAAACAATTGAATTATCTTAGACAAGATACTCTTTAGACCAGGAGTTCTGCTTGATCTGTACTTTGATCAAAGGGGCTTGTTCCTTCATATTTGTTATATTCTCCTGCTTTACTAACCCATGGGTTGCTCCAGTTTTGATGAACAGTGTTTCAAACCTGAATTCATCTTTTTTATCTCTACTGGCACATTCACTTTTTTATTTTCCTCTCAGGAAATGGTCTTTCTTTTCTTTCAATTACAAAAATATCTTTTATTTTATGACAAATTGTTGTTTCAATTGTGCTGCAAGAAAGCTATTTGAGGAAAAGGAAGGATGGCCTCAATGGGAATAAGAAAGAACTGAATCAGGAATTCAGACTGTGTATTATTATATAAAACAAACAGGCACACCATGACATATGCAGTTTTACGATTCTATCTTGGGATTTTAATGATAACATAAACCACTTGAGCTTCACTTGTGTGGTTTGTGATGTCAGCGGAACACTTCAGCAGAATTCTAATCTCATAATTCCCAATTGCCCACTCTACAAAATATGTCTAGACAGAAGAATCAGAAAATGAGATGATATTTCATTTTGTTATTTATCTTAGGAGTATGAAATCCACTACATTAAAATAGTGAACCTCTTCTTTGAGTATGTAATCCTTAGAACAAGGAAAAAAATGGGGGTTTTTAATTCAGTTTAAAAGTAATTTTGCTTTAAAGATGTATAGTAATATGAAATGTATCCATAAATTTTCAAAACAGCAAAATAAATGTGACATTGATGTTTAAAAAAATATCCTGAGCAGAGAGGTCTAAGTGATTAGTAAGACACAGTAACCTGAATGGAATAATTTTGCATCCTAGTCTTATTACTCAGCTTCCCAATGTAGCACATGTCAAAGAGGAGATCCATCTCAAAAGATAGTTGGTGTTTTTCGTCATCTGGAGATGTTGTTCTGCACAAGAGAATGGGTAAAGGAATTTGCTATAGCCTTCTGACACAATGCTTACCATACCTAGTGGACTGTTATTGACTTTGACACATTTTTTAATTTATTCCCTGAAAAAGAGGGTTGGCACATGCCTCAGTGATTTATTTCACAGACAGCATGATGAATATGAGAGGAAATATAACAATTCACCTTTTAAAATATTTTTTATTCCAGTGTGATCATATTAGTTAAACTTCTCATTTTGAGGGGGTAACATTTTTTTAACTATTTCTGAAACTTAAGAACCATATCCATTTTATGAAGATCCAGACTATCATTCTTTGATGTTAAGTCCATAAACTAAATAATTATTTGTCATTTTGGTGAAGTACAAGGGGGTTTCTTCTACTGTAAAGTCACTGAATCCATAGAAAGCTCATAAGTGGGACATACATTTTTTCACTCTCCTTAATAATAAGAAAGTTCTATTGCCTACTGCTCTTTCTCTAACTGAGCACTATTAAATCTCTCATAGGGCCATTTGTTAGACTCTGCTTTCTGACCTGGCTAATGGGAATCTGGTCTCTCCTCATTACTCACCTCTAATCAGCTTTCTCCCATCCCACAGATATCTGTTGCTAAATCTCCAGACAGGAACTACCAGCTGGCAAATCGTGGGCAGTGTCTGAATTTAAGCAGATTTAGAAGGGTTTCAGTGAATGTTTATAGGGCTTAAGCTAATTGGAAATGCGATTTACAGTGCTTCTTTTAACCAATGCCATTCTATACTTAGAAAGCGGAATTAAAATAGTAATTTAATTCACCTACACGTATAACTTTCTTGAGTACAGATAAAGCCAATGCCTATCTAAGGAAACATGCCAGATTCAGTTTTAAGTTCTACATTGTGTGATGAATCGAAAGATCATTATTAGTAGTTATATGTGACATAGACAAACAGCAGTCACACTTGATACATCAGGTGCAATTAGAATCAAATGCTAGTTCTTGCAAAAGGAAGTCCACAGTCTTTGAACAAAAAGTACTGAATGGCAGTTGTTTATTTCTAAGGAAACTCAATGCTTTAAATGCCTCAAAATAAGGTTTACTTATGTTCATGGTAACCACTTGGCAATAATAAAAACCATTGTCTATGTTAATTTAATAAGGATAGAAAGGAAAGAAAAATATTCCTAGAAGATTAATTCCCAAATCTCCAATCATTTATTTTATGTCCTGTCTTATGGACTTCTCCATAAACCTCTGCGTCATTTAGTAGGCTGGAAGGAACAATTCTCTACATAAGTGTAAAGCCCTTCTTTCCTGGGAACTGAAATGGATTTTCATCCTGCTTATTAATTTAGTTCATTAGTAGTTCATTCCTTCAAGTTCAGGATTAAACAGGTGCACAATGTCACTGTTTGATTCCAGTTGTTCTGTTGAGTTTTCATTTCTTTTTTTTTAAAAAAGGGAGATCTTTGAATATTTCTTATGTACCCTTTAGACTTCTTACATATCCATCACTATCCATCCATTTTATGTGACTTAGTGTGTTAAAGAATTTCTTTATAGTATTTTTGAGCTGTTATTCAGTGGAAGGTAAATAAATAAGGCTAGGACTATTTACTGTAAGAAAGCCACTCAGGAGCACAGCTGGATATGGCTTATTTAAAGGTGACAGGTGAGTCTTTTAAGGTTCTGCTAAAATCACCAACTAGCATGAAAATAAGCTAAAATTTATTTTATTTTGATGATAAGAGTTTTACCAATGTAACTGGGGATTGAAATGGCTGCAAATACTTATAACTAGGCATGAATTTACTGCAGAAAATAGTTAATATAATAATAATAATAACAACAACAATAATAATAATATGTAACCTGCAAACAGCTGTCACCAATTAGCCTTGCAGTCACATCAAATCTTCCTGTGTCAGTCATGATAATACCATTACTTAAGATCCTCAGTCATTTTAACTTCTTATCAGGAATCAAATTGTGGGCTGAGCAGGAGAGAGAAGCAAACATTCCTTCCCCCCTGGTTTCATGTGTAATGCAAAAAAGCATTTGGCAGATGAGACTATTGTTCTAATTTTTACATATCCTAAGCCTTTCTGCCCTAATTTCAGCATTTTGTGGTCCAGCTGCTTGGGACTCAACCAGGTACTATATGCCTTACACTGTTCTCACGAGTCTGAAACCCAGGAGCCAGCCAAAAGCAATACCCTAAGCAACCTGATGTTCATACACATATAACAGACCTCAGAGCAGCTAATGAAACTGTAACCAGGCTAATTTCCTTCAGTGGTGAGGTTCTGTATATGGGTAAACAATAGGCTGCTGCATTCCCTGGAAATTTGTCTCTTATCCTTTATATGTATTTGTCTCTTGCTTGTACCTTTAAAATCTGAAACACTTCTTTCCACAACATCAGCTTCAGACCAGTCTAGATAACATTTCTCCTAGAACAATATATAACAGTATTTAAAAGGCTGACAAGCAGCTTTTAATCTGCTTTAGGAAATCCCTCAATAAGGGAAAATAAAGGGTATGGTTAAAATGACAGCATTATTTCATGCTTGAACTCTAAGAGCCTTTGTCATGCATCACTTTAAAAATGTAAAGTGCTGAAATAATTTTTAAAGTACAAGAGTCACACAGTTACTTGTGGTTAATCATGAGGAAATCAATGACCACGCTGAATGCTCTAGCAATGGGTAAGTACCATTTCTTAATACCTCATTTTTATTAGATGGAAGACAAACCTTTTGAAAGCGGCAGCAGAGGTATTTAGGTTTCGTGATTTCAAAACTGAGGAACACCTGAAGATTTTCTCCAATATATATTCTTACTATACTCACATACACCCTTGCTGGCATGAGTAACACATGGAAATCATGCTTATTGGTAGCTATTTACTATCCTTCATTATACTCTGGTTTACTCCTTCATTTCCTTTTCCTGTTTCTATGTCTGGAATTGAGAATAGGTTGCCCTCATACCAGTGATTTGGATCTGGTAGTAAATAGCAGAAATGAAAAAATATGTGTGGGCTTGACTGAAGAGGAAATATGAGACCATGTGGCTACTTTCACCCTTTGCTCTTTAGTCTCCTTTGCTTGCATTCTACAGAGTGGTGACAAGAAAAAAGGAGCAATGATGATTTCAATCAATATTTTGAATTTCTGAAAGAGGAATTTAGGTCCTCACAAGGCTTTACAAATTCTGTGGTTGTATATACAAATCAGTCGTCTTACATATAATTGCAGACTTGAATCTAATCTGTAAAGTAGCAAACAGTCTGAGATTATAAACAAAATCTGCAACTAGTTCCTTTGTACTGTGGTTCAAAACATGGCTAGCTGGCTTAAACAAAACATAGAACTGATAATTTGTAGTCTACACTTACAATCTCTTTGATGTGCAGCCCAGAGAATGCTTACCTGACAAAAGCACTTACCATGTTATATCCTTGAATGCAACTGTACACACTTTTCAGCCTCTTAGTTTTTCCTTCCTGTAAAAAGACACTTAGTATCTGGTCCATAGTTGACTCATCTTGGCCTAAACCTTCATTGTTTCTATGCTTGTACATGGAATCTGAAAAAATATAAGATATTGGCATGCTGTTAAATGGAACGACGTCTAAAATGGGACAACAAAGATTTCAAGAGAAAATGCATGCAGGAAGAGGAAGATCAAGAAAAAACAGCAGGTCTTTATTTTTCCAACTTCCTCTATTAAGACCACAGTGAATATTTTTCTCTATGACCTGAAATATTGTAACCAAACAGAAGTCCTACTAACATGAATAGTCTTTGTTTTGGAGGCTTAAGAATATCAGTTGTAAAGATGGGAGATGATATGTGTCCAACTAGTTGATAATTATGATATTGCAACTGCAATCTGGCATGTTTAATAAGATTACAGCATGGTATTACTTATGTTTTGAAAAATCTAAGATGGTCTCTTGAGAAACCATACAAAACTTTCTTTGTCAAAGAAAGAAAATCTTTTTTCTTACAAACAAGATAACAGTAATCCTTTTTATTGTCTTCTCAGATGATATTTGATTATCATTTTGTGGCCCATAAATAATATTTGATTCTGCCAGTTGAAAGATAGCTTGCTAGCACACCCTGTTGGCTAAATAAGAAAGAGGTTTTCCTCAAACAGGAGGGAGGTTATCATATGAACAATACAGAAGAGAACCAAGATAAAATAGCAAAATTAGAAATTCAATAAAAAATAATACTTCTCTTGTTACAATCAAGGCATACAACAAATGTGTCATTGTGACCAGATAAAAACTATTGTTTTGCTACAGATTAAAAACATCTTTCCCATTAGAAATACTGTCTGGCTTTGGTAGCACAGTACATTTGGCACAAGTAAAACACCCATAGTGTGCTACTAAGTTTAGAATTCTTTCTTATGACAGATAACGTTCAGAAAAAAAAAAATGAGCATAATGATAAAAGCAGGCACAAATGCCAATGTTTTGTCTGAACAAAGTAGTCCAGAAACATGAAGAAGGTGAATCTGCTTCTGCTTCTCAGTTCTTCTTTAGTATTTAATTTCTTTTGGGATATAGCTTTGAGGAATCTTTTTTAAATTATTCATAAAATAAAACATGGCTAAAACTCTTGTTATTCTCACATAGAAAGTGTGTCTCCAACCTGCTGACATGCTCAGCTCTTTTTGCAGCTTATGTATTGCCAGACACAGATCTGTCTAAATTTGAAGAGATATATAGTGAGGAGAGCTCCTCTTGACAAGGCAAGTTCCTCATTGCTGGAGGAAGCAATGTGGGTCATGCTCATTACAGCCATTTCAGCTTAACTCAGCCAAGTGTCATTGTAGAAAGAAAAGCATGGGAAAGCATGAGCTGTTAGCTGGCAGCATGCTACTCCATTACACCACTTTACATTCAAAGCTAGAGCCATAATGAGCCGCCCCCACTAGCACAGTGACAAATAATCTAGAAACAAGAAAAGACAAGCAGACCTCTGGACTCTCCATACTGTACTTTACAGAGTTTGTCAAGAACCTTTCACAGGTTGTAGGTGTGTACCTACCACAGAGAAATGATGATTCCAATATTCCAAGTTATTGTCTGCCAGCCAATTATTGTGTAAAATCAAAATGGAACTCCTTACCACCAGTCCTAATTTCCTAGCTGATAAGCAAGATTTTTCAGATATCAAATGCTGGACAAGAGCTATAAATAGGTCTGTCAATGCCCCACCAAACACGATAGAGCTTAGAACTCGTATTTTTTATGAAAAATAGACATGATGGCACTAATATTCATGACACATTTCGTGATAGCACTAATCTCAGAGAGTTAAATTGTGCTGCTTGAATTTGGCTCTTCAAAATCTATGCAGTCTGCTGCGACATCTGATTTCACTCACCCATTTTATAACTACCAGCTTAAAAATTCATACTTTATGAATAAAAAGTAAGGTAATAGTTCAGAAATTTCTGAATAGGCTAAGGAACTTTCAATCTTAAAAAAAAAATCTTAGAAGCCCAGGCCTTTATTACACTGAAACTAGTTCTTTTTTTTTTCCCCCTTCCCTACCCCCACATCTCCCCTTGAATATGTGCTTACAGCTTCTTGATGTAACTATCAAAACTCACATCCCATGAGGAAAGGAAAAAAATACTAACTTTCTGGAACAGGAGATGGGAAAATAAGTCAATTCAGGTGGTTTCGTAGTTTAAGCATTGGCTAGGAGTCAGATAATGAGGGTTAGGATCTGATAAAAACTTTCCGTGTGATTTTTCTGAAAGCTGCTTAAAGTCAAACTATGATACTTTGTTTAGTCATGGAGCATGCTCCCCTGTGACTCAGTTTGAATTACTTGTGGAGTAGAGTATCATGACTCTTGTGAAAGTGACAAAATGTAATCTTCAGTGTCCTCCTTCCTTTTCCTTGGACCAATGGAATGGTAATATAAATAGCAACCTACTTCAAAAAATGTTCTTCTATTTATTGCCTCGCTTATGCTGTTCAGATATTTCAGTGATGGTATTAATGTTCTTGGTCTAGAAGAGTATATAAGCCTGGTTTTGGCCTTAAACACAAACACCATCATTAAATTTTATGGCTTACTTAAGTATATGACCATTAAATCATGGAGAAATCTAGGTGAAATCTGATTGCTGTACTTAACACCTCTGAATTGTGGAGCTCTAGAAATACCTACAGCAGTGCTGAAAGAGCAATTGTCTCCGCCTCAACTCTACCTCCAATACAGGGAGACTTTCTAATTGATGAATATTCCTCCTCAAATATTATACATGATAAAGAAAGTTTTACCAGAGGAAGTGTCCAAGTATGACAACAAAAGACTTGTATACTTTAAAGAGTTCTATGATGTGCCATCTAATGACGTAATTTTGTTTTACAGATATGTCTTATACATGGATAGTAAATTGCGTAACAGTCATTATATACACCAGTGTGGACTATCACACATATTTCATTGATCATTGTTTCTTCACTGTTCAGAGATACTGCATATTATTCAAGAATTGCAATGAACATTTTCTATAACCAAGTTTTTAAAATATTCCTTGGTCTGAGCCAAGCATTACATTTCCAACCCATTGCTACTGGAAGTTTCAAAATCTACATTTGAACCTTGATATTTAAACTGATTATTATAGTTTTTCAATTTCTTTGGCCAGCTTCTTAGGTAGCAGCTCTTGTTTTTAAATGGCACTCCAACTAAATGAAACAAAAAAGTGATGTGTAACATGAAAAATTTTACAAGCAATATCTTCAAATTTTTTGTCTGTATAATTTAATATTACATGAAAATAATAAGTATTTTGAGTCAAAAAATGTGTCAGCTTCTCTGGGGTTATATTACCAGAAGCACATATGGATTTGTAGGGTTGTGGTCTACACAAAAGTGTTCTGGCAGTCAAAATACACTTCAGTACATAGTTTATACAATATAAACTGAAATAGCCAGAAGTGGCTTCACACAAGATTTCAAAAACAATTTTCTTGGTAAATTAGCTATTTAATATTGCAGCAATATTTGATTAATTAGTCTTCCAATTTATTATTTACTTACATGGAAATTCAGAATCAAAGACTGCCATTCATTATACATAGAAAGTATACATTCAAATTAGCTCCCAGTTAATTATGTAGATAGGTAAAGTATCTACTAGTACTCAGTATCACCATATATACACATTGTTGATAATTCAGAACTCATAGCTGCAGTTTTTCCATCATCAGATTTGTATTGACTTGGTCACATATGAAGTTATTCCACTATGCAAGACAACCATTCTTCTCTAAATGATCAATTGCATTTAAAGGTCCTTATTTGATGCACGGATTCAATCTATGCTCTTCTAAATTTCCTTTGTAAATCAGAAATGACCTATTGCTCACAATGACATTTGATTTCCCATCCCTCTCCACAGAAACTTCTGCTGGAACGTGCATGTTATAGGTCAGTGACCCCTTGTAAGAGAGACATGAAAAATACTTGATCTAGTGGAGCTGAACAGCAACAATATAATTGCAAATTGATGCCCTGACTTTGCATTGTGGTTCTGTCACACAATTTTGTCACAATACTCAAGCAGGAGCACAAGCAGGCATTGAAGTCGCGCCATAAGGAAAACAAAATCCAATCTAAGGATGTACTATTCAGTTATTTCTCAGCCTTCTGTGACTTTATTCAGTGGAAATACTTCCCTTTCTCTCTCACTGAATCTCAATGGCTGCCTAGAGAACTGCTTCTGTCTCCTTCCTATACCACCAGCTTGCATTCCCAGCCATGGCATTCCCATGGAAATAATCAGTGGTTTACTATAATACTTGCAGGACTCCAAAGCTTTCTATGCTCTGAATATACCTGGGAAATATCTGAAATAATACAGATACCAAAATCCTATGAATAATACAGTAACACTACATCAAAACTCACATCTGTTTCTCATTGTGAATAAGTTTGGATGGCTTTTCTCCATTTCCCTCCTCTAGATTTTGAGACGATGGGAAAACCCATATCTTTTTATTTCCTAATACAATAGTTAAAAACTAGGATATTTGCATTCTAATAAAATTTTTATTTCAGTTCTATACTTTATCAAGTGATTTATCTTCCTTAGGGGACATGAATTTTGAAAAAGAGTCCGATTAAGAGTCCGATTCTACTCACCAGACATACATTTCAAGGATATTTCCCTAGCAAAAATAGGGAGTTATAAATTACAAAATGGCATGTACCTTTTGTCCTAAAATGAGGAACAATGACATCTGTAAAATAGTGACCTGTACCTCTTATTATATTAATCTGTCTGTGTAACTACTATAGGTATAGCATGTAAATCAGAACTCAGCCACTTAAAAGCAATAGCTGATTAGCACAATGTAGCAATTACATATTTATAGAAATATAAGTGTATTTTTTTTATTGAAACATGCTGAAAATAGTAAACACTTACATACTTCCAAAGCTCTACATATCAGGTATTGGATTCATCTTCATTCTGCATCAAGGAGCCGTTGTTTAATTAACTGAAACAACCAAGTGCACTTGCCAGACTGCATGGATTTACAGAAAGTAGATATAATGTGAACAGTGTTCCCAATAGGAGAAACCATCCAGCTATCCTGATTGCATTACAAAATATTTGCTGAACATGAGTTACATTTACTGCTGTGCTGATTTCACATTGCCTGTGTTTGGGTTAGAAATGGCTACTTCATGTTAAAACGGAAGAAGAAATACTTTGTCACGAGAATTAAATTACTGTAGTGACTGGTTTAAAATTCCCTAAGCTCTTCTTGGTAGTTTCTTTTTTTAATTTTAATTCATGGATTTCAACATGCCTCCATCTTTTCAGCACATGAAATTCCTCTCCCCTATTTAATTTCACTTCGTAGCATTTCATTTTTTTTTGCATTTACAGGAGTTAAAGTGAAAAGAACCTGTCTCACCAGTACCCCAATTCAAGCAGCTCCAAAATCTTTCCACACAAAACTGACTAATAGTAAGAGAAAGAGAGATGAACCTTTGAAAAGCATTGAGACATACATTTTGGCGGTTCCAGATCCCTCTTTTGTTGGACAGTTTCCCTTCACTTTGTAATAAGATAGCTTGTTTAAGTACTAACATAAATAATACTCTAAGGGAAAAAAATATGGCTACAGCTTAATGGTCTTCACTGGTTTTACTTTGGCAAAGCCATAGTGACTAGTACCATTTTTCATATGGCAGTTTCTTTTATAAGAGCATATGAAATTTGACTGCGTATTATATATTTTCAAAATCCTCATTCAGACTTATAATGCCACCAATACTGTCTCATATAAAGCAATCTCCACAACTGCTGCCTTGATAAGTATACAGGGGACCCAAAACAAATCTTAATTTAGTTTTAACTGTGAATAATGAAAGATTAAGGCCCTGGCACAGTAATGAACCACACTGAAGGCATAAATGTCTCTCAAATATCTTTGATGTTATCTGTGAAAAATATTACCCCTACAGTATTGCTGATGGGGTTTTTAATTAATATGGATTTAAAAACAGTATATCTCTTTCAATTTACAATTATATTGCATTCTCTCCTTGTCTTAGTTCAAGAAAAAATTAGTTTCCAATTTCCTAATATTATCCATTGTTTCTTCTGCCCCCTTGTTTCCAAAAAATGAGCTCAAAGCATAAAATCCAGAGACAGGATGATGATCGTAACTTGCCCCAGATATGACAGGACTACATTGAATCAAATTCATAGAAGAAAGCATAGCTTAAAAAAAAATAAATAAATAGCTATTAGCTTTAGATGTTTAACAAATATTTATTAGGACCTGGATGGATCCAGAAGGCAGACAAGTCTTTGCATTTCAGCAGTAAGAAAGCCTGTATGGTTCCATTAAATATCTAGTATCAGAGATGTAGGTTATTTAGACTAGTTTCAAGCCAGCCAAATCTTAGTACATTTTGGCTGTAACATGAGTTCCACCTGTTTTGCTTACCTATAGCTATCTGCAAACAGATCCTCCAGTCTCTCTGAAGACTCTTTCTCAGGAAAAGAGTGAATTACAGATTAGTCTCATTTTTGTTATTAACAATGTGTTGGGTTTGCACTGGTATTTTAAATTTTTTTTTGTCCTTAGAACTTCTAGTTTTCTCAAATCTGAAGTGCATGCTGGTAAAGAGGTCTTAGTCAGGATGTTTATTTAGGTTTCATTTGAAAATTGCTTAGAGTAATCACATTATTTCACTGATTTCACTACAACTGGGAGACATGCCTAACCATAGAAAACAGCTGCTTTGATGACACTGTTGAATAAGCATCTCTTTCTAAGGGTCATGCAAGTAGAACCACAGACAAAGAAGAGAAGGATCATGGTCCATTAACTATAGACTCTGTGAATAAATGTGAGATAATAACTGATCAAAATCATTTGCATTTGAATTTGAGAAAACTAAACATCGTTCTGTTCTGAAGACACCAAGCTGATGTGTTTATTTTCTTGTTTCTTGATCCACTACAGCTAAAGAAAAAAGCACAAAAAAAAACTCACAAAAAACCACAAAACAAATACACCAATAAAAAAATAGCCAAACAACAAAGACCACTTTAATCTTTCTTAATTCATCTGCAGGAAGTCAGAAATGTTTGTGCAAGAAGCCAGTAGAGGTATTTCTCACTGTCAACTCATTTTTAATATGTTTCTCCTGGTGCTATCCTGGAAAGTTACTGACTGATTTGGATTATTTGTATGAATTTTGCTATTATTCTTCATAGCAGGGCTTGAAAATCTGTCAACAATTTTTAAAAGGAAGTTATGGTTAATCGTAAAGAAGGAATTATTAGCTTTTGTGCTTCATGAGCATATGCATTTTACATAGCCCCAGATCTTCACTGTTCTGCTGTGACACATTCAACAAATTTGTCACCACAGAAACTATTTCACGTACTTTTTACTACTTTTCTTCTACATTTTTACTATAGCATATAATTTTTTAAGAAATATAAATTCAAAAGTTAGGTACTTATGAAAGAAACTAAGTAGTTTTTTATAGGAATTATGTTTCTTTATTAAATTTAAATATTTAGTGATGTTTCAGTTTTCTGTGTGCTTTCCCAACAAGGTAATCTTCACAGCATTAATATCAATATTAGAGTCATTCTGCAATGTATGCGTTATATGACATGGCAATATTATACTAGTAACATTTTATACTAACTTTCTGGCAATTGAAAATATTGTTTTTTATTGGCTATACTCTCTGTTCCGGAACTCTTGCAGGCACTTGTACACATTTCAAAACCTATTACTTGCTCTGACACATGCTTGATTACTTTAGAAGTTATTTTCAGAAAGTCTTTGAAAGTGTCACACATCAGAAGTCAGACAGTGAACTCTGACTGAGTTACTTGTGAGCTTTCAACCCAGGAAAGAAGCAACATAATGGAAAATTATAAAACACACACAAGACCCCCCACATCCTATTCACCCTGTCTGTACTGGCACCTTTTCAGCACTCAGAAACTGCTGCTTAAAGCAGAGAACAAGCTGCTGCATCTGTGGGGCTGTTAGGTCTGCAGTGGTTAAAAGTTGGTTGGGAAGGATACATGGGAATGATTCCCTGTTTGAAGTATTGAACGCATTATGGCATCGTCAAAAAAAGATATGATCATCACAGGACAGCAAAACTCTCATATGGCAGCTTTGGTTGTTACCCTTTATTGGGAACGATTTAGAATAACATCTGCCTCAGACAATGTAATAAATCTTGATCATGCAAAACCAGTCTTACATACCTGCAGTATGTACATACCTATAATACAGTAATAAAGTCATTTCTATTGGAGTCCAATGTAGGATACTGTGTTAGCACAGAAAAACCTCATACAGCAACAACATGTGTTGTTTGTATACATAAAATGTTTTATCCTTGCCTTTGAGCAACATATCACAATGCTCTATTCTCCTCTGTACTTCTAGAAACCATTTGTGTCATGACCATTGAAATCTACCGTGTTTGATCCTCATTTTCAACATCAGAAAGAACAACGACATGCAGTAAAAGATTGTGTACTCTTGTGGGCTCTTTAGGGTCATATGGAGAATGGCAAACAAAAACTTGTGGGAAAAAAAGCTGTACTAAGAGAATATATTATTCGTTGGAGTAATGCCTTAGAGGCCACTGTCTGAATGACTTTCTAATATGTACTATTGAATAAACAATATGATGAACTATTAGACAGGTATCCTTATGCCAGGATTTTCAGGTATCTCATAATGATTTAATCTCACACAGTTTTGGATGCAATGTAAAGTTAATTCTGTTCATGCTTAGAAGGGCAAACTGTATGATATTCTTGGAAAATGATCCTATCAGGTAGATACATAGAAGATATAAATGTTTCAAGCAATTCCAAAAAGCCTTTGTCACTTCCGTTTGCCTAAAAGTTCCGAAAAAGACATCCCTTTCTGCGGTGCCACACTTGGTTTTTCCAGTTCAACATGATGGCTTAATTGGTCCATTGTTTTACATATCTTGAAAATTTTATAAAAGCATCCTATTTCTAAAACAGAATATAATAGCTTTCCTTTCCACCATAAGATTTGGTTTGGAGTTCTTTCACCTTGACATATTAGGTTATTCTTCCATTTTGTGCAGACTATGACTGTGCTAAGGACAGCATGATTTCCATAATGTTAAGATAAAAATATGTGCCTGTACAGTGACTTTGGTCTGTTTTTATCTCTACAGATAGGCATATATGGAGATATTCACAAATAGCAGATTATTAATATGCTAGCTATTTAATTCCTGTCCTTTAATGACAAGGAATCACCATGTTCTCAATAAGATATTGAAAATATCCAGAAGCTATTGAGAAATGAACCCTACAGAAGAAATCTAATAAATGTTTACCTGCAGACCACCTGATCTCTACCTAGCATGCTTTCATGAGATGAAAATACAGATGAAAAATTTGTGTCTTTTGGGCTAAACTGAGGGCTCTTCAGCCTCTACATACTAAGGAGCAGGAAAAAAATACAGACATATCTGTTTTGTGCTCTTTACAAAACTGAAAAAATTTCCACCACTTTTTATTACGATGTGTTCCCAGTGATATATTGAGAACAGGGCTCTTTATCACAGCTCAGAGCTGTTCTTAACAAAATATCAAATGTGGACCTCATTACAGCAGTTAAACTAAACCATTCAATTTGAATGCAGAAGAGAGAATATAGCTATGGAAATGTATTCTTTTAAAACTATTTGATTGTAAGCTCAGACAATATCTGGCAAG
Organism: Serilophus lunatus; assembly: GCA_013399895.1. Lineage (NCBI taxonomy): Eukaryota > Metazoa > Chordata > Aves > Passeriformes > Eurylaimidae > Serilophus > Serilophus lunatus. Next base: position 275,626 of record VXBA01001223.1, read on the forward strand.
CTTTAGTTTAAACCCTATTTTTACAGTGTGGTTATAAACTCTTAGAAATGGAAATGTTGACATATCCTTGGCTATGACAGCTCTAACAGGAGCATATACAATATCCTGTAAAACCAACTATTCTAACTAAAGTCCCTGTTTACTCCTTTATGCTATAAGATACAACTTCTATTTATGGCTGAAATAGAAAAAACTTCCGAGGTATACAATTCCGATAAGGTAAACTAGGTGATCTTCCAAGTATTATCCACAGCATGATATTTATACTACTTATAGTCAGCATGTTAAGTACTGTCAATATTTAAGTCCACTTAAGGCTGTCTTTAAACATAGATGTGTCTGTTCCTCCTTTTTATAAAACACTCTCATGAAGCCCGTGGTATTTTTATGTTATTATTTGATCAGACAGCACTGAGCCTGTAATACTATGACAGCATGTTGTAAAGATTAGGAAGATCCAGTCCTGACCATGCACACATTCATGATCCCAACCTTTTGTAAACAGTCATTTTTATAGTACTTTCATTATTCATAGGACTTTCACTATTCAAGTGCAATTTGCAAGAAAATTGACATTAGAATCTATAATTAAACACAAAATGATAGCTAGGTAACAGTTTTTATCTCTTTATCTCTGTATGAATCTCTGCCAAACATATCATGGAATGTCTGTCCTTAGGAAATCTGTCCAGAATCTAGGAGAGGAAAAAAAAATTATACAAAATCAGAATCTATCTTTTTGTCTTCATTTGTCTGAAGTGGATAGGGTTAGCAAAGAGCCAGTGTAGGAAATGATAGTCAACTGTGATTCAACCATGCAATGTATAAATATTCCAAATGAAGCTTTGCATAAGAAAGAATTGAACTGAAGAACTAGATATATTTTCTATACAGTGCACTCAAAGTGTGTTGAAAGAGCATAAAATTGTGCTACAAGTTGATACACAGGCCAGTTTTCAAGAGAAGCAACATATGTAGTGTGATTAGTACAGACGCACCAGCAAAGTATCCTGCTTCAGTCTTTTAGCAAAGCAAGCAGGGTCGGGCAGCCTCCAAAACTGACATTGCTGGGCCACTTGTTGGTGCAACCAGCATTATGTCCTTCAGAACACCAATTCAGGTCACACAGCACAGAACACTGCTGTACCATGTAGCTGCCCTCATTCTTGAGCAGGTGTGGCTGGGTTCAAATGCCGTCTGCTCTCTCTATTGCAGAAAAATATCTTTGCATTTGGTTTGTCTTCTGGGTCTGGATTTTTAAGTAGTTTCAAATGGAAATAAATAATGCTTCATGAAATGCAAGATTGAGAAATAATTAAAGGCAAAATCCAATCATTTACTTTCTATTTTTATTTCAATTATAACTTTAAAAAGTATTAATTAATATAAAATATAAAGCTGTGAACCTATACAGATAATCATACATGCTTGTTAAAAACAGCAATTTTTGAAAAAGCAAAATAAATTTTATATCCCTTCTGATGGTAATTATGTAAATAATATTTAAATAAGAATGGCTTAGAATGTAATTTAAATGGACTATGTGTTCATCAACTTTCTAGTAGTTGCAAGCTGCTATAATTTTTATTATGTCCCAATGTATACATGTTGTATGCCTTTCATATTAATATTTTTTACAGTCCAAACTTTGAACAATGAGTACTGTATTATTTTTACTTCACTTTCAGGAAAATGTCAAATGTCATTTAAAGTATAAAACTAAAACCTAGATCAAGGTTTAATTAATAAAGTAACCTGATTCATTTTAATGGACTGAAAATTTAACTTCATATTTCTTTAAAAGGGACAAGTTAGCATTCCCAAAATCACTTATAGGCTTTGAAATGCTGACCGACTCATTCTCAATATTTTTGAAAATCTCAAGTATGTTAACACATACTGTAAAAACAAAATTATTAATGTAACATTGTTTGTGTTAATTTTTTAACTAACAGTCCAGAGTTCTGTAAACATACATGCCAGAACTCCAATATTTAATAATTTGGAAAACTTCAGTAGCTCAAGAAAATAAATAGAAACTCATTTTTCATTTGGGAATATCAAACAATTGTTTGTACCAAATTAAATTTAAAGTTTCAATCACTTACTCAGATGTATGTTTAGCCAGGCTGTGCTAAAAGAGGATGAGAAATTGTTTCAAACTTTTAGATTAAATACCTGACAAAGGCACCTAGTGAAAAATATAGTTCAAAAACATCTGTGCATCATAGTCTCTGCATTTACTTCATAAAAGCAAAAGACATAATTGGGTAGTGCAAGCACATTTTGTAATTTGAATATCAGGGACAAAACGCTCATCTTTTCTAAATCTGCCTAGTTCCACTACTATTATAGAACTCCTGATACTAGCTAATATTCTCACATGAAATATTTTGTAGCTATGGAAATTTAAAGTGTTTTTTTAAGAAATGTTAGAAAAAAATCCATATACCTGCCTCAGACAAGATTTCATATGATAGACAAAACCAAGTGCAGTGATATTATCACAGAATCACATAATGGGGGAGGTTGGAAGGGACCACTGGAGGTCATCTGGTCCCACCTGCATGCTCAAGCAGGGTCCTCTACAGCATATTGCTCAGGATTGTGTCCAGATAGCTTTTGAATATCTCCACAGAGGACTCCACAATCTCTCTGGGCAACCTGCTCCAGTGATGAGTCACACACAATGGAAAAGTTCTTCCTCATGTTCAAGTGGAACTTCCTGTGCTTCGGTTTCTATCTGTTGTCTCTTGTCCTATTGCTTGGCACCACTGAGAAGAGCCTGGCTCCATCCTCTTGTCACCCTCTCTTCAGATTCTTACAGACATTGATAAGATCCCCTCTCAGTTGCCTCTTAAGGATGAACAAGCCCAGCTCCCTCAGCTATTCCTTATCAGTGAGGTGCTCAGTCCTGTGATCTTCATCCTTGTAGCCCTCCTCTGGAATTTCTCCAGGAGCTGCATGTCTCCATTGTCCTGAGGAGCCCAGAACTGGTCACAGTCCTCCAGATGTGGCCTTACTAAGGCTGAATAGAGGAGCAGGATCACCTCCCTTCACCTGATCTCAATGCTCTTTCTAATGCACCCCTGGATATCATTGGCCTTCTTGGCCACAAGGACACTTCTGGTTCATGGGCAGCTTGCTGTCCACCAGGACCCCAGATCATTTTCCTCAGAGCTGCTTTCAGCAGGTCAGCCCCCAGCTTGTACTCGTGCATGAAGTTATTCTTCTCCAGGTGTGGGACTCTGCATCTGCCTTCGTTGAACTTTAAAAGGTTTCTCTCTGTCCACCTCTTCGCCCTGTTTTGGTCCCTCTGCACAGTACTCAGAGGGATCAACTAGTCTGCTCAGCTTTGTAACATCAATCGTAATTATCATATTTATGCTCTTATGAAACAGAAACCCTTTCATTTAAACCATATGAAACATAGTACATATGTGTCTACTTTTGGTAAATTCTGTTTAGATTTAAAATGGAAACATATTTATAGCTTTATGCATAACAGTACTTAAGCATTTTTTTTCTCTGATGTCATCTTCCTTTTTTGTGTATATGCAAAATATGAGATTTTTTTCTAGGTGTATATTTTTAGCAATGAAAAAAGAGATCATCGCAGCAAAAATACAGCTCTAGTCATCTGCTTCCAGAACCTGCTGCATGAGGCTCACCTGTGCTGTGAAGTTCTGCAGAAGGCATGTGTCAGAATTAAGGATAATAAAGACTTAACTGTAATATTTAGTTAAAATAACAATAGAGTTACAGAAACAAAGAGTTTCTTTAAAAACATTAATGGCAACAGGCAGTGCTTTATGTCAGCCTGTTACAGGATAGGAATGGTCACCTCACAAACACGGACAGAGATAAGGCAAAGATGTTTAATGTGCTTTTTACTTCTGTCTTCGACATTGATGAGGCACTAAGGGGGACAGTGCCCTGACTGGAAGACCATGGCTGCAAGAATGATAAACACCCAGCTGACCCTGAAGTTTTGAGGGAATCTGCTGCTCCACCTGGTTCCCTGTAAATCTGTAGGGACTGATGGAATTTGTGCAAGAATACTTAAAGACTTGCCTGACATCATCACAAGGGCTTTCTTGATGATTTTTGAATGGTCTTGGGAATTCAGAAAGGCACCAATTGACTGGTATCAGTTTTCAAAAATGGCAAGGAGGACTCTGGAAACTACAGGCCTATCATCCTCACTTCAGTGCCTGGTAAAGTTATGGAGAAGATTATTCTGTGAGATATTGAAGAACAGCTCGAAGGCAATTCTATCATTAGTTACAACCAGCATGGCTTCATGAGAGGAAAGTCCTGCTTACCCAACCTAATTTCCTTTTATGACAAGGTAACCCACTTAGTTGGTCAAGGGAAGCCAGTTGATGTAATCTTTTTGGATTTTAGTAAAGTTTTCAGTACTGTCTCTCACAGTATCCTTCTGGACAAAATGTCCAGCACACAGCTGGATAAACGCATTCTGTGTGGTGGGTGAGCAGTTGACTCATGGGTCGAGCACAGAGACTAATAGTGAATGGGATCACATCAGACCGATGACCTGTCACTACTGGGATTCCACAGGGCTCCACCTCAGGCCCTATACTCTTCAACGTCTTCATAAATTACTTGGATGCAGGACTGGCAGGGATACTAAGTGAATTTGCAAATACAAAAACTGGGAGGAGTTGTTGACTCCCTTGAAGGTGAGAGAGCTGAACAAATTAGGAACATGGGAAATCGCCAACCATATGAAGTTCTACAAGGGGAAGTGCCAGATTCTGCACCTGAGATGGGGCAACCCTGGATGTATGTACAGACTTGGGGGATGAGATGCTGGAAAGAAGTGCCACGGAAAAGGTCCTGGTCAAGAGCAAGTTGAATACAAGTCAAAAGTGCACTGGCAGCCAGGAGGGAAAACCGAGTTCTGGGGGCATCAAGCAAAGCCGATTGTCCTGCTCTGCTCTGCACTAGTGCAGCCTCACCTTGAATATTGTGTGCAATTTTGGTCACTTCAGTATTAAAAAAAAAACATTAACCTATTGGAGAGCATCCAAAGGAGGACAGTGGAGATCACAGTATCACAGTATTAACAAGGTTGGAAGAGACCTTTGAGATCATCAGGTCCAACACGAGATGATCAAGGGCCTTGAAGGGAAACTGTATGAGGAGCAGCAAAGGTCACTTCATCTGTTCTTCTTGGAGAAGAGAAGACTGAAGTGACACCTTATCAGAGTTCACGTCTTCCTCATATGAGAGGAAGTGGAAGATCAGACATTGATCTCTTCTTTGTGGTGACCATTGACATCACATGTCAGGGGAATTTTATGGTGGATATTAGAAAAAAGTTCATCACCCAGAGAACAGTTGGGCCCTGGAATAGCCTCCCCATGGAAGCAGCCACAGCATCAAGCCTGACAGAGTTAAAGAAGCATTTGTACAATATTCTCAGGCACGTGGTGCGATTCTTATGAATGTCCTGCTCACGGCAAAGAGTCGACCTCAACAGATCTTTGTGTATCCATTCCAACTTAGAATATTCTGTGGTTCTGTAGTTAACTGTTATTCTGTTAGAATGTATTTTTTCATTTATTTAACTTCTATTTAAAAGAAGTAGTTTATACTAAAATTGATTTCCCTGGGGCTAGAATAGTGTTTCCTGCCTTATAAAAAACACACAGAAGTTCCTGAAGTAGCATAAAAAAAACAGACCCAACAAAGACAGGTTTAAAAAAAACATATCTGGGACCCAAGGGGGCTGTCATAGTTTAACCCCAGCTGACAACTCAGCCCCACAAAGCCCCTCACTCGTTCTCCATCCCACCAGAGAATGGGGAGAGAATCAGAAGAGTAAAAGTTATAGAAGTTGTAGCTTGAGAAAAAGACCATTTAATAGGTAGGGTAAAAGCTGCACACACAAAGAAAGCAAATCAAGGAATTTATTCATCATTTCCCATGGGTAGACAGGTGTTCAACCATAACCAGGAGAGCAGGGTTCCATCACACTTAGTGACTTGGGAAGAAAAAAAGTGGCATCACTCTGAACATTCCCCACTTTCTTCTTCTCCCTCAGCTTTTTTTTGAGCATGATGCCATATGTTATGAATATATCCCATTCATTAGTGAAGGTCAGCTGTCCCTACTCCTTGTGCAGCCCCAGCCTCCTTGCTAGTGGGGTTCAAAAGGCTACTGATTGCCTAACATTTGTGACTACAGGAGAAACCTAAAGATATCCCTTGCATAACACGGCAGATTAAGAAATGTTATTTGACTGTGCACCCTCTCAGTTCAAGTTCTGATATCGTTCATTTCACTTAGAAGTAGAAAACAAATACTCTTTCTCCTTGAATATTTTTCCCATATTTTAAAGCTAATTTTAATGAAAATGTAGTTGTTCAGTTGCTCTGAATTTATTTTATTTAGCCAATTAATTCTTTAAAAATTCTTCTGTATTCTTCTTGCACACATTCATAATGCAAGGTTTTTCAGTTATATATCATAACAAATGTATTGTCTCTAAGTTAAAGTCAGTTGTTGGGGGGGGTTTTGCAGAGTTGTTATAATGTAAGTCTTCTGTTACTAGTATGCTACAGATCAGCATTAAGCTGTCACATCTAAAGAACTGTGCTGTCTAATTTAACATGTGTTATATTATGCTGGTAAGAAATTGAGTTCTGGCTCTAGTAGAATTGTCTTACAAGTCAACAAATCAAAACTCATTTAATACATAATGTGTACTTTATTTTTTAATTATTTGACAACTTGTTTTATGCTATGTAATATCCTCATATTGTTGACATGGCTCTCACATCAGAAGCCATCACAAGCACATTTAAGCAAAATTCAAATATAGCTACGACAAGATAACAAAGAATAGACTTGAACTATATATATTTACTACTTAACATTTCTGCTACAAGGAAAAATTTACTCTATGAACTATTTTGAACTGTGTTGCATAGCTAGTATTTATATTTCATATCTGTACAATTAAAAAATATAAAAATGAGACCTCACAAAAAACCCTGTCTGTGCAGTAATTTCACCTAGCAGGAAAGTTTTAGTATATGAACGCTGAAGCAAGAGAGATTGAAATAATTTATGCAGAATTTTTATGTCAGTGTGATCATCCCATGGTGGAGATGGTCAAAAAAAATTTTTGTCTTGTTTAGACAACTCCAGAAACAGAAGAGTTCGAGTGTTCTGTGCACGTGCACTCAGCACCCCCTTTCAGACTAAAGGCACTGTACATAACCCTGACATTATAAAACCATACTCATCTGAAATTTGCAGTAGAAATTATGTTGTCAAATATTAAAGCTACTTGCAGACATAACCCCGCTCTCTAGTCTGCTTGTCCCGTAGACCCTGTGAATCTTTACATATACTTTAAAAGGTAAAAACATTCTATAATTCCACCACAAAATAATAAAGGAGAAAAGTGATTTTGACTTTTTCTATACAGACAGGAATAGAGGAATAATGGAGAATAGAAGCCAAGGTGTTTGTAGGGGAGACAGTTTATTTAATTCAAGTATGTGTATAGCATACACCCTATCTTTTGAAGTTTGTGGATTCCTTGAGTACTGCTACCCTGACTAAATGTGGTCATAAAACATGGAAGGTAAATTCTCTGTTACTTAAAGTGCATGCCTATTAAGTCCAAACTAATTATGCTATTGGAATTTAGGAATTAACTAGCACAGTTCCAGGTGATATGACATTGAAATTTTATGAAATAGGAAATATTTTTTTTTGCCTGCTCCTTGGCCATTCACCTGGCATATTAACTTGAACAAAAAATGATTGAGAGCTGCCTTAATACACATGCTAAACTGGCTGCAGAGGCAGTACTCTGTCACTCCTGCTGCTACAAGAGTCATTGTCAATACCCTACTACTGCAAGAGCTGTCACTACCATCTCTACTACAAGAGCTCTGTCACACTTTCTGCAGAAAGATGGAAGATGATGGTACTAACCCCATGTGAACTCTTCTGCATGACCAGACAGCAGTGGTTTCCCCTTATGCAGCCATTTTTCTTTCTCCCAATAGGCAGAATATTTTTTTAAAAACGGCTATTTAAAATGTGTCTGTGATCACAAATAAGTTTTACCATCTACATTTAGACTTCTGAACAAATATGTGCTTTTCATTAACTCTTGCTAACTATATCTCCCATTCTAAGTCAGTAATGCTTTCCAATTTGAAAATTTTAGACTATGATTATAATGCTTTATAATCATAAATATCAAAAGACTCAGAAGCTTTTCTCCTTTCATTTCACAGGTAACCTCAGATTGCTCTTTCACTTGATTGATTTTTATCCTAAAATAGGAAGATTTCAAACATATAAACAAACAACAACAAAAAAATAAAGGCAAAGTAAGATTCCTTACTATCCTAAATTTAGCCAAATATGTGGTACATATTTGAAAATATATCTGGCTGGTAAAATACAGTGATTTGTAGTCTAAGAGTCAGGAAGAAAAGTCAAACTAATCATTACAGTCATCAGAATCTTCCTCTCATCTGATTTACTACTGAATACCTGCTTTTATATTCTGTATTACATCAATTTCTAATTCATGAATCTGATTGCAATCAGGGTATATCATTGTTCTCTGTCTGCTGGTCTTCATTAACATTCACAGCCGTTTTTGAACTGGAAGGCTTAGATTCCAGCAGAGCAGACACAATGACTAGATTTGTTTCATAGCTGAAGCTAGGGAAACCCTCCTAAAGAATGAAAAACAGATCAGATCCCACTGCAATAGCTTTATTTTTAGCCAGCATCTTACAATATTAATCCTAACAAGCCTATGAGGATTATATAAAAAAAAAAAAAGCTTGTCTCCTTTCCTCTCTCTAAATCCTTTTATTTTCCTAATTAAGTGTCTAGGTTTGGAAGATTCACTGATTATTTGCTTTATCAGTGATACATACACTGCATAAACAGCCTTTGAAATTATATTTCAAATTTTCCCTGTTAGGATATTTTTACGCTTTTAACCAAGGCCTCAGTCATTCTAAAACTGCTGGGTTTTGACTTTTCTAGTGGCTTTATCTTCTTTCTTTCAATTCCAATTCTAAATATAGATTTATCATTATCTGATTTAGGTAAATGAAGTAAAGCAAATTAATGTACCCCTGTTGTGATTTGTACCTTGTTGTGATTTGTTTCCTAAGAGCCAGTTCTGAGTTACATATATTCTGGTTTAAGTAACTAAAGAAATTGGTTAAGAAAAGATATACGTACTAATAGTAAATAAATATATCCTTTCTAAGTGTTTATTGCTATGAAATATACCATTAATATAGAATGTCTCAAGTGGAATCTTTTATTCAGATGAAGAGAAAAAGAGCCTGATTCCAATTTTGCATATAATCAAGTTAAAATCATTGCACAGGGCATAAGAATCAACATTTTTCTCCTTCTGACGGTAATGACTCCATAAGCAGCTTGCATAAAATGAATAAATGTATCTCTATAGGGTAGAGGACAATCATGCTCCCTCAGAGGCTAAAGTAGAGACTGCAAACTATGAAAATGTAATCTTAAGTGAAGACCTCCAGAATGCATATATTTACTGAAAAATATCTATCCTCTCCCTACAATGCCCCATTTCCCCAGCAAAATCCAATCAGTGAAGCAACCCTAAGAATCTCTATTTCAGACAAAATATGTAACTAGTCTTTACAGCAATATTTTCCTCTGCCTTTCCGATAAACCTCCTGTCTTGGATTTTACACCCTGAAAAGCCTGCGGCCATTTTAATATGTAGAAGTAATTATGAAGATAATAAATGTTGCATTATGCAGAATAATTTTATTGTCATTGTGTTAAGAATTATTTTTCTAAGTCTTCATGGCTGGTTAAGGTCAAATATTGACTTGTATGGGAAAAATATCTCTGCAAACAGTTGTAGAGACATATTCTATATTCTATTTACAAACAACAAGCACTGAAAGTTTCATAAGGAACTACTGTCTCCAAAATTTTAGAAATAAACTTGCTAATGATTTTTCTTCTCTCTCTCAAACAACTATTCTTTTAGATCTAATGACTTTAAAGGTAATTACAGCTTTATTAAATGACTCTGCCTTTCAAAAAAACAGGGAGGTGGTGGTGGAGTCACTGTCCCTGGATGTGTTTAAGGAAAGGTTGGATGGCGTACTAAGTGACATGGTTTAGATGATGGGATGGCGTTAGGTAGGTTGATAAGTTAGGCTGTACGTTGGACTTGATGATCTCTACAGTCTTTTCCAACCTTGTTAATTCTGTATGAGTAATTCTATGTTTGTAATTTTTTATTCCATTTTTTACTATATTTTTAATTCTTTTCCTACATATTCATATGTATTATAGGTGTGCATAACTAGACAGCATGTGATAGAAATAACAAATCAAAACTGAAATCATAGAGCAACACTTCTCATTAGTTTCTCCCCTGATGAAGAGATTTCAGTTACTAGCATATAGACTGGTACTCAACATTGTCATGTAAGCCACACATCATCTGTATTTTTCCAGATACTATGGATATTGAAATAATAGTTTTCTATGGATGGGTGAAACTATTTTTCTGCTACTGCATGAGGCAAACCAGAAGAACACATAGGGAACAAAGTTTGAGCTAAACAGCACCTGGTTTTATTTTAAAAGAATGATAAACCAGAAACTAAAGGCAAGGAGAGAATCATTGCAAATATGAGCATCAGTGTATAACCAAAGACAGCAAAGTGGGATTAAGCCCATGCTGAAGCAGGCTTTCCTGTGGCCTGTGGAGGACCCATGCTGGAAGAGCCTGTGCCTTAAAGACTGCATCCTGTGGAAAAATGACCCCTGTGGCAGCAATGTATGAAGAACTGTTGCCATGGGATGGATATTCAGTGGAGCAGTTCATGAAGGACTGTCCTGTGGAAGGGACTCACACTGGAAATGTTTGTGAAGGACTGTCTCCCATGAGATGGACCCTATGGAAAGTAAGAGGAGGACTTCTCTCTCTTAGCAGTGGAATTAAAAACAACTGACCATAACCCTCATTCCCCATCTGCCTGCACCACTGGTGGGGAGGAGGTAGAACTTGGAAGGAGAGGGGTAGGGAGAAGGTGTCCTTAAGATTTACTTTATTTCTCATTCTTCTCCTCAGATTCTGTTAGTTACAAATTTAATTAATATTCCCACTTGGAGTCTGTTTTTCCCATGATGGTGATCAGTAAGGGATCTCTCATAGGTCTTATCTCAACCCAGGAACACTTTGTTATGTTTTCTCATCTCTTCTCTGTCCATTTGCAGAGGGTAGTGAGAGAGTAGCTTTAGTGGGTACCTGGTGTCCAGCCAGGGTCAAAGCACTACACAAACTAAACTCCTGCCAATATATTTTAAAAAGTAATAGATAGCTGGAGATTTCAGATTGGAACAGGAGGAAAAGGAAGCAACGATTTGGAGTCAATATGCTGCAGTCTTAAATAATCTGGTTTTCTTTGTATCCTTACTAAACAACACAGCCAGTACCGTGAGTTAAAAAGAGGAAAATATCTGGAGAACACTAAAATCTTAAAACAGAAAAAGTCAAACTTCAAAACCAAATAACAGTGCCAGAGAAACAGAACTGCTTTTTTTGATGTTACAAGCAAAAATGTAATAGGTGAGGGAAAACAGTAGCCAAACTGTGTCAAGATCTTAAATAGGCTTACGAAAAGGTCTCTGAGCAAGACCTTATATCAGCTCAGTAAGCACTGCCGTGTGAAGCAAGATTCCAAGTGGAATACAAACAAAACGTGCCAATAAGCAGCAATGTGTACAAACTCAGGGATAAGTAAGCAGGATGTCCCAGAGGAAGTAGCTAGATATTTTCTTGTTTCACAACATAAAGATACGAAGAGCATTAAGAGCACTTTGATTACATTACCACATGATACTGTTTAGAAACACATAAATATATTAAGCTCTAAAGAATATATCAATGCAAGGAAAGTGGTTATTTTCTTGTTCCAGCAAATGTGCAACAGAGTGCTGTGCAAAAGAGGGGCATAGACAGGATCAGAGTAGACTGTAGTCATACTTCCATCTGGACACAAACAAGGAACTCCTGTAACTCTGAGCCAAGTTATCCATGCAGGGCAACCAACCTGCTGGAAGTACTATAAAAGGCATGCTAGAGTACACCTGATAATTTTGTTCACAGTCATTAAGCCATATATACTGACAGGCATGAGGGCAAGCAGACTGCGCTATGTCCTTCGGGATACGGTGACTGTCTCACAGATCTCTGACACTTTTCAACTCCTTCTCTTGACTTCTAAACCTTAGAATTTCTAAATGCCCATCTTCAATGGGAAACCAATAATGTTTTATGAGAGCTCATTCAACACAAGTAGAATAGTGAATAGAGGAATACCAAGGAATGAAGAAACAAGGATAAACAAGCAGAATTTTATTTCAAAAAGAAAATAAAGATAGTGCCAGTGGACATGCACTCAGAGCTGGAGCCACCTCGTTCAAGCCAAGATAATCCACAGTCAGTTTCCATTCCTCATTAGGCTTACACATGGGGCAGATGTGGCTCTTGAAAGGTGAGTGCATCTTGCTCGACACCGCTTGGCTCTCCAGCTCCCGGATCATCTCGTGTACGGGGATCACAGTGTCCCCTGTTGGTGCGGTATTTCCTGCAGTCCACAGTCTTTGTGGCAATAGGCACTCTCTGCTCTTCTACCTGTGACCTTCCCACAATGGAGAGGTAGTCAGAGAGGCCAGGCAAAGCACTCAACTGCATGACCTCATCCGCCTCCACGGCTGCAATGTCAAATGCCCATCTGTAACCTTTTGAGTCTTTGAAGTACCCATCTCTCAAATAGTCAATTCCCGGGATGCAGGGGGCATCTGGGCCAGTTACAGTGGGGTGCCTCTGCCACTCCTCACCAGTCAGGCTGAGCCCCCAGTCACTCCAGCAATTGAAACCACCTCAGTCCCCACGTGTCCTGATGGGATGAGCATTCACTGGGCCTTCGTGTCAACTAAGTTGAATACTTCTGGGGTTCTGGCATGCCAGGCCACCGAACCCAAACAGTCCAGAAGACACAGTTGTCCTGTGCCTCTATATGGCTAGAGGCCAGGCCCCTCTAACAATCATCCTGCTCACCACAGGTCACTGAGGTGTAGGTGCGTGAGGTGCCCTCCAGTGGGTCAGAGGGGTCGTGGCTGCGACTGCCCCTCCTGCCAAGAGTTACTGGATTGGCACTTACTTTCACAGTCTGCTTCTTGGCTTGCTTCTTTTCTTTTATTTCCCGGACTCAGTCAAGCAGGACACTGGTGGGCTTCCTGTCCCATCGCCTCATGTCCTCTCCATGGTCATGGAGGAAGTACCACAGGTCCCTTCTCGAGATGAAACCGGGTCGTGTGGCTAGAGGACATTGAGTGCGGGCTACAGGACGTCTGGCTTGCACGGGTGATACAGGGATGGTGTCCTGTTGTGGTAGGATCGTGCCCATAACCTTGCTGGCAATGTCCTCTTCGATTTTGTTAAGTTCATTTGCCAGCAGATTTACAGGGGCCACCCAGCGTCGGGATGTAGGATGAACAGTGTCCTCATACATCCTGAACTTCTTTATCATGTTGCCGATGGTGTCCTCGGTATTGCCCAACTGGAGGATGGCCAGGAATGAGAGGTAGTTCTTGGGTGCCAGGCATGACAGCTGTTGGAACATCTCTGGAGTGAACTGGGTGTGGTCTGGGTCCCCGAAGTCAGGTCCAATATTGGGGAAGGCCATCTTAATGATGGCCAACAGCCTCCAGATGATGCCTTAAAGGGTATGCTTAATATTTTGGAGAATTCACTTTGATTAGGTAGCTGGATAACTTGGAATATTAAGGGCCAGAAGAGCCTGTGTTCCAGTGTTTGCATTCTTGTGTATAGATAATACATAAGTGGAGTATAAGACAAGACATAGAGTTAGGTTTCCATGCCTACTAGAGGCTGGACATAGATAGGGTTAAGTAATAAGGGACAATTCTGTTGGATGTTGAAGGAACATAGAAGTAAGATGAACTTTAATTGGATAGTATGGGGGATGGGCACTCTAGATGCTATAAAAATGGGGAGATTGTTATGATTTTCCTCTTTGGATCACCGAACTTCGCCAGTAAAGCTGCTTCTCCCCTTCACTCCGTGTTTTTCAATTTTTTATCTGTCACCCTTACAGCATCACGGATGCTCTCTTCCATAGAGGACCATGGTTTCTGGAGTCTAAAGAGGCTGAGTTTGTCAGCATGCCTGTCACAGATGGCTGTCAGGAGCCATTACCAGAGGCTGAGAGGCCCCTGGACCCTCATGAGCTCCTGGTCGATGCCAGAATCCAGAGATAGACCTCCCATGCTCCATACTTCCCGACCATTGAGGATGGTACCATCATCCACAAAGTTCCAGATGCGAAGCAACCAGCAGGGCAACAACTCACCCATCTGTTGCACGATGTCCTTTTTCAGCTTCCGTAGGGCTTTGAATGGCATCAGTTCTGTGATGACGATGAGCTCTTGTTCCTGGGCCAACCCGCATGAGGTTGGTCTCCAGTCATCATCCACTGGCAGTGGTGACATGGTCTTAAACTTCTATCTTTCGACCAGGGCCACGTCTGCTGGATTTGACCACCAGCTGCCTCTAGGTTGGAACTCTGGCCAGCACCCCTAGCCTTACGGACCCTGGTCACCATCACCCAGAAACCTCCCAGCCTATCCCTAAATATGGAATAGCCTGTAGACACCATACATAGGAGGAACATCATTACGAATAGGATATCCTTAAAATCTAAGTGGATTTTGACCACATCAGAACCAGTAAGACCATAACTGCACAGGACAGTGGTGCCCTGCTCTATTCCCTCTGGGAATGTGGAGTTCAACAGATATCCTCAGGGATCAGTGGTAAAAGAGTAGCAGTTTTTAAGCCACCCATACACCTCAGCTAGGGCAACTGCCAGTGACCAGTTTGCCCCGCCCTGGATCCAGTAGGTGAGCTTAATTAGGGTCAAAATGACCTTGGCAAAGGTACTCAAACCAATAAAGTGCTCCACAAATGAGAAAGCCAATGAGAGGGGTACTTGCCAAGAAAACCAAATCAGACTTGAGAAAACCATTTTGAATATCTCAGGAGAGCACCTAATAAGCTGATGTGCCTCTGTTAGTGTATCGTCAGCCTCACATTGTGTGCCAATAAAATGTGGTGGTTTGAACACTAGGGGATGCAACAGTAACGAAAGACGTAACACAGATGCAACAGCAAAGAACAGGTTTATTTTCTACGGGTCTCTATAAAACTATACGACCCCCACTAGACACTAAACAGATACAACAATAGCAACCCGACAATATTCACAAGAATAAAAAGAAAACAAATAACAAACTGCTCCTCCAAGCAGACTGGTGAGCTGAGGAGCAGGGGAAAGGAAGGGAAAGCCGCCTTGAAGATGGTATCTCCTGGCCCTCAGAACCTCTGAAAGACAAAAACAGTGAGAAGCACCCTCACCCCAGGAACCCAAGGGGAAAAGATACCACACTGTTGCAGCTGGGTGTTGTTCTGGTGCCACTGTCAGAGCTCCAGTGCCGCTGCAGTGTGAAAGGAACCGGGAAGGACCAGGAGGAGTGGCAGTTGATGTTATCTAGACCACAACAAGCCAGCCAAATGGGCAGGAATTCCAGGGTTCTGGCTTTTATGTGCTGGCAATCCCGCGAGAACACAGGGTCCTCTTCCTGGCCGGGCTGCCATCCAATTGAATGGTTGCATTGGGCACCGCCCTCCGTCCTAGAATTCACCATAAGGCAAGACAGCAGTTCCCACCAAAATTGCCATGTGGCTGGGCTCCAGGGCCAGGTGCCCACCACTGCCGCCAGCCATGGGGCACTCCCAGGGCCAGTGGTACTGCCCGCGGGATCCCTGCCACTTGTAAGAACCCATCACGGGCAGTGGGGGCCGCGGGGCCACGACCACTCCCACCAGGGTCTGTCTGTGGGAAGCGCTGCTGCTGTATGCTTCCCAGCAGTGCAGGGAAGGGCCATGGGTCTGTCCCCTGGCGGGGCTCCTGCCAGCCGCCTGCCAGGAGAAACTGCTGCCACACCCCTCCACAACAGTGCAGAGCCAGTAGCACTGGCTGCCCTTGCTGAGTGAGCGCCAGTCGTCCTTCTTGCACACGCCCACTTGGACAGGAGCGGCACAGCCTGCAGTTTGCCGTGTGGGACCCACACAGAGCCAGGGCTCTGTGCCTGAGTGACCACTAAGCTCAGCTCTATTTGCT
This sequence comes from Serilophus lunatus, assembly GCA_013399895.1. Taxonomy (NCBI): domain Eukaryota; kingdom Metazoa; phylum Chordata; class Aves; order Passeriformes; family Eurylaimidae; genus Serilophus; species Serilophus lunatus. The sequence continues at coordinate 291,912 of VXBA01001223.1, forward strand.
GCCGCAGTGCATGGCAGACATTGGCATTGTGGACGCAGCTACCAAGCTTCACCGCCATCAGCATCGCCGGCACGAGGCAGCACGAGGATGGGGGCTGGCTGCCCTGCTCCACTCCGCTCTGTTGCAGGCAATGAGCCAGCTCCGTCCCTGCACTGCCTCGTCACTGCCCTGCCACATACACCGGGCAGCAGGAGGACGGGGAAATGACAAGAGCTGAGACCCAGCCTCCCTCCGCCAGCCCGCCATGCAGACCAGGCAGCGGGAGTCGTCCCACTGATCCACTGAGAGGACGAGCGGGAGAAACCCCACAGACGCTGAGGCTTCGGTATGTGGGTAAAGGGAACAGGTCAGGTTTTCAGCTATTTTCATGCTTCTAAAAAAAAAAAAAAAAAGCCATGGGTTTACAAACACCCCAAACATCCTCCCTCCCTGCAGAAAATCCGACATTTAAACCCATAACAAATGTTCAGATATGAGTGTTCATTGGGTTGTGCCCGTCCATGTCTCTAGAACAAAAAACCACACCATTCAAGGAAATGTATTAATATAGATATTTTAATGATTAACTAGAGGCATGTGTAAAGGTAACAAGTTAAAGCTATAACATACCAATAGCTTGCTATAACAATAAAAGCCTCTACCAGCTTTGCTTTTCTAATTAGCTGAATATTTGTCAAGAATGATCAATGAGCAATTGATTATAGCTTGTTGTTAACCTGGGACTAAAGATTAGGAAGCAAATACTGAGTTAAATCTTTGTGCCTGAGAGGCACAAAGATCCTGCAACAGTGAATGTGCACAAGGACATAGAAGCTACCAAAGGAATTGTAGTGAAGATGTGGTAGCAATAGGCTGAGGTAATGGCAGATACTGTTTTCTCTGTGTGGCTGGTTTAGGCATGTATTGGTTTCTCTGTGGCCAGGTTTTGGTAGCAGTGGGAGGGGGCTGAGGGAGAGGCTTCTTCGAGAAGCTGTGAGAAGTTTCCCCCATGCCCAGGCCGGGCCCGCTGCTGACCAAGGCCGGGCCAATCAGTAGTTGACAGAACACTCTTGTGATAACATATTTAAGCAGGAAGGAAAAAAGTTAGTAGAGGAGACAAAGATGGCTGCTGGAGAGGAGCAGGGTGAGAGCCTGTGAACAACAACGCAGACACCAAGGTCAGTGCAGAAGGAGGGGAGGAGATGCTCCNCGGGTCTCTATAAAACTATACGACCCCCACTAGACACTAAACAGATACAACAATAGCAACCCGACAATATTCACAAGAATAAAAAGAAAACAAATAACAAACTGCTCCTCCAAGCAGACTGGTGAGCTGAGGAGCAGGGGAAAGGAAGGGAAAGCCGCCTTGAAGATGGTATCTCCTGGCCCTCAGAACCTCTGAAAGACAAAAACAGTGAGAAGCACCCTCACCCCAGGAACCCAAGGGGAAAAGATACCACACTGTTGCAGCTGGGTGTTGTTCTGGTGCCACTGTCAGAGCTCCAGTGCCGCTGCAGTGTGAAAGGAACCGGGAAGGACCAGGAGGAGTGGCAGTTGATGTTATCTAGACCACAACAAGCCAGCCAAATGGGCAGGAATTCCAGGGTTCTGGCTTTTATGTGCTGGCAATCCCGCGAGAACACAGGGTCCTCTTCCTGGCCGGGCTGCCCTCCAATTGAATGGTTGCATTGGGCACCGCCCTCCGTCCTAGAATTCACCATAAGGCAAGACAGCAGTTCCCACCAAAATTGCCATGTGGCTGGGCTCCAGGGCCAGGTGCCCACCACTGCCGCCAGCCATGGGGCACTCCCAGGGCCAGTGGTACTGCCCGCGGGATCCCTGCCACTTGTAAGAACCCATCACGGGCAGTGGGGGCCGCGGGGCCACGACCACTCCCACCAGGGTCTGTCTGTGGGAAGCGCTNGTCGTTCTGTGGAAGGCGCTGCTGCTGTATGCTTCCCAGCAGTGCAGGGAAGGGCCATGGGTCTGTCCCCTGGCGGGGCTCCTGCCAGCCGCCTGCCAGGAGAAACTGCTGCCACACCCCTCCACAACAGTGCAGAGCCAGTAGCACTGGCTGCCCTTGCTGAGTGAGCGCCAGTCGTCCTTCTTGCACACGCCCACTTGGACAGGAGCGGCACAGCCTGCAGTTTGCCGTGTGGGACCCACACAGAGCCAGGGCTCTGTGCCTGAGTGACCACTAAGCTCAGCTCTATTTGCTGCCGCAGTGCATGGCAGACATTGGCATTGTGGACGCAGCTACCAAGCTTCACCGCCATCAGCATCGCCGGCACGAGGCAGCACGAGGATGGGGGCTGGCTGCCCTGCTCCACTCCGCTCTGTTGCAGGCAATGAGCCAGCTCCGTCCCTGCACTGCCTCGTCACTGCCCTGCCACATACACCGGGCAGCAGGAGGACGGGGAAATGACAAGAGCTGAGACCCAGCCTCCCTCCGCCAGCCCGCCATGCAGACCAGGCAGCGGGAGTCGTCCCACTGATCCACTGAGAGGACGAGCGGGAGAAACCCCACAGACGCTGAGGCTTCGGTATGTGGGTAAAGGGAACAGGTCAGGTTTTCAGCTATTTTCATGCTTCTAAAAAAAAAAAAAAAAGCCATGGGTTTACAAACACCCCAAACATCCTCCCTCCCTGCAGAAAATCCGACATTTAAACCCATAACAAATGTTCAGATATGAGTGTTCATTGGGTTGTGCCCGTCCATGTCTCTAGAACAAAAAACCACACCATTCAAGGAAATGTATTAATATAGATATTTTAATGATTAACTAGAGGCATGTGTAAAGGTAACAAGTTAAAGCTATAACATACCAATAGCTTGCTATAACAATAAAAGCCTCTACCAGCTTTGCTTTTCTAATTAGCTGAATATTTGTCAAGAATGATCAATGAGCAATTGATTATAGCTTGTTGTTAACCTGGGACTAAAGATTAGGAAGCAAATACTGAGTTAAATCTTTGTGCCTGAGAGGCACAAAGATCCTGCAACAGTGAATGTGCACAAGGACATAGAAGCTACCAAAGGAATTGTAGTGAAGATGTGGTAGCAATAGGCTGAGGTAATGGCAGATACTGTTTTCTCTGTGTGGCTGGTTTAGGCATGTATTGGTTTCTCTGTGGCCAGGTTTTGGTAGCAGTGGGAGGGGGCTGAGGGAGAGGCTTCTTCGAGAAGCTGTGAGAAGTTTCCCCCATGCCCAGGCCGGGCCCGCTGCTGACCAAGGCCGGGCCAATCAGTAGTTGACAGAACACTCTTGTGATAACATATTTAAGCAGGAAGGAAAAAAGTTAGTAGAGGAGACAAAGATGGCTGCTGGAGAGGAGCAGGGTGAGAGCCTGTGAACAACAACGCAGACACCAAGGTCAGTGCAGAAGGAGGGGAGGAGATGCTCCTTGCGCCGGAGCTGAGATCCAGCTGCAGCCCATGGGGAAGACCATGGTGAAGCAGCTGTGCCCCTGCAGCCCATGGAGGACCACAGGGGTGCAGAGATCCACCTGTAGCCCGTGGAGAAGCCATGCCGGAGCAGGTGGATGCTGGGGGAAGGCTGTAGCCTGTGGGAGACTCAAGGTAGAGCCGGGTCCTGGCAGGGGACTGTAGCCTGTGGGGAGAGGAGCCCACATTGGAGTAGGATTCTTCTGTTAGGACTTGTGGCTCGTAGGGCCCACGCTGGAGCAGCCTGTGCCTGAGGGACTGCACCCTGTGGAATGTGAGCCATGTGGCAGCTGTGGGTGAAGGGCTGCTGCCCATGGGATGGATTCTCACCGGAACAGTTTGTGAGAGGAACTGTATCCTGTGAGGGATGGGACCCCATGGAATGCGGCTGGAAGGACTCTTCTCCCCAAGCAGCGGCTGAGAACAGCAGCTGACCACAGCAACACCTCCCCCCCCCCACCTCGCCTTTTTCCCTTGGCCACTGTGGGAGAGTAGGTTGGATGTAAGAAGGAGGGGGTGGGGGGTAAAAGGTGTCTTTTATTGCCTCTCACTCTTAGCTCTGATCTTGTTAGTAATAAACCTGACTATTATTCCCATATGGAGTCTTGTTTTGCCTGTGATGATGATTAAGAAAGAATTTGCTGTAGTCCTTATCATGAGTAACGAAACCTCTCGTTATATTCTCTCTCCTCTATAGCTGGGTGAGGGGGAGTGAGAGGGTGGCTGTAGTGAGCCCCTGGCACTCAGCCCAGGTTAAACCACTACAAGGCATAAGGCAGGTAACCTTTGCTTCAGAAAAGGCTGAAAGCTTCTGGAAAGCTGGAACTGTTTTTCTTACTGTTTTGCTCAATTTTCCCATTGTTCAAATAACCTAAAACTGGCTTTGTCTGAAGAAAGTAAAATGAGAAGAAAACTACTTGTCAGTATTTCAGAAAAAGCAGACAGAGAAAAAAATATTAAGTAATGTAAATGGTTCTCACTATATATGTGCTTAGTACTAGGAAGGAATACTACTAGGAATAATCTCTAATTTTTGTCTTGTATAATTTTCAAGTCTCAGAAGCAAATGACACATGGAATAAAGTACAGTGTCCAGTACAGCTGGACAGAAATTTAGAAGATATACCATGATGACAATATCTTTATTGGAATGGAGGTAACATACACTATGCAAATTTTTTCCTTTTTGCTGATTTCTGTGTTTTTGATAGAGATACTTTGAGATTCCCTAGGCAATTATTCTGTACAATGTCAGGAAATTAAGTAACAATCTCCATTCAAGAGCAGGTCGCACTGGTGAAGTAATCAGACAGACCTCATCCAAATCAGTGAAGTAATTTTATTTCCACCAACAGGGCATCCAGTTGTATTTCTTGATTTTTTTCTCCTTCTCCGTATTCTTTTGTACTCTTTATACTGTGTTCTTTCAATAAATAAATTATTCTCCCTTCTCATCTGCTACATATAATTTGGTTTGCCAAAACAATACAGTCACAATTTTCTGCTTACGTGGATATGCATCTTAACATTAAACACATCCTGCAGCAGCAAAATATTTCTCTCCCAAATTATATATACAGCTCAAATTTTAGATATCAGTGTCTTCTTGCTCCAATTGGCTTGACCAAGGTAAAACATGAATTTGGTGCTTTTTATCATATGTTATTCTACTACAGAATACCAGGGCTTTCACAAAGATGTTCTTCTGCACCAGACAGAAACTACACAGTCAGGCACTAACAATTGCAAGAATGTGATCTAATGACATTATTCAGTGAATGAGTCAGTGCATCTACTCAGGCATGAGAAAGAAAGGAACTGTGTTTTAATGTGGTGTGTACTGTGGCAGGATTATCAAAGGAAATACAAGTGGGTGACAGTGTGCAGCTATATTAAGTATCTTAGCATTTGAGGTCTTCAGTTCTGCGCCTTGTAAGCAGAAGTAGAATGTAAGAAACTTTGGAGCACCAGCAACACATGGCACAGCCTGCATAAATTATACCATAAGCCTCTGTGGGAAAACTTCAGCTGTTCTGGCCCTTTGAAATTAGAATCTAATCTAAAAAGGTGAAAACTCTTCTTATAGGATTCAAAATTTTCTGCTGTTTTGTGATGTTAGGATTTTTTTGTTCAAGGATCCTCTTAATGAAAAGGATTTTTTATGACAGTAAGAAATATCATCATTTGATCCCCATGTCTTGTAATCTGAAATTAATCAAATGCCTTAAAATTTATTCCAAATGTACTTAGAAGAACACACTGAGAAAAGCATTGCATACAACACATTTTTAAACATTCAACAAAAGAAGCTATTACATTTTAGAAGTTGTGAGTGTGCTCAGGCACACTTGGTTACTTTTTTCCTTTAAAAAAAATTTCTCATGAATTTCCACAATAATAAACAGTTCTCTGTAACTATATAGACTATCAGATAATATTCCCTAAGAAACTACTGCTCTTCTTGTCCACTGTGATTTCCTGCTGACATTAAATTATTTAAGCAGATTGAAGCACATAACTATTGCAAATGCCTGCTGCATCAGAGGGAAGAGACAAATAAAGAGAGAGAAGGAGAGAGGGGCTTGAATGCCAATATTCTTCTGCCTTGTGTTTTTCTTTTCCTTGCATTTGCAAGGTCTTTCATTAAAACCAGGGTTTATCAGACACAATCAAGGAGCATTTCCCTGTATGGTTTTACCTGACCTCCTCCTGCATTTTTTTTTAAGTAAACCACATAAAGGAAAAAACTAAAAAAATATTTCAATATATAATTCTGACAAATGGAAGTTGACAATTCAAGTGTCACAGTCATTTTTTTTTGTTTTATCATGAGTTTCACAATACACATTTGCAATACATCCATTATGAAGATACTCTGAATAGTACAGTGAAAAGGTTATTTAACAGTCAGTTTTCAGGTCAGGTTTACAACTTTCAGAGTTGATGAGGTGCACTTCAAAATGTGCCAAAGATTATCAAGAGGGTAATGTAGGAAAATAATAATAACTGCAAATAAAATCATGGAAATTTATAATCCTTTAATCTGAGACTGAAAGATTGACTGAATCACTTGTATTAGCAGTTCTGAAAGACAGGCTTCACACTTGAGAACAGTTTAATTCCTGTATGATTTAATGCACTGAAAACACATGGTGATGTCTTCCAGGGCATTGTTTTACCCTAATGGTAGACAGCATAAATTGCAATTTCAAAAAATGGCTTGAGCAAGCTTAAAGGATGCAGGCTTTGAGGATCTCACAGAAGCAGTACAGAAAAGAGATCACAAAACAAAAACACTATGCAGCTGCTAAAGACCAGCCAAGATGCCTGCCTGCATAAGAGACGAGACACTATGCTTTGGATATTTTTCAATCTATCTAAATAGCACGACATAATTAGGATACTGTTTCTGATGCCTCTAAGCTCCAGACTTTACAGAAGTTAGTTACTTGCATGCAACATGAGCATTTATAGTGACACCAAAGGGAAAACTAAATTTTAAAGCGCAGCAAGAAAAAAAAAATTTAGTCTTTTGAGTCTCTTGACTCAACATTCATGTGTTCACAAAGAGTTAGCTATTCACAATTTAGAAGTAATACTGTATCATTGTGTATTATTTAACTTCAACAAAGACAAATAATAATGATATTTCTTTTTTTGCCTGGTGAATTTTGGAGGAGGAAGGCAGAGTTGCTATATACTTGGATTGCATACTATTTACTGAACTTGAATCAGATTTTTCTATAGAGATCTCTGTATGCAAACAGTAGAGTTATCAATCAGGAAGTGTTAAGTATATAGCAATTTAGTGGTATTAACATATTTTGTATATTTTTCAGGGAGCGAATTGTAAGTTTTATATTTTTTATTAATCATTGAATGTTTAGTCTGTGTTTCATTTGAAACATTACTGATTTGCAATATGTGTGCTTCAAGTTTAGTGTTTGACTACATTTACTTTCCCTTTTGTCACTATCTGCTCATTAGTTTATCTATAATTGAAGTCAATAAAGCCTTCTTAAGTACTGTACTGCTGTGTATCACTAAATATTGGCTGTAATCATGGAATTACTTCAGTGCTTTGGAATCGCAGGAACATTTAAGAGATGCTCTGATATTTTCTTTCTTACTGCATAAACACTTAAACACCTAAAACATTAATTAGTAGCAATTTTATTTTAAATTTTAATTACCAGGTATAATGGCATCCCATTACCTTAAATTCTGGTTTAGTTGTAAAATCCGTATGCAGTTATCAACTGGAATAAACAGGTCATCTTTAAGCAACAGTTATACATATCATAAGGAGATCTATGTTCAAATAGAGTGAATCGTCATGTGGTTAATGTGTCAGCTTCATCCTCTAGAGAATCTGGATTACGGACTTCTTTCTGACCTGGAGGACTGCTTGGCAGTACAATGTCAGCAACATCTCCAAAATACCAAGTATCTCAAAAATTATTCAGTAAAGCAAAAAGTAAATAATGTGCTAAAGTATTTTGCTCGATCAAGGTCATAATTTCTCCACATCAAATCAGCACAGTCCTGAAAATATTGTGAATTAAGTTTGCCTCATCATATACCTAAGCTTACTTTATCACACCTAGGAAGGGCTTGCGTACTAGGAACACAATTTAAATAGCAAGCTGATCAAAAGTTCTATTGAACTAACCAACTACAAGAAATGGAGTCATCAAGGGAACAGATAGTCACCCACTGCTTTGCACTCACTCGACCACATCTAGAGTATTGCCTCCAGTTTTGGAACCACCTCTACAGCAAAGGCAGGGGTTCAGGGGAAGGCAACCAGAATGATCGAGACTGTGTGATTTGCCCTACAAAGAGAGGCTATGGGACCATGGACTGTTGAGTCTGGAGGAAAGATGGCTTCAGGGGGACGTTGCAACCAATAAGGAAACTACAATGACAAGATGGAGCCATGTCCTTGAAAGCACTGAGTGGGAGGAAATAAAAAAAAACCCGTAAGATGCAAAAAGATGAGACTGGGCACAGAAAAAACTTTTTTCAACACAAGTACAGTGGAGTAATTTACCCAGGGAGATTGTGCAGTCTCCATCCTTGAATGGTTTTTAATAACTAAGTGGAGATGCCCTCGCAAAACATGGCCTGATACTGCAGCTGACCATTTCTGAATGAGAGGTTGTACTAGAAAGCTCTTTAATTTCCTTTCTATTATTCTCCAATTCTGTGACATGTTTTAATACTGTGACCTTTCAAAAAAAAGAGACAATGTCTACTACAATTAGTTTAAATTTGAGAATGCCCACAGATACAGATAAAAAACATGTCCTTACTTTTCCATTGCTGTGAGTTGTCCTACCAGCAGACCAGACTGGCAAGAATTTGACATTATTGTGACTACAAGACTAAAGCAGGTTCATGTTTGGTGAGCAGGGATTGCTAACAAGGGATATTTCATTCCTCTGCACTCTTCCATGTCATAAAATCCTAGAATAATTTCCCATGTTTAGTCAGATTTTATTTATAACTGCTGTAGTACAGAAAATTATCAGTACAAAAGACTGCATTTAAGAACTTCATAACTTATGAGAGCAGCTAATGCCTTTCATTCTTTAACTATGAAATTGTTCAATTGATGCACCTGTATAAATATATTGTCACAGGCTATACATTAAATATAAGACCAATCAGCTGGAAAACCAATTTTTCAGTATGATGTGCTTTACTGACAGAGTATTTTATTTCCTCAGTGAAAAATACAAATGGAGAACATAGTCTATATTACAGTCTGGTTTGGTATCTGACCAATTATTGACCAGTTTAACCCTTCCTGAGGGGTGCTGACAAGTAAACTCTGAAAACAAAAAGTTATTTTATTACTTACAAAAATGCTGTCTTGATATATTTGAAGAGAATCACTCATTTTTCTTAAATAGTTGCTCAGATGAAGTCACCTGGAAAATTTCTTCTTTGTTGCAGTTTTTTCTTTAGCTCCAGTAGGTCTTCAACTAGCGAGTCAATGTTTTGTTCTGGCTTCATCATGTATATTTTTGCACAGATATATTGCTTTTAAATATCCTATACTATCCAATAAATGAGAACTATCACTTCTGTTCTGCTTTCATTTATCAGATAGAAAGTAAGAAAACATTAAAAGAAATCAGATTCTCAGTTATTAAGTAGTGTTATAGTTTAGCTTAGGGGAATTATTTCATGCCATCACACAGCCTTAGGAGCATGAGTGAAGAGACAGACATGCAGACTGGGTTAGGAAGCACAGCAGGACTGGCCCCGGCTTGGAGTAGGGCCAGCACAGGGGAGGGTGAGCCTGGTGTGGTGCAGCTGGAGCGGCCCTAGTCCCAGTCCCTGCAGGGGTGCCAATTGGTGCTGGAGAAGGGAAATCCCCTGAAGTGAAATATCGTGGGAACTGAGGTGAAATTCCTGAAAGCAAAGTGCCACAGGAGCCAAGGAATACAAAAGAGCTGTGCAGCGAGATTTGCACTCTCTCATTTAGTGAGTACAAATGTGCTAGGACTCCATTGAACACCTCACACACTTGCCACCTTCCCCCTCCCAGCCTGGGTCTGCCACCATACCCGTATGCTCAGCCCAGAACAGCAGCTGCCTCCTGCTGATCCAGACCATGGCAGCCTCCTGTGCCACTGCTACCCTGGGACCTCCACAAGGAAACCACCAATCACAAGCCATGAGACGGCATGATCTTCAGGCGCACTTTCTGGCCGCAGCTGTAACTGCACCATAGACTAGTTTTCACTTTCGCTGAACAGAGAGTGATTTTTGAGTGATATTTCTCCTTTGTTATTGTTTGGTTATTGTCTTGTTCTGTTCTCCTTTCTTAGTAAAACTTTTTTTTTTTTTCTACATTTTGCTTGAAAGCCACATCATTTCAAAGTCACGGTAATTTGGAGAGAGGAATTTCTGTTCCAGGAGGCCCCAGCTCCTGGCATATATTGTCTTAAACCAAAACAACTAGATACATAGTCAACTAGTCTGTAGTTCCCTGAATTTTTCTTTTTGATTTTTATGTAACGATACTTTCCAGTCAATCTCTGTTTCAGTTTGAGACAGGGAGATTTATTTTAGCAATCACCAGAACGAGAGGTCACGAGAATGAGTGCAACAAGATTTATTACAAGAAAAAATTTAGAAAATAGTAGTAACTATAATAAAAAAAAATATATATACATATCTATAATATCAGCCCCCCCCCATGCACCAGGGAAACATGCCCCTCACACATGCACCTCCCAGAACACACACACACCCGCCTGAGACCCCTGCTTTCCACATGCAACCAAGAAAAAATCATCCCCAAGTCCTACAATGAAAACAATTGCTGAAAAAAACCCAACAAACTGCAGCAAAAAGGATTCAAGGCCACTGGCCGGAGTGCTGAATCAGCTGTGGCTTGGATTGGGCCTCGAGGCTGGAATGAGGGAAGAAGACAATCCAGGGATATGGGAGGTGCTGAGACACTGAGAGCGAAACCTTCCTCATGGCCCCACAAGCAAGAGAGAGAGAGAGAGCAAGCTGGCCCGCCCGTTCATTTAAAAGCCTCTTGTACTCCTTCTGATGCCTTAAGGGCGACAGATAAAAAATTGAGAAACACGGAGTGGAGAAGCAGCTTTACTGGTCAATGCCTGGTGATCCAAAGAGGAAAATCATAACAATGTCCCCATTTTTATAACATTTGGAATGCCCACCCCCCATACTATCCAACTAAAGTCCATCTTACTTCTATGTTCCCCAAATGTCCAACAGAATTGTCCCTTACTACTTAACCTCACCTACATCCAGCCTCTAGTAGGCCTGGAAGCCTAACTCTATGTTTTGTCTCATACTCCACTTATCTATACACCAGAATGCAAACACACTGGAACACAGGCTCTTCTGGCCCTTAATATTCCAAGTTATCCAGCTACCTAGCTGAAGTGAATTCTCCAGAATATTAAGCATACCCTTTAAGGCATCACCTCCTTCCAAATTTCACCCAATCCGAAACCAGCTTCAGTCTGTCCACGTCCATAGCCTTCCGGTGTTTGGCCGTCACCACGTGGGGTGCCCCCATCATGTGGGTACGGGCCCCGCGGGGGCTGCGGGACTCCCAACCCTTGAGGACCCGCTCCAGGAGAAAAAAAAAATGCACATGTCCATGGCCTGGACTGGAAGAAGGGGGCCGAGGGCACTGCTGCTCTGCTTCGCTGCCGTCAGCCCACGGTGGCTCCACTGCCCTGACCGCTGCACAAGCTGCACTGGCTGGGTGGGGTGGGCAAGTGCCACCCCGGTGCCACCAATGAGACAAGGACAACAGTCTCAGCCACAGCATGTCTGTGCCACAGCTCTGAGCGACCAACGAAACAGCTGCACCCTGGCAGGTAATGCCTCCTCCCTCCCCCCCACCAGCCTTGTTCTGGGAGAGAAGAAATGGAAAATAGATCAAGGGAAAACAGGTTATTTGCATCACCCTCTGGGGACTCAAAACCATGACAATCTCCCTCTCATCTGAAATTTTCCTTGACCTCACAAGCTTCCAGAAATGATGGAGTGGCTTTGCAGAGACAACATTCAACCCCACAAGCAGCCTTGGATGCATTCTGTAAGTTCCCAACAACAAATGTCTAAAGACTTTGTGATTGGCATGAATGCTCCCTTAACTTGGCCTTCTTTTGTCAGTGGTTCACTGTATGCCTCATCATTTCTTCTTGGCATAGATCTAGGCTTAGCTTACCTATGAAGATCATAAAAAGGGTGATGCTGAGTATTCCATCATCTTCTCTGTTCATTTTTAATTAATTTGCCAGCCTCATTCAGCAGCAGTTGCTTGCTATGCCTGCTCTTGTTCCTGCTTAGAGGATTGTACCAGTCTTGTACTTCATGAGTTGAACAATCTGAGTATCTCCTAGCACACAAAGCTTCTTCCTTTTCAGTAGAGCACTATTCTCAATCAGTATACACATAGCAGTTGCATTGGGATTTGTCTGTGAATGTCTACTGGTTTCTGAGCTGTTCACAATATAAAATCTGTAAAATATAAAGTCAGCCTTAAAAGTGGAGAAAGATAAAAAAGGCACACCATCTATTCCTTTCTCCCTACCTCTGAAGTGGGACAGATACATAGAGGAGTTAACTACACCATCTTGTATGCTTTCACATTACAAGTACTGAGACTATTTGAAAACTGCATCTACTTGAGCATTATTTTTAAATCTCTGTTCAATAGTATCAAAATCTAATATTTGGTAAATATTCTGAAGTTTGTGTTTAATGCAGAAAGAAACATGTGAGAGCAAGAATTCCAACAATCTGTTCTTTAAGCAATACTGTGCCATTACCTGATGCTCTATGGCCAAAAGGGTAAGCAAATTTTGAACAATTTTCCAGGGAGACTTATATTTGAATTTTTAAGTGATGATTCTCACTTTAATTTCAATTGAAGTAATAGCAACATACCCACTGTAAACACCTATACTACCAACAGTAACATTTAAAATTTCCTATTATTTAGAGTAAGAACAGCAGTTTTAACTTCTAATGACTACAATCACTCTTACTATGAAAAGCCAGAGATCATTCTTGGAAAAAAATAACAAATCTGGGTATTGTCCCAGAAAGTTTAAATTAAGATTTGATAGTGTGAGGGGTTTGTTCACTTTTTCTAAAATAGAATATTATATTCCAGTTTATCTTCCTTTCTATTTTTTATTTCACCCCCTTCTTGTACAATTGCATTTCTACTTTGGCAATACACCAGTATGATTTTCTCCAGTCAAATAATATCCCTTTCTAAGTCATCTAGCTTCTACTTCCAAATCTCCTGAGTAATGCATAAGAGGAGATTATACCACATCTCAAAGGCAACTTACAGGCTTACCAAAAAATATTGCTGGAAAAACTTAGCATTCTTGTTTTTTACGTGTCTCCCAACAGAAGGCAAATTAGTTTTGGAAGCCTCCAGGATTCATGGATAGGATATTTTTATGATTTATTTATAGATGCAGAAGGCTTCAATTAGATTGCAAGGATGAAAGAGGCACAGTTGAGGATGTGGAAGTTTCTACTCCAGCTGTGATGAATCACCAAAGCAGAAAACTCACTATTTTCCTTTCTTGTCAGACCTGTAGTCTTCTATGATGGAAGATGTTGGCTACAAGATGCCAATTTCCCTGCTTATTTTCCACGTGTAAAACAAGAAAACCATGTCCTATTCATTTGACTGAAAAAATGTTCTAGAAAATATTTTTATGCTATAAAAAACTGGAATTTCCCATTTTTTCTGTTATTTTTTATACTTCTAGATGCTTCAAGTCAGAATTCTAGGTATTATACAGTACAGCAGTGGCTCTTGCTCCATCTCTGGGGTGTTAACATTTGCTGCAGCACAAGTCAACCATTATAGAATACAAAGCAGTGATTTGAATTCTTTCTCCTTTTCCCACCATAACCAGTTTCTGTAATATCCTGATACTTCTACTCCATGTTTTTTTCCAGTAACCTCTTGAGGTCTAAGAACTATTGCAAAGACACTTTCAAAAAACTCTAATACTTCTGGAGAAATTGACTTCATAATGTAGAAGCCACAGCAAAACAAAGAAGCATTAAGAAGGCAGGTGGTATTTAATTTCTGAGTAGAAAACAGCGTATCATAAGGCAAACCTGTCATGACACACTCAGCAGTGAGGTGTGATGTTCGTTATAAATTCTTGTCAGGCTGAGCAAAGACAGCAGTCCATGTGTTAGGGAGCTCTTATGCTTTATTGTATAGTCACATTAATTCCAGTTAGCCCACTATTAAGTCTCAAAAAAGTTGGCTAACGAGCCCTTAACTTTTAAAACACACTTCTCAAGCTCCCAGCTCCCTCAACAAACTTCAGTATGAAGTACGGGACAGAATATGATAGCTGCACTCAGCCAGGACACTGTAAGAGAGAGAAATAAATGCAGAAACAGAGCAAGAGAAGACCGAAGATCACCAGACCTTAGGTCCTGCAACGGTCCTGCTGTGTGGGTGGTCTGGATCTGGGGTCAACAAAAAGAGCAAGATAAAATGAGGAAAAAGAGAGGGAGAAAGGAGGATTGATCCACTTCCTTTTATAGTTTACCCAGTGCACTTCTTTTATGTAGCATACATTTTTGATGCCATTCCATTAGCACATGCACAGCCATCCCTTTTGCACCCCCCGGGAAGTAGTTGGCAGGGGCGGGTTAGTGCGACATGGATACAGACTCACTGAGTATGAGTCTCAAGACATAAAAGGAACAGCTCAGAACAGCACTGCCCCACCTCCACAGGACCCTCACTTCCAATCACTACTTTCCTGTCACAACAACAAGAATGTTTGACACAAAGCACGCTTATGCCTGATCCTCCACAAAACTGATATTATCTAGTTGCTCAATTTCGTAAATTATTGTCCATTCAGCTAAGTTATACTACACGACTGAGTGTCACAGGTTAAAGACTACCCAAAAACACGCCTCATTTAAGTAAGCTCTTAACCAGATTGCCCACTGAAATGTGAAGTACAATAATACCTTTAAGTACTTCCTGAGATTAAATCTGTATTTAAATAACAGCTTTTTTTTAGTTTGATTATTGAAAATGTAATCAGAAATGCAAAATACACAGAAAACATGAAAATGTTACAAGTATAGGATTTATCATATCAAGCATGAAACAAATGCTGCAAAGTAGATTTTAAATTGAATGGAATCATTGGAAGAAATTATCAAGGAACCTCTGCATGTATAAAAGAGGCTGGGGAGTGAGATCACTGCAATTTGAACAAGAGGCTTGTAGCTGGACATTATAGCTAATTGTTGTAAGAAAATATCAGGAAAATTGTTTTGTTACAGTCTAGATGAGACAAATACTTTGAAGACGATGCCTTTTATGAAAGAAGCAATTTTTAAAAACTTTTGACTTTTGGTGATTCTGCCAAGCTGATGATTTCTGAGGATACATGGTATACCTGCTGCAGTTTGTCACTGGTATGATTTACTTGTAAAACTTATGTAATATGACATCTACTATATTCCTGAATGGATAACAGAGCAACATAGAATTTGAAGATAAAAAATCAGCTGCACTGTCCATATTACTGTTCTGTGTAGTAGGAAGTTGGGCAAACTATCTTACCTTCAAAATCACCAAAAGGCAATGAGACACACAGATTTGAGTGTTTTTGATCTAAAGTTACCAGTTTCAGGAAACCTGCATCTCTGATCATTTCATTGCTGTCACCTGGGAATACAACAATATCAGGTTTTTAAGCCACCATGGTGAACATTAGATTTTAATGTACTCATGGAGATTTAAGTACATTTTGTTTCTCCATGTCTAGTATGAGATACAACAACAACAGCAACAACAAAGAGGAAGAAAGAAAACAATTTTAAAAGTCTCTTAATCTTACCCCTTAATGTGTTCGAAAGGGGAATCTTAATCTTTCATACACACCTTAGATTTTGGGGAGAAGTCTTTTCAAGCAAGTCTTTTTGATGCCCTTAAGAACACTAATAAATCATGAAGAGGCATTTAAAATATTGCTCTGGAATCTCCTCTTTCTTTTCTTTTAAAGATAAAAATGGGTTTAGATTAAAGATTTAATATTCTAGATTCCTGAGTGAGCCAGAAGGGTTTTAAAGGAAATCCTGAATTGTTTCTACATCTGAATGATCTGCAGCTTGATGAGGCCCAGTCAACTCTTTCAAGGGGGCACTTGAGGAGAAAGACTTAGGAAGGCAGAAAAAAAAATCATCATGATGAGCTAAAAATCAAAAAGCATGTCTCTAGGATGTAAGAAGCTGTGATTAGATGGTTTAATTTTTTGAGTTGTTTGTTTGGGAGAGTTCTTTAAAATTGGATTAGATAAAAGTTTGCTAAATGACAATTATTCCTGATTGAGTTCTAAGCAGGCAAGGTGAGATAAGATCACTATTTCAGTGTTATCAGAAATCTTCACACTTTAATTTTTATTAATAAATTAATAACTTTACTCCCTCCACCACTGTTGATCAGAGTCTTCCCCTCCTGATGATTTCAGTCACTGTTTTCCCAAGCTGTTGTTTTTATATTTGCATTGACGTCTTCTCCTCCTGATCTAATAATGTATATGATGCAATTTGAAAGGCTGCTTTTGTAGTATACTCATGAGCTTTTCAGGTAAGAAATAGGGAATCCTGAGGGTACCAGTTCTAGTCTGTCTGGTATCAGACACCTACATCTTTCCATAATTTCCTGATAATCTTTTGATGATCACATCAAGGAGATGAGGGTTTACTGATGTACATATAAAGACTAACATTTAAATCTAGTCAGCTCTGGCCAGATGGCATGGTTTAAGTCAAGGTGGAAGTTAAACTAGAAGTTAAGTTGTTAAGTTGTTCCCTCCTCTCAGGTGAAGAGAGAGAGAAAAAGCAGAGATAAGACTAAAAGGGTTGAGATAACAATTTACTGGAAACAACAATGAGATAAGAAAACTAACAGTGACAGCAACAATACTAATAACAATACTAATAGCAAAAGTGTATAAAAGAGAATGATTACATAAAAAAATGCTCGAGTCTGACATGACCACAGCCAGCATCAACCCACAACTCTCTCCACCATGAATTTCCCAGACTAGAAAGGTGCATTCCTCTCCTCAGAAGTGAGAGAGTGCGTCACTTCTCTCTTGCCCTTGGCAATGAAAAACATTGGTCACCAATGGGACCAGCATTAGCGAGCCACTTGCTCCCCTAGAAAAGGACAAAATTTGTGTGTATGCTCTGTAGGTCATGTTTTTCCTCTACCCAAAGCCATACTCCCTTCTTTATGGAAGTGAGAATCCCTTACTTCTGCCCCCCAGTGATGGCATGGGTGGTATAGAATAACAACCTAGACATACCCACACAGCTCCAGGCTCACATCCTTGGCCGAAACTAGGACATCAGGTCATACAACATTCATTTAATATTATTTAAGAAAATTACTTTAGTTCTCAAATGAGTTGTGCATCAGAACCCTCAACTTCCAGATGAGAATCTTTCTGTAATTGAAAATTCCAGCTCATCTTGTTTTGACATTATAGCCACTTAGTGCACTAAATCCCTGCTCTTTTCTTCCAGCATCTATTCTTAGTTTGTCTGAGCATTTTTTAACAAAGTCCTGCTGAAGAATTTGGTGACTAGGGCAGCTTGGATGTTTTTCCTTAACTGCAGTTTTATCTCCAACTCAGTCTCTTTGGAGAATTAGACCAGTGTTTTCAGTTCCTACCCTTTGTATTCTGCACTTGTTCTCTCAGTTCTCATTAACAACGTTTTTGTCCCAGCCACTAATCTGTACCTCATCTGCATTTATACTTCCTTTTCTAAAAGTAATTTAAATATCATGATTAGTGATTTCCTTCCAAAACACATCTGAAGGGATTTTTCAATGCTTTTCTCTTCAGCTGTGGAAGCTTCCCAGTGGTTCACTATTGAAATATTCACATTTCCTCTAGGCAATCCCTTCCATGTCAGCCTGTTGAATGCTTTTAAATTTGCAGAAAGAAGCAAACTTGCAAGGCAAGCAGACAGCTTGTGTGCTAAAGCTCTTGAGCTTTGAGGGGCTTGTTTGCCTGAAGGGTGAACACAGTTCACTGCAGATCTACCAAAGTTCTATTTTGTTAATAAATGTACAGCATGTAACAGCTAAATGAAAAATGAAATTCAGTAGTAATTCCTGAAGGACCGCAGGGATGTGTTACCCTGACAGAATGCCAATTTGTATCTCTAATAGGATATTGTACTGGTGAAACACCAACATCTTTTTATATAGGTGGCTGTCACAACATGCTGAAGTATTCTCGTGGTTATGAGTAGCCATAATAGAAATTCCAGTTTTACCCTTTATCTTTCTGGGGTTTGTAGTTTTTATGAACATGACTGTGCATTTGATGTTACTCATACACAGCATATAAAGATCATATTTTTAGTCAAAGAAAATCAATAAATTCTCAAACATAAGAGCTCTAAAAGACACTCCACAGACTCCATTAGCACAAATCTAAACCTTGCTATCTCATGGAAGAAATAGCATGACTACTTTATTGTGTGTTAGTTCTTGTGGACACGTGGCTTTGCTAGACTTTTTTGTTATTTTATTTTCTTCAGCTCTTTTGTGTATGCAACTGGTTTTGAGAGAAATTTTGTTTACCTTTTAAGTAGTCATGCTACCCAAGTTGTCAATGTTAACCATTTCTCATACCTTTATATTTTAGATAAGGCTGAGTTATACTAACTTTAGGCTAAAGCAATGATGTAGTATTGACTTAAAAATTAGTCTACCAGTGTCGTGGGGGACCCCAGCCAAGCATCCATATAGCTACCTGTTCATTCCCCCACCCTACCCAGCAGGTTTGGAGAAGGAGTAGGAAGAACAAAATCAAGAAAACACATGGGTCAAAATAAGGACAGTTTAATCAGTGAAGAAAAATAGAGGGAGAAAAAAGAAATGATGCACAGGAAATCACTCACCACCTCCCACAGGTGGATCAACACCCGTACAAATAGACACCTTAGAAAAACAAACCCCACCATTCTTCCTAAGTCCTAGCTTTTATTGCCAAGAGTGACATTATATGGTACAGATTATCTCTTTGGCCAAGCCAGGTCACCTTTCCCATCCCAATCTGTTCCCCGCCCCCAGTATACTCAATTAGGCATAGCAGAGAGTTTAAAAAAAGAATGCCTTAACACTGTACAAACGACTGCTCAGTGGTAGCCCAGAAATGTTTGTTATCAACACCGGTTTAGCTACATATCCAAAATACAGCAAGATACTGGCTGCTATGAAGACATTTAACTTTATTCCAGCCAAACCTAGAACAATCTGATAACTGAGCACTACTGTTTATAAAGATTGCAGGCTCTGTACTCATCTTCTACCCATGGACCAAGCCTGCAGCATTGAAATTATAAATTATGATTTATGCTGACACTTGGACTTATATTTTGTTTGCATTGACATAATTTAAAAGGTAGTATAAACAAAAATAATAAGTTGCAATTGTGGAAAGTACCAAACTCTTTTAGCACACTTGAATTTTTATTTTTTTCTAATCTAATTTGGACCACAGTTTTAAGATCACTTTTTTGTCTCCTCAGTATGAAAACAGTGTCATTCTCTCAGAACCCACCAACAAAAGTTCATCTGGGACATTTTCTATGTCATTAAGTCAGTAGCCCAGCAGTCCTGCATCTGCAAACACAGCTTGAACAGCAGTTTCTACAGATTTGTACTTACAGTGAACAGTCAGAAGCAGAGTTACTTAGATTACAAATTTTAAAAATTCTCTTTACTTCTCTTTATTTGAGAAATTTTTCAATTTTTCTCTCTTAACACTGAAATTTAACTCCTAGTGACTGTAAGCGGATGGCTCAGTAAATTTATGGTTTTAGTACTTACATTTTTACTCCAATACATAACCTTAGAGGAGAGAGGAAGACACCCTCTCAAGGTTTCTTTTGAATCCAATCTAGATTAATAATAGGCAGAAACCATTGCTATACTGACAGCTATTGAATAGTAACTGCAATTAAGTAGGTCTTTTCCCAGCAGGAATCTATCTTTGCAATTAACTTGTACCCATATTGTAAGTCTCAGGTGAGTATAAAGGAATAGGGACAGGTTATTCCATTGCCCTAAGGGCTTGTAGTCCTAAGATTATGAATTAGCCTCTTGAATTCATTGCAGTTCAAATTCAAGCTGCAGCCTTTTCCTGATTAATAGCTAGACTGGAAAATGTAAGTCACAGACTTTTTGATTATGCAAAATGAATTAGGTTTCCTAATTCAAAACAAAAACAGGACTAATTTTTACTACTTAGTTTCATCAGGGCTAAAGCCTTCAGCCTTCCTCTAATGTGGACATAGTTTTAAAAATAATGAAACTAGTACTAAAGAGTAATATTTCAGATAAATAAGCTTGGGTTTATTTTATTTTTTAGGATGGTTTTAATATGTATTATCTGATGAAAACAAATATTTACATTTACACAAGTATGGCGTTTTATGTAGCAAAGGAGAGAACAAGCCTATGAAAATTTGAAGTGTACTTTAGTATAAAAACTGAAGCATGATTTTAGTTGAACCTGATTATATAATTTACTTGCCCCCTCTCATAGAAAGGGTATAATAATTCATATATGAAACCTACAATTTCTGAGAGAAGGTAGGCAGCAGGCAGGGCATGGTCACAAGGAAATATTCTCACAGTTTCAAAACAAAGCAGAAATAGTTCCTTTTGTAGTTACTGCCAGAGAATGCCTAGAGAGAAGAGGTCGCTGCCACCTCTGCTAGCATCTTGTTTCTAATAGCTCTTTTAGAAAAAGCATAAAAAGCACTCCTTTGAGATGCAACAGACTCAATTCACAGAACCACAGAATGGGTGGGGTTTGGAGGGAAGTTCTGGAGGTCATCTGGTACAATACCCCTGCTCAAGCAAGGTACAATTCCTAGCCATTGCTCTGCACAAGAGAAATAGTATTGCAAAAAAAGGACCACAGTCAATTCTGCTTTCCTCTGCTACTTCTAAATTTCTCATAAAGAGGTATAGAAGCTAAACAAACCTAGAACAGAGAGGTTTTAAATATGAAAACACAATAAACTTCCCTCTTCTACTTACTGTGCTGAAACAGCTCCAACTAGTCTGGTACTTTTACTCAGATCTTAGTCAAATTAAAAAAAAAAAAAAGTGAATGCAATTATTTATCATTAGGTGAAAAGGAAAAAAACGGTTGAGAAGAGGGCAGAAATAAGGTAGGAAAAATTGTAGATCAATCTAAATGCAGTTTAATAAAGCAAAGGCAAAGTGCATATTGAAAAGCAATGTAAAACAAAAGTTTTATTTTCCACTTCCCATCAGTAGGCAATGCCCAGCTGCTTCTCCAGAAGCAAGGCTTCAGTGTGGGTAGTAGTTGCACCAGAAGGCAAAAGACATAAGTAACAAATTTCCCCCTTGCTTCCTCCTCCTTTCTCTTAGCTTTTATTGCTGAGTAGATACCATATGGCATGGAATATCTGTTTGGTCAGTTTGGGTCAGCTGTCCTGGCTGAATCCCCTCCCAAGATCTTGCCCATCCCCAGGCTACTGATGAGGGTGGGGATGTTGGAGAAACAGCTCTGGTGATGTGTGAGTGCTGTCCAGCATCAGCCAAAACACTGAGGTGTTATCAGTGCCTTTCTGGCTACCAGTGCAAAGCATGGCAGCGTGGGGGCTCCTATAAGGAAAATTAATTCCATCTCAGCAAGACACAATATATTTCCACACATTTTCTTTGCTTTTCTATGTCCAGAAGCCACTCTAATATAAGTGGACATCAGCAATATAAAAGCAATATAGTTCTCTGAATATTATCAGCTTTGTTTTAATTGAAAGCCAAATGTTTTAAGAAGTGAATTGAGGGGTATGAGAATTTAGAATTCAAAGTGCATTTTTTTGTTGTTGTTGTTGTTTTTTTGTTAGTGCATGTTCTCATTTATTTAAATATAGTTGATCATATCAGAAATCAAATTTCCAGAATTTGCATTTTTCCTGTGCTGCCACTTCTTCCCCTCTGCATGACAGTGGAACTTATTTCCAGGAAACATAAAAAATACGGGTGTGACAAGCAATATTGAAAGCTAGCGTGTGTAACATTTGAAATCGGCACAGTATAGAGCTCTGCGTTTTGAATCAGAAAATCTGCATTTGAACTTGATGGTGTCTCTTTGACAATATTTGTTTGAAGTCTTGAGATGCAGCAATAGCCATAGAATTACAAATATGTTCCAAGGTCAAGAGTAGTAGAAAAGAATCACATTTTAGTATCACTTAATGTCCATTCCTTCTTTACTAAATTTATCCATTATAGAAACTGGTAATATATCTTTCAAAAACAAAAACCCATGCTATAATAAAATGATACATAAGGAATTTTAAAGTATAGTTGTTGAGTCACAGTATTTATGAGATAAAGCTATACTACAGAAAAAAAAGTCACTGAAAATACCTATATCTATTAGAATTGCTAAAATAGTAAGCTTCATATGAACTAGCATTAGCCTGTGATGTACTTCTAGATCTAATAAGAGCCACATTATTTTTTCTCTTGTAAAGATAATTAAATATGTTGTATTCCATACAGCAGCCACAGAAATTGCTTATTACATGTTTTACATACTAATGCTGAGGACTTATCATGGAAACCACCATGCTGTAGTACACTAAATTTTAAGATGGTTTGGATACTTTTCCAAATTACATTGGGAGGCAGAGTCACTAGAGATAAACACATGTATTTTTGAATTAAGTTGCAGATAATTTTTAAAGCCTTTATCTATGATTAGAATCTGTTGCTGTTATAATAACTTTTTAAAGGTCTCTCAGTTCACATACATTTTTGTGTTTCAGGTTGGGAATTCATCAGAAGAGAGGACAAAGAAAACAAAATGCAGAACAAATACCACTGTCTACAGCAATGTGTGATAGTCATTTCCCTAAAATCATCCACAGCAAGTACAGCTGCTGATATTTGATAATGTAAACATGTAGACAGAGGAATATTTTAATATTGTGATGTGTATCGTTCATTATGTTAGCACATTAGCTACAGACTATGGCTTTGACTAATCCCTCAGCAGGCAGGTGTCCAGTCATTTCAATCATAATTCACTAACAAGACTAATTACAAAAGAATAAAAAAATTAAAAAGTGAGGAGAGTAAAGAGGAAAGGTTAGGACAGTTGTAAACAGAATAATTTGCTATCTCAAGATAGATGTATTTAAGTTCAATATTCTGTGTAAGCAAACAATCTCAGAGAGACGAGCTTGACTAATACAGCACGTCGAAATATTTTAGGTCTGTGGTATAATGCTTGACAAACGGAATAGATGTGATTAATTTTGATCTGCAAGTGTGATGTTTACATTGATTTTCCTTTGCTATGAGGATCATTGCTGAATTTCAAAATGGAAACTACTATTAATACTTCATTGCTTCATATTTCCCACACTCAACCATAATTTCACCATTTGCCTTTTTTAATGAAGAAAAGTGATGAAAAATAGTGAGCTGCCAGCAGCAATTTTTCCAGCTACAGATCTGTGCACGTAACCACATATTTATTATTCATCTGTGCTTGTCTCACAATCTGTCTTTAAAAATAACAATTTATTTTTGAACTACTTGTAGCAATATTTAACCACTGAACCCTTTAATTACTTACACTACTGACAAGAAGGGCTCACTCAAATGCTGAGATAATAGTTTTGCACATGCAAGCTGAATTAAAAGGTAAATGACTGAAGCTTTCAATTTTTAATAACTTGTCAGTTTTGTGTAGAATCTGAATGCTCCTGAATGGTAAAGATGCCACACAAATACATATGTGTATGTGTGTGTGTGTGCTGGTATATATATACATACATACAGAAGTATATTTTGTAGTGGAATGTTGACCAACAACTTTACGTTCAGCTTTTCTTTTTTTTCAGTTATGCATCATCATATAAAAGGCAGGCATCTAAACTAAAGTTGTCACCTAAACCTCCTCCTGGTACCCTGAAACTGTCACCTGCAAAGAACATGTCATATGGCCTGCAATCCTAATTTAGCATAAGATTGAATACATGCAAACAGTGTTTAACTTTCCCCTTCAACTAAAGAAGAATCCTAAATTTCTTTTCTATAATAGACACTTTCTTTTAGAAGGATCAAATGCTGGGAGATAGGAACCCGACAGCATTGATTAGAAACATAGCTAACAAGTGAATTTGTAATATGATTTGGAACACTTCCTTAAACTTTCATAATTTTATGTCTCTTCTCTTGGTTCTTAAACCTAGTGCAAGAGTGTTTTTGGTTTCATCAGCATTATATTATTTGTAAGTGCCAAATACTCAGAATACCATGGAAATAAATGAAGCTGAAAAGCAGGGGTACCTATTCTCATCCTGAGTTGCAACTAGATGGTAAAAAACAGATTCAAGGTCCCTGTGGCTATCACATATAGGGCTCTCCAAGGGCCATCAAAGTTCATAAGAAGTCCTCTGGATTAGAGGACAAGGTAGGCCACCAGGCAGTCTGCCCTATGCTCTCCAGAGCCCTCATGCTAAAAAGAATTCAGGGATCTCTACATTTCAGGTACACTTTGTTCCTTATGGCTCACAAGAAGCAGGGACATGTACATGCTCTTACCAACTAAAACACACGTAAACGATTTTCAAGTACCAATATCTCACCAAACCCCTTTTTTTTTAGTTTTTGAGGGGGAGGCAATTTTCACAGAAATCACTTTTAATCCAAGTTTTCATGTGATATAAATGTATTCCATGAGAATGCATTATTTATTTACTATTTCTCACTCTCTAGGGAGAAAATTATTATTATTATTAATAATAATAATAATAGTAGTAGTAATAATAATAATAATAATAATAATAATAATAATAATAATAATAATAATAATAATAATAATAATAATAATAATAATGCAAAGAGAGACAAGAACCTCTACCACGTGACTCTGGGATCTACTAAACTACACATTTCCTACTTATATAGTAGCAGTGATGATTTTTCAAATAGAACATAGAAAAGTGTGCCCCAGCTAATTTACAAGATAAAAAATAAAAAATGAGAAGGGGATAAAATTATTTTATAGATGAGGAATTAAAAACATAGTTCTCTCTGAGCTAAGTATATAATGGAAATTGAACATTATGTAGTTGCATAAATTATAGATTATCTGATCTGTGACCTCAGAGACACTTGGATTTCCAGGAGGCCTGAATGTCCTAAATGTTCACACTGCCTAAATGTCTCATTTTGAATGTGGTGCTTTTCCTTACCTAATTAATTAACTGTTGAATTCTGTTTGGCATATGTTCTAAAACCATACCTACCAAATCAGATGTCTTGGAAAACCCTTTCAAAAAGGGAACAGAAAGGGCAAGAATGTCATTTCAGTCAGCTGGTAGCTAGGAAGGAACTTTCCCCAGTGTTGAACAACCGGGATCCAACTCCTTTCTTAATAAAACATCCACTTCATGATGATATGGCAAATATCTGTCCTTTCTGCCCACACCATTCATTTTTGTCTTAAAAATGTGTTCAAATCTCCTCATACAGAGAACAGTTTCTTTCTTTCACCTCAGAAAAGGCCTTTAGCAGTAATTTGCCACAGAAAAGGCAATCTTCCAAGGTTCATTGCATTTTGTGAGAAAGGGATGACTGATAACTAATTCCAACACAATTTTACAGCTGTGGGCCAGAAATGGGCAGGGGTACCTCTGTAAATTATGAACTGTGCAGCAGAGAAGACAAGACTTCAACATATCCTTCAGAATTTCCTACTGATCACCTACAGTATTTTAAATTTAGATTCAGCTTCAGCTTCAAAATTTTATGGTACTTACAAATGCCCAAGCAAGGAATGAAGTCACTCAGTATTCTTATTATAGCAAGCACAGAGAGACAGGCTACACTGTACAAGTGGATTAGTTTTTGAGTGATCTGATTTACTCACCAGAGAACATGTATTTCTTCACTACCGAGAGAGGCAGCCTACCAAACTAAGATATTCCTACTTTATAAGCCTAACTTGAGCTTCTAATATACAATGAGTATGGATTTGGTTTTGCAAGATTTATGATTATCTGTAACTTCCACAAAAATGAGTAAATTCATTCTTGCCTGAGCTCTTGGTTAATTCAGCCAAGCTTTCAAACAGAAGTGCTGTTAGAACTAGCAGTCATATTCCACTTTCCTGAGACTGGATCCTGACTGTTAACTCAAATACAGAAATGAGGATTAAATCATGAATTATTTGTCAGTGAAAAGTGCAAGTAAAAATTATTAACAATACTAATGATCAATACATCAACCACTTCTAATAAACATAGTAAAACCAACTCTGGTAAAAACTGCCTAGCCAATATGCAATTAAATATAAAACTATTAATGAATTTCAAGTTTTATGTTCCAGATGAGAGTCCACCATTGGAAAAAACAGCTAATGACACATCTGCATTGTTCTCTAAGGAAATTCTTCTAATTAAACTTCAAAATTCAGCATAATCAAAGAAAAGAGCACTTGGGAACAAAGGTTTTGAAAAAAAAGTGTTCACAATGTAAGTAGCTAGCACATATATTAAAATAAAAAATACATGATTATTTTGCAATAAGGGACTGCTACTTATGAGTTTATATTTTGAAGAGACAAGTATCTGTTAGTTCATAGATGTATACAATTTTTTTATTAAAATTAAGTATTCATTATTTAAAACCAAAAATTCTTTCAACTGATATATCTATGCATTAAATATGATACCACAGCCATGTTTTTTTTTTCTTAATCAAAAATGAAGAAAAATCTTTGAGCAGAGGTACAGAATTTTTCTGGAAATAGTTAGCATCATCTTGTAATGGAGAGTCCAATACCAAGGAGAAACCAAAGGGCAAAAGCAAACTAAATCCAAATTTTAAGGATCATTGGTTAGCAAAGAGGACATTTGTAGAGGTCCTCAAGCCACAATGTGATTTTATCTCACAACATGGCCTGCAGAAGGAGCAATAATTTCAAGGAGATAATATGGCTCCAAATTAACACAAATATATTCCAAAATCCATTTACCCCTTCAAATCAGTCTTTGCCAACATAACCATACCTGCAACAAGGAATCAATTTATGAGTTTATAGAGGAGGCAAATAGACATTAGGAAGGAACACGTATGTGTACATGTCCAGGTCACACAGCCTGGCCACTTACTATCAAGTCAGAACTTTTTTAATAGATGTTTCTAGAATATACTAACACCTTCTAGGCAAAGACTTTCAACCAATGACAACATTTTTTTAAAGAAGAATTATAACACATTATACAAGAATTCACTTATTCTTCAAAATAATACTTTGCTAAATTCAGCATAATTTCCTCAACAAAGTTTGCGTATTCAGTTACTGCCTAACAAGTATAATTTCAGTCTTGCTTAAATCTTATGCTGGATTCTTGCATAAGGATAAACATTATTGTCTTAGAGAAACCCCTCCTATTGCTCTTAGATTTC
The DNA here is from genome assembly GCA_013399895.1 of Serilophus lunatus. NCBI lineage: Eukaryota > Metazoa > Chordata > Aves > Passeriformes > Eurylaimidae > Serilophus > Serilophus lunatus. Next base: position 319,409 of record VXBA01001223.1, read on the forward strand.
TTTTCTTTTCTTTAGTTAGCGCTCCAGAAAGTTTCAAGTCATGTTTTCTGGAGCTCTAATTGTGACTTCATAGTGTAACCTCTAGACGAGAGGAATCCTTGAGGGAAAACACAGATACACATACACATGTTCCTAATGCATATATCACCATTCCTTCTACATAATGTGGTATCTGCTCTTCGTATGCTGCTGGTTCACATTCTGGTCACAAAATTCTCTCATATTAGACACTTCTTGATTTTGCACTATTAATAACTTCAACATAAATCAAAGTATAATCCATACCTTCCCTATGTTCCAGGGAAAGTTCTGGAGCTTCTCTTCTGTTTCTCTTTCTCTCTGAGTCCTATTTAAGTGGTGAAGAGTAGAACTTATTTTTTCTGGAGATAAAGCAAAGACAACTCTAAGTAATAGCACTTCTAACTTTAAAAATAAAAATTAAATAAAACATTGTAGGCTAGTATTTTACGTTTGCCAGGACTATATGTTCCCATCTATAGTTCAGATAGTAGCTGACCTGATGTCTGGCACCACCACCATCTTATGGATATACCTTGAAACATTAAAAGTTCTAAAGACAAAACTTTATCTCATCATATTTGCTCACATCAGACAAATTGTATCCAGTGATTCACAGAGATAAAAACAGATACAAATCTTCATTTTTTTATACACCTGTATATTTTATACACCTGGGAAACCTCACCAGGTTCTTCTTCCCTTTCATCCTCTAACTTGGAGCTAGGGAGGTGTCAGATGATGGATGTTGTCATGAAAAAGGACGATGGCTTTGCCCAGCCCTTCAAAAGGAAGGTTTAGAATTAAAACCTTAGCAAGGGGAGATTTTTCTCGACCCTTCTATTTCATTTGACTATCAGAGCCTCTTGGAAATTGAAATCCCTTATTAGACCAACCAGTCTGGTAGCATTTCTTATGCACAGAAACATTCATCACTCAGATTCACCAATCAGAGGGTGTGTTCGATATTTCCTTTTATGAAGACTTTCACCAAGAGATGGAGAGATGTCTCAGCAGGTCTGTCCAAAGTGTTATTTCATCATCAATGAAACTGTTAGTACCTTTCTATAAGAATTTACTCTAAAACAGGTCTGGAATAACACATTTTATTAAAACAAATTTGTGACATATCGTGGGTTCACGGGTAATTGATGATAAATCTTTCTACAAAGACACAGTTAAAAACTGCATAAGAAAAGACATAAACACAAGTTCTAAAACAAAACAATCTATCAAGAATACTACTAAGAAAAACAAACTCTCTGGCTGAGGAGCTCACAGACAAATAAATTATTAAATTTCATTTACTGACATGAGGAAAAGAGAGAGAGTATGGTGAAATCAAGAGCTAGCAAAATAGAATTTAGTTGCCATGCTGCTGTGTAGAATTGAGGCACAACAGAAAATGAAGGCCCAGATTATAGATACAGTTTACTAATACTTTTTCAGCAAGTCAGTCCATTGTGGTAATATTTTCAGGCATCTAATTCAACAAGTACATTATGCATATAGCTATCTGTTAAAATTGTTGAAACTTTCAAATATTTAATTTGATGTTTAGATTGGTAAGAGAGTAACAAATTATAGAAACATTTATACTGTAAGAAATTAATCGTAATTTGAGAAATAACATCAGAGTTTTGCTATTTCGCTTTAATATTTAAAGCACTAAGGCTAATAGTGATATAAAAAATAAGGCATTCAAAATAAAAAAAAAAAAAGGCAGAAATAAGATAAGGCTATTTGCATTCAGGGTTTGTCAATACAAATATGCATTTTATGTAGATAACCAGTCTTCATTCGTTCTATATTTGCATCTGAAACAGCTGCCTCTGAAAGGCTATGCTTCCACAGTCATTCTTGACTGTGAATAAAAATATGCTTCAGTTTTTCTCCATATGACTTTGCCTGATGCGCAAACATAAGGTAAAATTCAGCTGCTCACTCCTCAGCTGTGAAGGGACTTTGCTGCCATTGCTGAAGGGAATAATAAATTAGTTGCAAATTATATGGCTGTTAATAAATAGCCATAACCAACTGGAAAAATGCAATCTTTTTGGAAAATAAATACATCCTTTGAGGTTATTTTTCATATTTGATACAAACCATACAGGGTTAAAAAGTATCTTTCAACAAGTGATCACAGTAGTAGATGTGAGAATGACCTCTGTAGCATCAGCAGCAGAGAACTGGGGCAATGAGAGAATGCTTAGGCTGATTTAAAGTTTGTTAGTCTTGATCTGCTCTTTGAGACTTCTCCATATCTGGTTTTTGCAGACAGAATATATTTTCTTCTGTCAGACCCTGCATTTGCTGTTCCAAGACAGTAGTTCAGATTCCTTCACTAGACTGTTTTACTAAAAGCCTCCTTTATTAATCCTGATGTGTTCTCACTGCATATGCATTTATACTAAAACATGAAGTGAGACTATCATTTCTTAGATATGGGCTAGTTCTTTATCCTTATTCCACTGACTGTGTCCCTTAACCCTGCTGTCAGTCACACAAAGTAACACATGCTCTGATGAAAACTGTGCAAATAAAAATTAAATAAATAAGTCTTCACTACTGTCTTAAGGAAAAGTCCAGATGTGTTCTAATTACTTCTTCGTCTCATTCACACTCTGAAAATCTCAGCAAGGTGGCACAGCATTATTAAAATTCACATTGCCCTGCAATTATATATGTGGAATATAGAAATTATTACTTCCTTTCTCATTTGCTAAGACATAGTGTACCGCTACACTGCTTATGTCTTAGGAAGTTGTCAGTTCCTGCCTCTTCTCTGCCAAGTTCCCTTACTTGCTTGGGGGTGCCTCAAACATTCCTTACAGTCTCTTCCACTCAGAAAACTTTCTAAGCAAGACAGAATACAACTTTTTTTAGTTTATTTAGCAAATACCCTTTTGAATTCTGTGTTGTCTGTGGGAACCTACAAAGCTCTGAAATGAGATTATCATCATCACACTAACCAGCATTGGCACCTTGGAGTCCATCTCACTGTATCTACCTGTTTCCTCTCCCTAGTGAATCTTACATAGCAATCATCCTTTCATCCATACTTGAAGATCAACCTCATGCATAAAAAGTGAAGTGTTATTGACAGATTCTCCCAAAAATCTAAACAAGTTAATGAGAGAAACTAGCGCTGGGAAAGGACTTGAAAAAAAAGGAAAGGAACAGCACAGCTGAAGGAAACAAAATATGAGGAAAGGTGCAAGAAGGAATTGAATTGAATTGAATATCTGATCAGCATTGTGAAACAATCTCCTCCACTGAAGTTGTAAAGACCATCCAAACAGAACTGCGAGAACCTCCTTTCTTATTTGTAACAGATCTATTGCTTGAACCCTTTGTCTCTGCTCGTTAAGACAACTTTTCTGGGCACAGTACCTACTAATTCATTTTCACCTGAGCAGAATTAGATTTTTTTTTCTTCTGGAAAATTGGTCTGAATGCAACATGAGGGCCCCAGAGGATAAAAAACTCCCCCAAGCATTTCTGGATCGGGAAAGTAGGGAAAGAACTAACCCAGTCCAAGTCCCAATTTTCCCCTCCCACTTTGTTACAGCTTGCAGTTGCTTTTCTTTCCAAAAGAAAGGTAATAGTCTTGGCATAAGAAACAGACTATAAAAAACATATTCAACCCAAATGTCAGTTTCCTCAGTGCCAAATCCTTATTTTAGGAAACATGTGTAAATGTTGGAATAAATTTTACTGCAGTTAAATGGGGGGAAATCTTAAGGCAAAACAGTCAGGCTTGAGGCAACCTTTTGCATTCACAGTGATGAATCCTGCTGCTATGCCTTGGAGGCAAAGTTGACCTCCTGATTGGAAACAGATAGATTGAAAGTGATTTCAGACCAACACACTTCATCATGCAAGCACCTAGAACTAGAACTGAGGTATCAAAACCTATAGGAGCTCTTTAGATCTCTAGATTTAAGCAATGCACATATAAAATCCTAAAGTTTCTAGCAGCAAAATCTAGAAGATTCTGATTTTCCAACAGAAAATATTTTGTATTGTCACTTAAAAGCTATTGTTGCCAAGGCATATGAGGGAAAACTTCTTATACTCAGGATAGGCGTTCCCTCTTAAGTTCCATTTGCCAGTTTCACTCTCACAGGTAACGTTTATGTAACCCTTTTTGATCAGACGTGGATAAGTCAGATAGTTCCAAATACAAACAACAGTCCAGTGATTAAAATAATTTTGAATTGCTCCCCTAACAAATTCTGCATGTGGAACTTCAATCCAGCACACCTCCACATAAGTTGAAGAACCCTAACTGCCAGGATATTGATGTTCTTTTAGAAAGAACATTTAAAGATGTCCTGCAGTGTACAAATAAATAAATATTTATGGGCTAGAGGGAGAAGGGAAAATTGACAGACTGGCACAGGCTTATGGAATTGGTTAGAATACTCCCGTAGGAGAGTTCAGTTCAAATCCCTGTTTCAAAAAAATATTTATTAATCTATACAATTGGAACAACTTGGAAAACAATAGGTGTTTGCTGCAGAATACCTTGCCTACTAGTTAGGACATTCCTCCAGGCTTCTTCTGACAGGGAACCAGAGTAAACTAATTCTTGTTGCCTTAGGGTGGGATGGCATGAAGACGTGATTTAAAGACAATACTACATAAAAGCAGACTTCATAGCTCAGTTTCTCTGATACAACTAAGTTCTTAACTATCTTTGAGTAAATGGCCACAGGCTCTATTACTCTCTTAAGAATTTCTTCCTATCTAGTTTAAGTAATGTTTTTTTTCTCTCTGGCACCTAATTATCTCTAGACAAGATGATCTTATTGCAGATAAGGATGACCAACTCAGGCATGTAATATTTTCAATGTTACAGTATCTAAATGACGTTCTGAATCTAACTCTACATGTTTGGTTAGAATGGATATTACTATCAGAGTCTTATTAATCCAAAAATAAAAGAATGCAAAAATAGGTTTATGCCAGATATTCATACAGCTTGCTGTTTGCTATCTGGAATCCTGCAGCATTCCTAGTAGAATTGCATCACTTCAACAATTATTCAACCAGAAAAAAAGTAAAATCAGGTTTTGACTCCAAATAAATCAAGCATGCATGAGGTGCTGGTCAGGTTTTTCAGCTCTTGTTTGCATCAAGTTCTAATGCTCCGGAGAAAAGAAAACTGAAAGGAAAACATGCCAAAGCATAAATTACCTAATGATACTCTCTATTGGTCAAATTAAAGACAGGAGCATGCCTCTTTCACTCTTACAGTGTTGTGAACTCTGTAGGCTCATACATGCTTCATGTAGCTACCAGATTCACAACCACATACAGATATCTTGCTTTTGTTTTAAAAAATTCAGATTTTGTATTGCGATTCACTGCATTCATAATTTCCTTGCCATTGTTAAAGTGAAGGATCAGTGCCACCTGCAGTCAGGGATTAGAGTGGAGCCCAACTCTATGTGAAGAAAAGTAAGTAAACATCCCATATTTAATATCCTGGACCTTCTAGTTAAAACAATCCCTCAGTAAAGAGAAAGAGCTGGCATCAAAGTTCACAGAAATATTCAGATCTCTTTATCTGTTTATACTTACTGATCACAAGCACTTCCTCAAAAAGTCACTACCCAAGATGAATTCTGGGTGCTGCATGTGGCTATATCACATCTCCAAATGCAAATCTCATACATATCTGAATAAAGCAGAATACACTGCTGCCAGATCCTTTTCTGTGCATCAGTTAATTTTGGTTTGCTGGTATCTGAGTCAGTTCAAAAGGGAAGAAGTCTTCCCTCTTCAGTTATGAGAGCCAATTAGATTCTGGTTTAATGATCCAGGTAAAATTAAAACCAGCCCAACTTCTTACCCCAGACTAAACTGCATTAAACCAAACCTGAAATTTCAGAAGATATTACCAGAAGGCTGGCAGAACAGAGCTCATCAATCAAGCTACTTTAAGTGTTGGCACTGGCATGGTTTCTCTTCTCTCCGGAGAAAGGAAAGGAGGAGTGGAGAGGTTATCTTCTAGTCTAATCTCTTTAAACCCAGACCTGTTTGTCTACCCTTCCTGCCCCCATACTCATATAAACACATGCACACACACGTGTGCAAACATGAGTAACCATGATGGAAAGGCAGTAAATAGTCACACAGAAACATTTTTTGTATGAGCGTGTGTAAGAGAGGCTAATCTAGCACCATTGATACAGTACAGAATTTATACGTCTCATCAGGAGACCCATGGTCACTGTAGCATGAAGACTTCTGTTCAGAGAGGTGTGGCTGCAATATGGGTGGAGAAAGAAATGATGGCTGCAGCCTTTGAAAGCCAACACGTGACGGGTTGCTGGTGTTGGATGGAAGAAACATATAAGAACTAAAGCTCATGAGAATAAAGAAATCAAAACTTTTATTTCTTCTGCTGTACACTTCCTGCATAACCTTGTTGCTGGTCTCTTGGAGACTAAGTTTTGCTATATGTTAAAGAGGGTTAATAGTACTTACTTACCTGACAGATATGAGATTAGGTTAAACTTGCTAAAGCCCCAAGACACTCATAGAGAGAGTTCATTTGGAAAAGTAGTTATTAACTATTAGTGCTGTCTTGGCATATTGCAGGCAAACTCAGCAACATTGGGGATTTTAAAAGAGGAGAGTAGGAAGTCATTCCTGACCTCTCCTTTTAAATCTTACTTCAAACTTTGACCTTCAGTTTCACATAATAGGACAAATATTGTTTTATGAGTTGCCAAGAATTTCTCCCAAAGTATTTATTGCAATCATTCATTTTACCTGGAAACAGTCTGAGCATGAAAAGAATGAAGAAAAACAGGCTCAAAGATCTGCAGTGTAGCACAGCAGAATATTAAAAAAGTGATGCAATTCTGCTGCAGAAATGATGTTTATGCACTTCCTTTTTATTTTTAATCTTCTATTTGAATAAAATATAATTAAGATACAGAATAGAATTTCTTAAAATTACATATTTTATACATTCTCAGAAAGTTAAAATTTCTTACGAACTTTATTTTGCAAATCTGCTTTTTCTCTGCCTTCTTAGAAAGATGTTCAACTGATAACAGTTCCCATGATCTTAGAGACATTTTAAAACTTCTTAAGTGATCTTTCGCATTCTGCTGATTCATGTTAGTTGCAGCTGCAAAATATGTAAAATATAATTTGGCTATCTAAACCCCAATCAGAATATGAGTAGATTGCATTGTATAATTAAGATAGATGTTGTATATGTGCACAATTTAGTGAATTTAAAATACAAAGATTATTAAATATCTTCATATCCATCTCACAAAGCACAGTTAAAATAAGCTAAACTGTCTTGTACTTTATAACTGGATCAAATTGATTTGAAATAGCAATTTCCTACATCTCTGTAGAACTGATGTAAATCAATTATTCCAGATGAATGAAACTCACAACCTGCTCATCTATCTTGCAGTATGGGAAAGTTCTTCATTTATTATCACCAGTGTCTGCTTTGAATTATGCACTCCATTTTTATTACATTTGAATGATACACTACTAGGAAAGAATTCAAAAACAAAGTCAAGGTTCTTAAACAATATTTTAATTATGACAGCAGCTATATTATAACTAACTGTTCCTCAGCAGGCAGAAATACATTCCACCCAGGACAAAGTCTTACATTGTAACTTTCCCTGTCGACACATTACAAGCTTTGGACCAGACGGTTATCCCACTGTCCCATTTTTTCCTCTGTATAGTAGAAAAAGTATTTAAATCAAAGAATGGTGATTGTATTTAAATCAAAGAGAAGTTATTATTTACTCAAGTTGGCCAAGTACACTAGAAAGTGTTAGGTTTGTAATTCAGGCCAAGTATCACCACAGAACTGTTTATATAGTATTTATTAATCCTGAGTATTTGTGGTCTTCTTGAACATTTGCNAGAACTAAACCTAAACTGGACAATATGCTTTATTTAAATATTATAGGTCAGAAACGTTGCTAACACCAGAACCTTTTTCAGCAGTTAGTGTTATATGAAAACATGACTGCTACATGTTTGTTTTACCCATTTAAAAGGTTTAATTTAATTAATTTTTAATTACATCTTTAATTTTTTCATCTTCTGTGTTACATTTACTTTCAATCTGACATCTTCAAGTAGAGTTGCATCTGCAGTTAGAAACTCCTGATACAAATTTTAATTATGTTAAGGTTTAGAAGCAGGAGTTTGTCAAGCTTTTGATTTTTTTAATGGATATGTTCATTATTTATAGATATTTCTATATCTTTCATCACAGTAGATTATGAATTCCAGAAATTCAGTCTGCATTATAACCCATTCCTGCATTCTCTCTCTGATTTTGCAAGTAAATTCCTTTTGAATTTTATTGTCTCATTAAGTTTTTACATTCTGTTACAAAAGTTTAACTAATGTTAGTTTGTTTTTTTTACTATTAATATAAAAAGTAGGAAACATAGAAACTCAATACTGAAATAAATTAATTCTTTTTTATTCTTTTTCTCTATTAAGTGCGATGATTTCTGCAGGGATGTTGGCTGGATGCGTAAATGTTGCTGTGACTGGAGTCACACCCTGGCAGGTGCCTGTTTGGACAAGACAGGTCAGGCTACACCTAGGCTTGGAAGAAAGGTATGCCTGGGGCCATTCCTGGGCAATGACACCAGCTGGCAAGGAACAGCCAGAAGCATACAACTAAATGTTCTTACTCTCTAAAACATAGTGACTGCCTACAAATCACTGACTGGGAGTGCTACCTGGTCACTGGGGAAGAGGGCTTGATGGTGGGAACTGCAGGCATAGGAGGAACTCAGATCAGCTACAGCATGGCAGAAGGTGCAGTGCCAGCAAGGGCAGGGCAAGATACTTATCTGAATGCAGCCTCTGAGGACCAGGTTGAGCCAGGGCCTCCCTACAGGGTGCCCAGGAGCATCTCACCTTGGCAAGGAGCAGCCACAAGCCCACAGCTCAGTTTCAGGGAGCAGGGGCTTGCTGCTGGTTCCCTGCACTGTTTCCCAGTGTGAATGAGGTTAGAAATGCAACTGAAATCCAATTCCCAAAAATGTTCTATCATGTCAATATTAGGCAACTATTTATTTCAAGACAAGCCATTTCAATGCCTATTGGGTCAGGCTTTTCAATGCATAAATCTCTTCATCTGCAAAATTAGATGCTAATAATATTCTCTAATTAAAAAGGCACACAAACTTTTAAAAAAGCTGTATTAAGCTATATACTTCAAAAGTAATCATCTTCACATCTGGGGGATCAGAAAATGGAGTAGCAAGTACAAGTTGAGTTAAATCTTCACACATATTTGGAAGGAAGGACATAGGCATAGTAAATCTTGTCCTAGGAAAAGAGGGTGGATTAAATAACGGTTGAAGTGGCCTCCAATCCTTTGATACTATGCTAGGCAGCTCTGTAACTTTTTACATCTCTATGTAGATGAGGGCAGGTAATAAACTTGATATTAGCCACATCCACATATAAAGGTAGGCAAAAAACTTGATGCAGAAAACTGTTAATGCAAAAGCAGTGATTGGCATTTTGAAACTATAACAGGCAGGCTCTGAATTCTTCATGAAATAAAGAATCCTTTCTTTTGACAAACATTTTTCTGAAGAACTTACCATGTTAAGCAAAATTTCAGTAGATCATAAGAGCATAACATACTGTTACATATTTGTTGGGTAATGTGATAAACAGTCTTCTAGATACGTGCCAGTTGTGACTCTTTGAAAATTCCATTATTTTATTATGAAATATTTCTTTTTGCTGAACTCTGCTTTCAGGATTGAATTGTACAAGTTTAGAAGATGGCTTGTGTCCCTGGACTGATACATAATAGAAGTTGATTTCTCACAAAGCAGACAATAAGCACGCTGTAGGACAGCACTATAAATAGGAAAGAAGTTTGTCTTTTTTTTTTTTTTAATATAGCATGGACATAACCATTTTATCTGATATCCAGGATTATAATGAAAAATCCTCTACAATCATTTTGGAGGAAGAGTAAGTGACCGTGATATAAACATCAGACTACTCTGAATTTCAGTATGTTATATTTCCTTTAAGGAGTCAAATAATTCTGCCAGAGAGAAATACAGTTTACCTTTTGAACAGTCATTGTACAAATATGAGCCAGTTGTAATTGAAAAATTGTTGTCTTATCTGAACTGTCATATCATTACCTTAAACACAAAGAAAAAGCATCTGTATTTTGCCTCCATCTGCATTTTTTAAATGGCTCTAAGAGATCAGGACTGCTGAGACTTCCATTCTCAGAAGGCAACAGTTATCAAATCATTCTAAAACCCCTATTGGAGAGGAGAATTTGGAAACAAATCAGTTTAATACTGTGCTCTGAAGTGTTGTTGAAAATTAGTGCAAATGTCAAATAGCCTTCACTTTTTTCAAAAAATAATTAAGATCTTTTCAGAAATAAGACTTTGCAATCAACCACAGAGAAGGAAAGAGCATCTCAGTGGAAGTTACTTTACTTACAAACTTCCTTCAACTCGAAAGGGTATTAATAGAAAGATTAAATTTTTAAAGTACAGAATAAAACTGATTGAATTTTACTGCTGAGATCACAAAACATTTTTGTATAGGAAATATTAAAAGGGTATTCTTTTCTGTCCCTGCACTTTGGGGTCACATAATGCCTGCTACAATGGAATCTACGCTGTTTTAGATGATCTTGTAATATATTAGAGAGAAGCAAATAGATTGCACACATTCTAGGGAAGGCCAAGAAAAGAATGTGAAGCAGCAGACAAGGTCTAATGTTTTCAGGAAGTGCAAGATGAAAAGTTTCAGGGGAACAGACCATGTAAGAAGAGGACAGAGGCAGACAGAGGAAGGCAAAAATACTTTTCTTATTCTTTCTTTCAAGGCCACCACCCCATGTAGAATGTGCTAGAAAAAAATCCTTCAAGTGAATGGAATTATATTTATTCTTTTTCTAATACGAGGAAAGAGACGGAAATCTTGGTTCAACTACTAATCGGCCATTTACAATTAATAGCCCTCATTTCGGGAAACCACTATTAAAACTAAGAGCATGGAAAGAGAAAGATATTTCAAATCTTCCTTTCAAAGAGACTTTTTTTCGTTATTTTGGCAATATTTACATAAGGAAGTTGTGTTTTACTTGATAGTTTTTAAAAGCTGGGCACCTTAGTGGAATTACGGCAATCTGCTTTAGGGATAAACTATGAGAACAGAATGTGAATTAGGATTAATGTACAAAAATGATCTTCAAAATATATTTGCAGCAAAAAATTATAGGGAATTTAATAGATTTATATTGTGTATCTCAGTAAAAATACTACATTTATAGTATATATACTCCATATATAATATACACTCAATTCTAGCTATGACAAGGGAAAATGTTTGTTTTAACATTCATGCCTACAGTTTCCACTGAAGACAACAAATGCTCCACACAATCTCTATCTGGAAAAGTTATGAAATTATAAAAGCTAAAATATATGATGGATTCAAATATTTCCACGTGGAATCTTCATAGAATGACAGATTATGCTAAATTGGAAGGGACCCACAAATATCAGAGTCCAACTCTTGGCCCTGCTCAGGATCATCCTTAAGGGCTCTGTTAAGGTTAGTATTTATATCATAATATTTTCTGGTCACTGTTTGCCTGGGTGCTTTTCTGGTCATGCTTTATTTTATTTATTATATTTCACCACTGAAAATATTTCACCCCTGGTTTGGGGATTTAACTATTGTCATAAAGAAAAACTTTACTAACTCTTTTACATTCTTCCATGAACAGATTTTATTCCAAATCAGAAAAAAGTAGCCCAATAAATCTGCCAGGGAATCTAGTAATAACTATATTTACACTCCTTAAAAGTTAGTGAGAGAGAAAAAGAGAGGTATAGCAAAAATTTAGTTAATTATTACAGCACAATAGTCTTAGTGAAGATCTATTGCTCTTAACTGATGACTGTCCTATTTTCAGAGGAATTCTTAGAAGCATATAACAAGACCTGATATCCTAATATACAAACTAAAGTGCTTATATTTCAAGATACAGAAAACAGATTATTTGAATTTTTAAACTCTCATTTTCTTTAAAACATAATTAAATAAATCATGGCATTAGCTAAAACATTCCAGAATTTTTGTCAACAAGCTTTAGAGACTATGGAACAGAGTGCTGCAGTGACATAGGTCAAATTAAGTAACGGCATGCAAATGGAAAATCTACTCAATGTCCTTCTATATGCAGAACATGTGTGGAAGTAATTGTGAATTATTTGCAGACAGAAAGGTCTAGACACTTTTTTAAAAAAATGGAGGTTTTGAAATGGAAATGTCATTAGACATGAATCAGTTGTGACATCGTGACAATAATTTGACTACAAATCAATAAGTTGAAATGCCCTGACTCTCCTCTAAACATCATCATATTCCTAAATGATTTTAATAAATCCTAAAATTATTTTCTTTGCTATAGAATCTGCTCATACAATCTGTTGGATAGTACAGACCTATAGCAAAAATACTGAAGACCATCAGTTCATTCATCATGTGGAACGAACTTTTTATTGCCTTTAGTAATCTGCCTTTAGTATTTTTTAATTCCATCTCTAAAGTTCCCCCACTGCCACTTCGATAAAAAATTTTAGAATCTATTTAATTCAGACTAATTTCAGATCATTAAAAATCTGTTCATCACATTGATATGGCTAACGATCAGCGGAGATAATATTATTAAGTCGCATAAGATGAAGATGTGAAAAATTGTGATTTAAAAATGCTGGCAGGTTATATCAGAGATATAAGAGATAAGGGTTTTATTTATTTTTTTTAAGGTGCATTGGGCCCCTCACTACAAGAATAACATTGAGGCACTGAATTGCATCCAAAGAAAAGGAACAAAGCTAGTGAAAGGTAGTGAAGGGGCTGGAGCACAAGTCTTATAAAGAGCTGGTGAGGGAGTTGGGTTGTTCAGTCTGGAGACAAGGAGGCTCAGGAGAGACCTTATCACTTTTACAACTACTTGAAAGGAGGCTATAGTAAGATGTTTGCTGGTCTCTTCTTCCAGGTAACAAGAGAGGAAATGGCTTCAGGCTTTCCCAGAGGAGATTAAGATTGGATATTGGGAAAAATTTCTTCATGGAAAAGGTTGTCAAGCACAGGAACAGACTGCTCAGGGAAGTGGCTGAGTTACCATCCCTGGAGGTATTTAAAAGATGTGCAAATGGGCACTTAAGGAAATGGTTCAGTGCTGGACTTGGCAGTAGGTTAATGGTTGGGCTCAATGGTCTTTTCCAGCCTAAATGATTTTTTCTGGTCTGTTCGTTTCTATGATTATTTGTTTTATGAATCTATACCTGGTTAATTAAACATAAATTTCTAATTGTTATGTTGGTCCAAGGAATTCCTATACTATTTATTTCAATTCACAGGACCAAACATTGTCACCATATAAGAGCTAAATGACAGATTCTATCAGATTTGACATAGAAAAGTAATTAGACACTGAAAATTTATTGGACAGTAAGACCCTGCATTGTAAAGTGCCAGAAATTTTCTACTTCCGTTCCCTTTTATGAGTGAGCAGAGCTTCAGCAAGGAGTATTTTGTTAAACAGACAACCTTTATCAGTAAAAAAATGTCCTATAATTAGCATAATGTGGGAAAGCTCATGAACAAGTCATGCACTCTAAAGTTTCTCCTATCTTCCATCTATTCTTTAGAGCAGGTTCATTTTAATTCCAGAGGACTAAAGAGAAAGGGGGTAGAGAGGATGCAAAGCTGTGTATGTTTTTAAAGTAATTGAGATTACACAGGATAACTTACAGATTTTGACAAACTGATCTGGTGTTATCCAGTGAACTGAGAGCTTAGTATTTGAAGTTTTGTAATTACTCTTAAATCAAAAGCCTTATACAATAGAAAATGTTCATGCTTTTAGACTGGACAACAGCACAACCATTCAATTAAATCAACTCCTCTGTTTCCCAAGCATCAGCCCCCACACTGATGCAATATCCAGAGATCGTTGATAGAAATCTAGAAGTTGAAACCCATGTTCATAGAAAGACAGAGTTATAATGAAAATACGTTCTTATTTAATTCACACTTTTCCTGACAAAACACAGGCACTTCGAATTTTCCCTAAGCACTCAGGAATCCTTATAGTACGAAGACAGTTTGTTCATTATCTCTTCCCACCATACCTAGACCCTGTGCATTTTAATTATGAATGATTAGGTCAGAGATACATTTTTATTTAGGTTTCCTGGCTATCTCCCATACATTCCTAAACTTATCAGACTTAGGGTTTTTCTTCATTTACTTGTTCCAGGGAATCATTACATTCTACAGCACTACTTATTCTTCTCATGAAATTGTATGTTATACTGGCATCTTTCCAAGAATTAATTTCGTTTTTAGTTACATCTCCCTATGGCATCAATATATTTTTGCTTTCATTTTTAGAAGTTCTATTTTCTAATTCAGTGTCCTCTTGTTTCTTTCTGATTCAGGAGACTGTATATTTTTAATATATTGCTGTCAGGGATGGCAGCAGGCCTGGCAGCACCCTGGCATTAATTGATTAAATTAATATTGATAATATTCAGATATACCCTTGAAATAGTGGGTTACTGTGAATCTCAGCATATCCTTAGAAGCGCTAAAGCAAAAGAGCTATTGCTACTTGGCTGTAACTGTCGGTTGCTGATAATGTGTAAGGTAAACTTAGTAGCAAGAACATTGAACTAGTGATAAGTGAGCCTTCTGATTGCTTTTTATAGTTCTCCAATCATAGTAGTGGAAAACAACTTTCTGTCCTGTGAGGAGAAAGCTCATTGCCTTCTCTAAGGGAATAATACCAAATGCGACAGCAATAAAGTAGCCATTTTGGACAATCTTGTCTAGCAACCCAGTGTGCCGTTCTTGCCCCAACTGCGACATATTGCAAATTTTTTTCTTTTACCTTGAGTTTCTTGAGACGGCCTAATACATTCTCTGCCTCCTTCCAAGAAAATGAATGATCATAGTATAGAATTTAGGGTTTCTATTTATACTGTTGATTTTTTTCCTGCAGTCCTACAATCCTTACAGAGAAGTGTAATAGCGAGACGATAATAAGCCTGGCTTCTTTTCATGTTATAGAAATCACATGGGTTTTAGAGTAGGTGAAGAAAGAAAAACATTGGGAGGCCATAAAAAATATAGACGCTGTACCATGAATTAGAAAGAAAAAATTTAACATTGGTATCATAAAAAACTCCATGTAAGTTTAGTTTTGCAGCACTGTGAACCACTGTCTGATTAACCAGAAAAAAGATCATGAGTAGCCATGCAGATATATCAGTTCAAGGAGTCTAGTTCAAAATTTTGTACATATTCTCAGAGTGGCCCATAAAGGACAGTAGGGTTTAGGGGTTTTTTCGGCCAGGCCTTAGCAGAATAAAACAAATTGTATGTAGAAATTCTTCCACTGCCTTTCTTTCACTAAAACCAACTTACAATAGTGTGAACAATACCTCAGAGGATTATTAGCAGAGTTTTATCTTTATTAAGGAAAATAAGGTAGGATAGCAACTCACTTTTTTCCTCAGTTCTTTTTACAGCATATAATTCAGATCAAGAAATTGGCAACCACTGCTAAGTGTGTGTTTTATCCCCTATATAAAACCACTACAAGAACTATGCTGTTTAAGATTTCGTGATAATTGTTTGCTACGGCACAAGTGGACTAATACTTTTAGGACTGAAAGTCTTCTTATTAGTAGTAATGAAATGTATTTGTAACTTTTCCAAACTGGGATGTGTTCAGCCTGAAACAACAATGTAATTGTGAGATACCAAAATAATGCTACAATACAGTCTAGCTGTGCCAAATAAAATATGCTGTAGCTGAGGAAACCTTTGTTTGAAGACAGCCCATAAGCAAAGTCCATGCAGTAAATTAATATAAAGAAATAACCCAAGAGATCTTTATAGAAGGAAAGCTTATGAAGGCATGTGATTTCAGACACAGAAAGCCAGCCTCTCAGCTGTTGGAAGGTGTCATTACCCCGAAAACAAACACTCAAAAGTGATAATAAACAAATAAACAGGAAAGTCTATAATTCCATGGCCCAGATTCTTCTGTCATTGTAAGCAACTCAAAAGCATGTTCTGTGGGGGTTTTTTATATCTATGGATTAAATGTTTTCTTTTCAGTCAATCCTACCACACTTAAGTCTCCTTGGTCAGAGAGAGTCTTAGATATCCTTGAATTTATCTAGGTGTTCATATTGAATTAGATTAGTCAGCAAGTCTTATTATCAGTCACGAAAATATCTAGCAGACAAGAAAAGAAATGGCTGAAAGTGTGAATAAAGTGCAGTCCCTTAATCTCTGGAGATAGTACACTTCAGGAAAAAGCAAAAAGCATCCAAGGTAATTTGTTCGGCATAGCTACAATGAAAAAGTAAAAAGTGTAAATGAAAAGTCCTAAGACAGATCAATTAAAAAACATTTATAGATATGGGTTAGAGACAGGAATTGCTCAGAAACTGAGAAGTCATTCAAATTGCAAAGTGAGTAATTTATATATGTAGATGGTTTGCCTAATGTATGATCTTGAAATATGCGCTTATAACTGTGGCTTCAGTGAAAAATTTGAAGTAGGTATTAAAAATATATGGAGACACAAATTCTAACTAGCATGCATAAAATCAATGCAATATTGAAGGAAAAAATAGAAGTCCAGGCAGAAGTCAAACATTTCTTTCAATAATATTTATAACTTGAACAACATACAGGGATAGAGACACTATTTCTTCTATGTTGAATTTTTAAACACCTAGAAAATTAGGCACGTAGCAGCAGTATTCATATCATTCAACAAGATGAGTCTCAAACCACTATTGGGAAGTGAAGATTCCAAAAGAAAGTATTTCATTACCCAGATGTAATGAAGAAATTAAATCTCTTTGTGACTTTAAAGCCTGAACTCTGTACTAGGATTACTTTCCCAAATGAGAACATCCTTTTTTCAGGAAAAAAAGTAGTTATAGAAACAAGTTTTTAGTACCTTAATAAGACCCCAATTACAACAGCATGCATTTACAGGTAATAAGTCATATAACCTATTCCACCTCACTTGTAATTAGACCTAAATATGTAGTTCAGATGTTCTGACAATTAAACTGCACAAATAGTCTTTGCCTTTTACTCCTCTTTCCTAAGCCTTCTCTTGTCTTTCTCTCTTTATCCACTTAGAAGTTTACTGGTCACATGGAGAGACATGGTCTTTATAAATGGCCATATTTTGTGTAGCAATAGTACCACAGACATAATAGGCTGCTCTATTTTGCCTGTACTTCTCTACATCATGCTGGGCAACTGCACGGTATTTTGACACTCTCCTTGGCACTAAGGTCAGGCTTAGACTTTACATTAGCAAGAAACTCTATTGTGAGAGTGGTCAGACACTGGAACAAGTTGCCCAGATGTCCCATCCCTGCAAGTTTTCAAGGCCGGGTTGAATGGGACTTGGAACAACCTGATCTCATGGAAGATGCCCCTGCCCATGGCAGCAGGTTGGAACTAGATGATCTTTAGCGTCCCTTCCAACCCAAATCATTCTATAAAATGGGGATTCACAGCTTCTGAAAAGTGATAATATGGTTAATGACCAACTTTTAGAATTGAGCAGCTTAGTAGAATAAAAATTGTAAGTGAGTAGCACAGTTTTCAGGATGAAAACCTGTAAAGTGGAACTAAAGTTAACTGCTTATATTATATCAGGTCTGAAATAAATAGCATGGCGATCCTATTTTGATAACTACCAAGTAGTTAATATAATAATGAAACATCACTGTTCATTTTCCAAATCCAAAGAAAAGTATATTCCATACTATGGGGGAGAAGGGGTTTATTGAAAATTATATGAAATTGTTGTGTTAGATTTCATTTTGACTATGGCCTAATAGTCTAATTCTGAAAATATTTTTCATTCAGGAATAGTAGTTCTTGAATTTCACTGTGTCACTGTTACTTCAACAATAGTATGAAAGAACACTGTGCTTCTGATTTATGAGCCTTATGAGTTCTACAGACCAAAGCCTGAACAAAAGCCTCCCTCATGTCATGTCCTAGGAAATGCTTACATAGCCACAGGTTTGGCAACTTTCTGATGAGTATTATTACCATAACAATAGCAAATATCATACCAGCAAAACATTCTCAAAGTAAAGAATAATATTTTAACCCCACATGTTACAATAAGAGACATTTGGACCTTATTTTTGTTGTTAGTTATTTCCAAACAGTGTCTTTTAGAGAAGTGTAAACAAATGGTTTGTGCTATGTACTTTACAGCTTGAAGACCTAAATACATATTTTGAGATCTAAAACTAAATGAGTCAATGTGAATTACATACAGCAAAACCAAAATGTATCCTATGAAACATCTTTCTGCCCTTAATACTTGAGAACTTCTGCTGTGCACTGTCAAATGGCTGTCATCGACTTTGAATCAGACAGGATGTTTTATAAATTTTTCCACATTGGTTTCTACAGTGTAATTCAAACTTGAAGATGTGTTCATACACATATACACAGCTGTTCCCAGTACCCTAGAATCAAAGACGTAAAATGCATAATGCAATACATGAGGCAGAACAAAATCAAGGACATACAAACAACACAAATAAAACACTTCCTGTTCCTTCCTTGTAAACAAACTTTACTGTAATCTATGACCTTCTTTAAGTGTTTCATAAGTTCTGACATACATAATGAAAATTCAACACTAAAATGTGTGAGAAATTGAATAAATTTAAGGTTAGAATGAATCACAGTCCTCAAATGAAGAAGCATATGAAAAGAGTATATGACAACTAGAATAGGCAGCCAAAAATTATGGTAGAGAGGGGAAGTACTGTATACAGCACTCATCCAAATGTAAAAACCTCCACGTATGCAGTTCTCTTTAATTGAATCTCTAGCAGGACCTCTAGAGAAATTTAATCTTTTCTTTCCCTTACCAAGATATCTGTCTTCTAGCTGCTGTGAACTGTAGACATTTGGGAACCAACGGAGATGCAGCGAACAAATTTTTCTTCCTGTAAGAGTAGGACATTTTTAAAGAAGTGACTTAAAATTTCATTAAGGTAAACCAGAAATATACATTTCAGTCCAATGCTTTAGAAATTTGGAAAGATACCTGAGTTTTGATGCTGTGCCAAGGACTAGTTATGTACTTTATGTTTTTGTAGCAAATATAGAATATAAAGTGTATAAACAGACCCTGGAACAGGAATTGAAGCATAAATTTTTTTATTCCATGTAATTGATTGTATTGACTGGGATATAGTCAAGTATTTTCTCTTTTTAACCCCTAGTAAATACTGAAACCTAATGAAAATTATCACAGCACCAAAGAAGCTAAGAATTGATAGCAGCCAGGTGACTAAAACCTCTTTTGGGACGGAGAGGCAAATACCTACAGCTGTATTGGGTCTATCTGAAATGGAGCACATTTTCCCATAGTAGCCCTCACAGTGCTGTGCTTTGCATTGGTGGCTAGAAGGGCGTTGATAACACACCAGTGTTTTGACTATTGCTGAGCACAGCATCAGGACTGTAATGTTGCTTCCCCAACCGAGGGCAAGATTCTGGGTGGGGGACACAAGTGGGCCAGCTGACCCAAACTGACTGAAAGGATATTCCATACCATGTGATGTCAGCTCAGATACAAAGGCTAAGGAAAGGAGCAGGAAGGGGGGACATTCATTGTTTTCAATGGCAGCCTGCTGAGAAACCCATATGCATGTTGAAGCCCTGCTTCCCGGGACAGCAGCCGGACATCACCGCTGATGGGGAGAGGAGATTAGACTTCTGCTTTGCTTTTGTGTGTGCAAGTTTTGCTTTTGCTTCTAGCAAACTGCCTTATCCCAACTCATGAGTAGTTTACCATCTCATTCTCTTCCCCCCTGCCTGGCTGGGAGAGGGAGGAGGGGGTTAGAGCAACTGTGGGCACTTGGTGTCCAGCCAAGGCCATCCCTCTACAACAGTCAAGGCCTAGTGCTGTAGCTAGTAAGAGTCTGCTGTCACTTACATAAAAGGACTAATTCCTACTCCGTTTTCAGAGGAAAATAATTTGAAGATAATTTCAGGGAAGTTCTGTGATTTCCAGACCTGTTTTAAGTATACTCACTTTCCCTGTAGAAGTCCCTAAGAAAAATAGATGTTGTAGGTTTGCAGAAATAGTTATACATTTGATGCTGAACTAGAAGCGGGGGGGAAACATCAAAATCTTTCAAACAGCTGTGAATTTTCATCCTGCATTAACTATTTATCCCATTAAAAAGATGATTTGTACTAATCCTTCACTAGTGTCATCTAACTAGCAAATAGTTTCCTGATGATTGTTCTCCCTAAGGCTTTTCTACCTTCTGTACAAGACTGAATAGCAAATCCATCAGAGAATAAGAAAATTGCTGCTAATGTGGTCAGGGAACTGTCAAGTTCCTTTTCCTGCTGTAAATAATTCAATATCTAAAAGCTGGGCACATGCCTCCTACATGGTAGCAGTACTTTCTATTCTTCATTTTTAGCTACTTAATTACTCTTGTGGATTACACAGAAAGTGACTCAACAAGATTTTAATTATGCCTTATACGTACTTTATGAAGTAATTTGCTGATGGGTACCTGGCAGGAGCTGTCTATCTGATAGGCAAGAAATCTTCAACATCTAGATTTGGGGAGCTGACTAAGCTTCAAATCTGGCTACAGTGAACTCAAGAACTTTTTTCATGTTATCAGAGAGAATGCCAAACAACAGCATAACAAGACTATGTCCTGACTCACCACCATCAGCCCCAAAAAACCAAAACACACAAAAAAACCTCAACACATCACTACCACCAAAGGGAAAAAAAACCCACATCCAAAAAAATCCAAACAATGACCAAAAAATTACCGGTCAGATACAAAAGCTGTAAATGTCTCCTCTCCCTATGGCACTTTTACTTGAAAATCTAGATCTCAGCAGACTGTGACATACATCCAAGTTGTAACTTGCCTTCATACTCATAGCTTCCCAATATTACCTTTCTAAGAGATGTAACAGCTGTTTTGAGCCAGTTCAAGGTGAGTTTTTCAGTGAGGGAGTTCAGCTGACCTCCTAAATAACCTTGCTAGAGCCATTGTAATCAAATGACCCTCTCTATCCTGCAAAAGTAGGGATGGAAGAAGTTGAAAAGACTGGGAATCAGTAAGGTTGATTCTGCTACTTAGCACATCTGTTCAAAGGGCTGTATAGGATGCTCCATAGCAGGACTCCTGAAACAGCAGAATTATTTCCTCTATGGGGCTTCCAAGGTGGGGCGGGAGTATGGGACTAGTTTGGTCTTAGAGAATTGATTTTGGTCTTCTTTTCCATCATATTTTTAATGGAAAGATCAATAATTGTAAAGGAGTCCAATTTTATTGAAAAAAAAAGTAGACATTTGTCAAAAAAATCACCCAGGAAACACATAACCAAAGGCCCAAAATTAAATTATTTGAACTGTGTCTAAAAGAATAACAAACTAGAAAGAGGACATTTCCATCAGCAACATTCATATACTCCACAAATCCTTTACTTCAATACACTCAAAATACAATAAGATAGTATTTTAGAGGCATAATCCTTTCCCCTGGTATTCAGTGACATGTCAAAGTCAGAAACCACTTTGGAAGGCAGGCCAAACCACAGAATTTGTACTCTGTCTGTCTGAATGGATGAGTATTATTTTAATAATAAACTGAAATACTGGCAGTAATACTTCCTGAAGGATGATGACAATTACAGCTCACTGTCCTGTGGCAGGGATTAGTTTCACAGCTTTGAGAAATTTCTCATAAAATTGAGTAATATGTCTCCAAAGAGCAAAGCTGGCTATGATAGCAGGATGGAAGTTAGCATTAGAAACATACACCAGGAAAGAATAAATTCAAGTAAGCCAAATTTTTGGCACGCAGAGACAGATCCCGTAAAGGTTTGCACAGTATCTCTCTCTTTCCTAAGTCAACAAGAAAGTAAGGACATATGATTTCAAAGTAGGATCCTGAAAAAAATTATGTTAAGAAATTTGATCTCTTCCTTGCAGCACAAATTTGAGTCACTAGCCATGACCAAGATAAAAGAAAATACTTCATTCAGAACCGAGCAGAGACTTATTATTATAAGATGCTGTGGTTTCTGAGCAAAACCACTTTAACTTTCTTCAGAATATTAGCATGTACGAGACCAATGTCTCTTTGTACAAAACGACCACATTCGCTGGCTCTTTGTCCCAGCTCACACATCACAGAATCACAGAACATGGTGAGTTAAAAGGGACCCACAAGGATCATCAAGTCCAACTCTCTGCCCTGCAAAGGAACACCTCCAAGAGTCACACCGCGTGCCAAAGAGTATCATCCAAATACCTCTTGAACTCTGTCAAGCTTGGTGCCATGACTACTTTCCTATGGAGCCTGTTCCAGTGCCCAACCACCCTTTGGGGGAAGAACCTCTTTCTAATACCCAAACTAAACCTCCCATGACACAACTTCAGGCCATTCCTTCAGGTCCTGTCACTGGTCACCAGAGAGAAGAGATCAGTGCCTATCCCTCCTCTCCCCCTCACGAGGAAGTTGTAGACTGCCATGAGGTCTCCTCTCAGTCTCCTCCTCACCAGGCTGAACAGATCAAGATGATGCCTTAAGAGGTGTGCTTAATATTTTGGAGAATTCACTTTAGCTAAGTAGCTGGATAACTTGGAATATTAAGGGCCAGAAGGGCCTGTGTTCCAGTGTTTGCATTCTTTCTATAGATAAGTGGGGTAGTAAGTCAAAACACAGAGTTAGGCTTCCAGGCCTACTAGAGGCTGGACAAAGGTGGGGTTAGGTAACAAGGGACCATCCTGTTGGATTCTCAAGGGACATAGTAGCAAGATGGACTTTCGTTGGATAATATGGGTGGTGGGCACTCTGAAAGTTATAAAAATGAAGAGATTGTTATGATTTTTCTCTTTTGGATCACGGACGTCACTAGTAAAGCTGCACTCTCCCTTTACCTCTGCACACTGCGTGTTTATGTTCTTTCTTATCTCATCTGTTTTAGGCAACAAAGTGACCTCAGCTGTTCCTCATATGACTTCCCCTCAAGGCATGTGATAGTATTCCTTAAAGAGAGCAAAAGCCAATGTAAATTCAGAGTACTGCTACAGTCTGTATTTCTATGTTCCTGTAGCTGGAAAAGTTAAAACATTTCTAGCAAAAAGTGCTTTGTGTTTGTTTACACCTATCACCTGGTATAATAACCTCTACTTTTACAAGAAACTTCCTTTCTATACATATTTTTTATTTATTCCACTCTCAAGTTCCATAATGCCCTGATCTTGCAATGTCATTTCGCCATACACATATTCACAATGGGGGGAACCAGCCTGCATGACTTTTATTGTTCACCTATAAACCTTCTAAAACCTCACTGTCGCAAAAGATTTCAACAGGCTCATGTATTACCATTGAAACAAAAGTCAGATTGCAACAGACTGTTCAGTTGATGCATATCAGCCTAATTTGACTGGTGTCACAGAAACTTACAATTTTATATACCAATTTAGGCTCTCCTGACTGCTGCTTAGAATCTCATAGGGATATTCATGGTTCTTTTGATAACAAACTTCCCCATGCCTATCATTTGGGTAAAGACATTTCTTAAAATAAGAGAAGTCACCAATATTCCATCTGTTATCAGCTAGGACATTATTAGAGGGCGTTTGTTCTTATTCTTCCAATATGAAATTAAATGCTCCTGCAGTGGAGAGAAACTGAGAGTTCTGATGAGGGACTTGAGTCGAGCTAGACTCAAGTCTACACTCAAGTGGGTATCATTTACCCACCATACATGAAAAAAAATGATAAGTAATCTTGGTACTGTCTCAACAATGTTGAACACAAGTGTTTTCTTTAGATGTGTGTGCCTTAGCAAAATCAGTGTTAACAAAACATTAATAATAATGATTGCAATAATGGGATATCAAATTGTGGAGTAACATCTATCCCAAAGTTAAGAAAATATTTTTCTTCTATTTTTTTCCTTTAAAGAAGAAAAGTAAAAGTTTAATTTGCATAAATTTTTCTCATTATATAGTGTACACACTTATTCAACAGCCCAAGTACCTCCCTCCCATTTGGTTGCTACGTAAAATACATGCAGAACTGTAGTAAACATTTTATTGCAAAAACACTTGGTTCAAATCTCTAAGTCCTTTAAAAAAAGGTCATTTTATGCTTTTTATTCTGTCAAAAGGAACAACATTTAACATTAATTCAATATCCACAGACATTTGGCTTAGATTTGAATTCAACTGTCCTGTAGTTATTTAAGAAATTAATGTTATCATATCTTCTTTTCTTATGATCTCAGATGCATGTTAAATCTTGCTCTGAAGTAGGCAAGGCATTATAAAAGCCTGACTGTAGGAGCTAAATTGTTATTATTACTATTAAGATGCATCATAGATCTGCTGCATTCTGCGAATGCTGTAAAAGGCATCTGCATTTTGCACAAGAAACAAATGTCTACAGTTGATGGAATTAACTTTCCTGTATGTTCACTATAGCATTTTAGCTTTTAAACGCTGTCTTGCACTTTGCTTTCATGGACCTATCTGTATGTTTTTGGACATTGCCTATTTTGTTACATTTTTGGTAACATCAGTTCATGCGTATATATATGCACATTTAAATTGATAATCCTCAACAACATTTCAAGAAATTTCCTCACGTATGATGAAACACGGTCTGATAAGGGACTGACTGCAGAGTTTGGATCTGTGTCTTGCATGGAAACAAAAGAGAATGAAGCCGAAGTACTCCTTATTTTATCTCTTCAGTTGCAGATCACAAATGAAACCTATGTCCTCGCTCTCCAATTGACCAAGGAAAGTAACTATGCAGAGAAATGTATTATTCATATAAAAAAGAATGCTAAAACATATGTATATTTCATTCATGGTCAAGCAAATTCTTAGGTTAACCTGCTTCCACCTTGAGAAGTACCTTGTTGAAGTGCTTTCAGGTACATAGTATAGGAAATGTTCCCCTTAATGAATTTTTGCTATTTCAGGCATCTTTAAAAAGTCTTTCAAGTCTCATTAAGCTCTTTGGTTAATTGTGAATTCTTATTTGTGAAGAACAAGAAGCTAATCAAGACTAGTCAACATGGATCCACCAAAGGGAAATTGTGCTTGACCAACTTGATTGCCTCCTGCGATGGGTCAGCTGGCTGGACAGATGAGGGCAGAGCAGTGGATATTGCCTACCTAGACTTCAGTAAGGTTTTTGAAACTGTTTCTCATTATATCCTCATAGGCAAGGTCAAAAAATGTGGGCTGGAAGAGGTGGATTGAAAACTGGTCTCAGAGGGTTGTGATCAGTGGCTTAGGGACTGGCTGGAGGCCTGTCACTAGTGGTGTACCCCAATGTTTGATACTCGGTCCAGTATTGTTTAACTTACTCAATGACTTGAAGGGGCAGAGAGTTTCTTTTTTTCTTTTTTTTTCTTTTTTCTTTTTTTTAATTGGATCATGTCTAAAACAAAAGAAAAACTTTCCCAACAAGGATAAAGAGCTGGTCTTTAATGGAAGCTTACAGGTCCACAATGTACATAGCCGTGTGTGTCATCATAGTACTAGTACCTCTTTTATAATGCTAATCCATTATCATTTCTAGTGGATACATCCATTCCCAAAATTATTCATACCCTGTCCTGTGTCCCAGGTCTGCCCCTTGGAGCTTCTCCAGGGGGTTTGGGGCCTTCTATCTTGCTTTGTCTATCGCATGTCTTGTTATTTCCCTCCATTTTTATGTCTCAAACAGTATGCCCTTGCTAGAAAATGTTTTTTCCCAAAGAGAACATTGAACATCTCACAGACTGAGAGAAAGCAGTTTTCTGTCATCCTAAGTATAAGAAACCATCCAGCTATGCTAAAATCCAGAAATATAAAGAACATAAGAAATCTTAAGGCATAACAGATAAACATAACACTTCAGGTGCTTCCATTGTTTTATGTAACTTTATCTCTTTGATTGCTTAAATATGCAACTGGGGAATGTATCGTGATTTGTTGGTCTAGGAATAGGACCTGATGCATCCATCAAAGGCATGTGTCCCATCAAAGTCTGATTTTCATGCAAAAGGTGTGAGACTGGCACTTTAGTGGGGCTCTACCTGATAAGAAAATGAGACATAGGCAAGATATGTAACCTACAAGTGTTCAAGAGATCTCCAAAAGTGGGTGCAGTGCTCTGTGGATCTTCATTCCTCTTGAAAGCATCTTACGCAACTTTTGTTTCCAAACACTGCAATATAGTCCTGAAACTTCTTATTTGAGTTTCAATTTAGGAGGGAGAAATTTACCTAATTAAATTCATCAGTACCATGATTTTGATGAAGAAGAATTGTTACAACTGTGCTAGTTTTATCTGTATCAGCTGAACCAGTACCTGAATGCTCTTCAGGAACAGCGAATTCATTTTTTATTCATAGGTCTGTTACTGCTTACTCGGAGGACACAACAATGCAATGACTTTTAGCCAGCACGTTTTTAAAGAGTATTAGTGTGCTATCTGAATCTTAGGTCTACTTTTTCCGAACTATTTGAAATCTATTGCATTGTGGGTTATTATTTAATTCAGTAATTTTACTCATTCAGCCCTCAGGTGATGAAAGGTCTGACATGGTCAGGAAAGGAAGGGGACCACAGTAGTAGTTCGAAGGGAGGCAGCTGCTATTAACAAAAGACCCATGTCCCTCCAAATCTAGATACATTTCAAAACTCAGTCTCTCAGGAAACAAAAAGCACTGAATGCTTTTTTAAATAATCAAGAGATTCATACAAAATATAAATATGGTACTCTTGATTCACATCACTCCCACCAAAGAATGGTGGGACCCTTTTCTTGTGCTTATTCTATTTTCAATCAATCAAAACCAATTAATTTTGCTACTTTCAGAAGTAAAAAAACTCCTATTGTCCCAGTTGATGGGTTAAGAGACCTCTAAAACACAGACAAACAAGTAAACACTACTAAAACACAGAGTAAAAAGGTTTGTGTTACATGGATAGTTTTTTGCATCAATATTCATTTACTGTCAACTTGGAAATTCAGGCTGATTTCAAATGACAGTCTAAAATACAGAGGCAGCATCAATCAGTCAAGCTTTTATTGTTGTGGCAGAATTATATAACTTATTATAATATACAATAGGAAAACATAGTGGAAGTATACAACAAAAATACAAACTAATGCCTAGTAAAATACAGCAAAAGATACATTGATTCATAGTATAAGGTAATGTTATCACAGCAAATGTTCTATAACAGCACTGCAGAAAATACTCTAGCTTCATATTGCTCTCTCTAGACCCGTAGCACACTCTTACCTCTCAGGGATTTATATTTATTTAACTTTTCAAGCTCTCTTTACAAGCTAATGTGAAATAGGAGTTTTTTCTCTCTCTTCTCATCAAATAGCTAAGTAAAATATTTATTTCCTAGCAACTTGTTTTAATATTAGAACTGAGTTCAATCCTCTTTTCCTTTAGAAAATACTCATATTTCTACCTGCTCAGCTTTTACAGAGATGCTTTCTTTAGCTGACAGTCTTTGCTTTTATTTTGCAGATGAATGATAAGAAAGAGAAGGGAGCAGATGAAGGGAATATTTTTTGCCTTTACATGGTCATGACTATATAATTTTTTTATTGTACTTCAGTTTCTGTCTTTGATCCTCTATCCTCAATTCTAAAGTCAAAGGACAACCTTGTCCCTGACTTCTTTTCCTTTGAATATAAGCATAGCACATCTGATCCTCAAGTTTTCTTGTGTTAAGGACCTCAAAATTCCTCTTAACATGCCTGTTCCTGGATCTTCCTTAGCATTCTGTGGTAGCAATAGTTACCAGAAAGACTCCTACTTTGTCCAGGTTTTCCCTCATCTCTCTCTTAAAGTATATTGCCTAACACAGGAAGCCAAAACTAGGACATTTTTAGTCATCTTATATAGAAATTAACCATTTTATACCAAACAATAAACTAATTCCTTATGACTTTGTGTATTGGAAAGATTTAATCAGGAGTCACAGGTTTGGTCTTTGTGTTTTCTCATAAAGTATAATTCAGCTCAACCAAATTGAGAGCAGAACTAAGCCTGAGTAAGATTTTACAAAGAAGCCACATCTTTGTTTAGTCATAGTGCAAAGCAGTGCATACCATTTCTGAAAACAAAGCATTTAAATTCATACAGATTTCTTTCCAAACTGCTGTAGTTCTAGTGGCTCTTAGAGGTTTACTGATATTTCACACATGCTCCAAACCCATTCAAAGATTTTTAATTCTCAAGATCTTTGTTTTGCTAACCTCCTAGTTAGAACAGCTTCTTCCTGCAATAAATCACACTTCTCTGACATGTGCCATTTCCCCTTTTCTGCCTACTTGAGTTGCATTCTGACAGCCCTGTCTAGGTGTGCAAGGACATATATGCATACATACACTTCTGAGTTCAGTCTACTTTCTATCACCTGCTATAGTGATTGAAACATTAGTTGTTCAAGCAGTTGATCCTTACTACAGTTTCCAGTGATGTCAATAAACTGGTGATGTAGGACTAGTCTCTATATCTCATCAGAAACCTGAAAAGGGCAATATATCATAAGACAGTATTTCTTCTTAAATTCTGGGATTGCCAGGACCTAGAAAAATCAGTATATAGCTGAAGTACTGAACTGTATGTATTGCCCATGAAATGTTAAAAAACTCCGATTTTGCTTTTTACATTCTAAAATACTTTAAAAGTGTTTTCAAGGTATTATACATACTTCTTATTTTTCTTTCTTTTCTTCTCTATCTTGTAATAACCAGAAGGTATAATACACACTAGAATTTAGAAAAAGACTATAAACATTCTGAAATTTTTCTATTGACTTTTTAATCACTGTATTCTATCCCTGTATTCTTATAGCATCTTAAACATTATCAGCTTCAGTATTATGGAGTATTTGGGACTAAAAATATGAATTTTGCACACAGAGAAAATTATATTAGGATTTGGATTAGGAGCCAAACACACCATCAGGATTTATTCTTTTAAGTAGTATGGCCTTCCTTTCAGTGATGCTAGACTACTTATTCAGGTGTAAGCAGATATGCACACTTGCTGCCTGCACATCACCCAAACAAGCTCAGAAGCTTTGCTGCTGCAAGACTGAGCTGCTCCCTCCTGCCTTCCTTTCTACTGCAGCACAGACAGGCTCAATGACAGTCAAGACAACAAGTCTACACCAGTTCCAAGTACTAGTTTTTCTTATCTGAAACAGAGAGCTAAACACGCTACACCTCATTGTATAGATATGTTCTATCATTGAACTGATTTTATTTTTCTACAAGGATGACGCTAGAAAAATATATCATATAAGCTAAGTCAATATCCTTGGACTAACTTTTGTAAGAAGTTATCAGCTGTAGTAGCTTGTTTAAGAGGATTACAGTCTAAGGATGACTTAGGCTGGAGGTTTAGGCTGCAGCTGTGGAAGATGAAGAATTGGAATTCTTAGCTGCATTTCAGGTTTTTCAACTCAAGCGAGATTCAGCCCTGTTACACGTCTCAGGTTGTGCTGGTATCTAAGCTTTGTTCGCCTCTTGTCTCCTTTCCCACATGCTTATATATTCCTATCATGATACTTCTACTTTCTAGTTACATTCCTCCACTGCTGTCCTTAAAGTCCTTACTTTTTTGTTACACATGAACTATAATTACCTGCCAGATTAGAGTTGACATTCCTGTAGCAGAGAGAAGATGAAACCACTGATTCTTTCAAGTCTTGGTTGATAGATAAATAAAGAGTGAGAGACATGATTTAACAAGTGTAGGATTTTTCCAAGCGAGATTAGCATTGAGTGACTGTAGGGATAGGGATGGCTGGCAAAAGGTGATTATGAGTAAGAGCTATAGATAGTTTAGGGACTTAGAAAGGAAGAAAGAGTGATTTTGGATTTCAGTAGAGTCAGGACTGGAACAGGGAATATGATAGTACTGTGGATTTCTATCCACAAGTGAGTAAAAGATGAGATAGGCCTCTGAGACAAGCCAATACACTAGTGAAATAATGTCACCTACCAAGTTCTGTGAGAATTGCAAAAATCTTCAGCTTCAGCTTCCTGTACTTCACCTATGAACACTGTAACATCTTTTCTGTGATGCACTCCTGCTGAATATGTAAAAAGCCTCACATGCCTCAAGTTTTAGGTGAAAAAGGCTCTAAGTATTCTTTTGGTCTCAGTCCAGGATGAGTTTGTGACTGAGTTTGGGTTATTTCAATAATACCTGGCTTCATCTTCTGGCCAATTCCTCTCACTAGATGGCTATTCCATCATCTTTTACTTAAGAGATAAGATGAACACAACTCTAGTCAGAAAGACATGTGATGACAGAGTGAAAGTCAAGAAAAAAAAAAAAAAGGACTTGTTACAAAAGAAATACACAACATTTAGAGAATGATGGAGTGTACAGTTGAGATCCAAGAATATCGGGATGCTGGTTGACTCTTGTGTGGAAGTGAGATGCAGGTGAGCATCATCTCTCAAGTGTGGAGTCAGTGTAAACTTCTTGACATTTCTTCACATCCAACTCTATGACCAAAGAGAGAACTCACCTATCTTTTTGCATGACTTCAGAATCCTCAGGGTTTTTTCCCATCAACTTTTTCTCATCAGGAACTAATACACTAAAAATTCAGAGGAGGGTGTACAGGCACAGTTATGATATGCCTTGGTTATGCCAGTTACAGCTTTTATGACCACACTTACAGTGATGAAGTCCTGGATTAGAGTATAAATTCTCTGGCTTGTCCTCTGTCTCAGGCTCTCTGGCAAAGCAACTAAAAAACATATGCAGAAGGTCCTCTTACACTCAGTTCTTGAGGATCAATTTTCTTGTTTCTCCTGGGAGTGGATTCTAACACAGGAATGGGCTTTATGTGGGATTTTATTTTTTAGGTTCCTTGCTCTACCAAAGAACTCTGGTACCAAATCATCTGAGTTAGTACTTTAAGCACTTGATTTCATGCACACATAATGGGGC
This sequence comes from Serilophus lunatus, assembly GCA_013399895.1. Classification (NCBI taxonomy): domain Eukaryota; kingdom Metazoa; phylum Chordata; class Aves; order Passeriformes; family Eurylaimidae; genus Serilophus; species Serilophus lunatus. Next base: position 350,588 of record VXBA01001223.1, read on the forward strand.
TGGTCACCTTCTCCTGTATCTCCTCCACTCTTACAGTGACGATGTCTCTGAACCATCTTCTGCTAACCCTGAACATCAGCTTGAAATCAGGCTTAGGTATTGATCAGTTGCAGAATGCAAGGATCAGGAATGCCTGACAGGAATCAGAAGGAGTGGGGAAGCTGTAGCCACTCACTAAGTGCTTAATGTTTAAATTTGAACTTTTTTGAGTTCTAACCTCTTCTTCGTGGCTTGGACTTGTTTCTGACCCTCATCATTCACTATCAGAGAGAGCAGAACTTACTGTCAAGTCTGAACAGACTAGTGAATGACCTACCCATTTTCTCTACTGTCAGTTCTGATACAAAAAGGTTCAGACTGCATAGTTACCATATATGATGAACACAGGGCCCAAACCCACACTGTGATATTGTAATAGGTCTGAATATTGGTTTTTCTCCGGGGAGGGGAGATGTTTGGGTTGTTTGCCTGTTAAAGCAATAAAACTGTTTTCTTTTGTGTTTTCCCCAAAATTCCCAGGAGCAGCGAACAGAGAGGGATCAGCCAATCCCGGCTCCAGGGACCTCGGGCTTGGCGAGACTGGGGAGAGGTGCGGTGGGACTGGTTCGGGGCCAGGCTCCTTCCCGTTGTTTCCCACAGCACCAATTCCCTCGTCCAGGGCAGCCTCTGGCCCCACACACCCAATGCTTTTTCCTTCCCCCGCACCACCATCAGTGTGGGAACCAGAGGCACAGCGGCCACAGAGCTGTTCCCTTTCCCCACATAACAAAGTCCCAGCGTTTGCGGGGTTTCTCCCACTTGTCCTCTTGGCGGCTCTGAACATTTTGTAGTGCAAGTGTACTGTTATGTATTTGTAAATGTCATAGTGCAAGTTCCATAAGCAGCACTCCAAAGCAGGGGTAATGCAATTAAAATTTATCAAGTATGTGAAACAAGAATCAGTCCACACTAATGTTCCTTAATTACAGTGAAATCTTATTAAATACATTGATTTGAAAACACAATTTTTTGATATGTGGCATAGTAATCACTAACCTGAATATCAATTCCATTTTTAACAAAACTACAGAAAACTTTCCCTTATTTAATCCCCTGCTCCCATACTTCCTCCCTCATTTAGTGAACAGTAAAGTATCTAAGCATCGAAGCTTAGCTACAGAATTTCAATGTAATGGTAAAAAAACTGAGTTAATGTGCACTACATCCACAAGGTAACATAAGCCACAATATTCCATGCACTTTCATATGAGATATCTGGGATTTTATCGTTTCTCCATGAAGCCTGTTGGTTACAGTAGCTTGTCAGGAAGATGATGTGAGACTTCCATAGCACTTAATGTTTCTGTACATACCCAACATTCCTAGGAAATACCCCAGTTTAAACATTTTCCATTCATGTGTTTGTAATTGGGAGCATTCCTACCACTTCAGAGTGAACTGAGAACATTTTCAGTTGTTTTAATTATCATTTTCTTTGTATGTCAGTTCAAACAAACATGCATTATGTGAAACTTGAGATCAAAGACTCTAGTTCTGGATATGATAAAGGCAGACTTTATTGTCCCTAATAAAGCAAGGCCCAAATCAGTTTGATGGGCCTTAATTTGTAGGTTGGGCGTCATAACCTGACACAATGAACTTACTGCTTGGTACATAATTGCAACTAGAAAATGGTTCCTAAAAGTTGACAGATATTAGAGGGAGTTTATATCTACTTTTACTTACTTTGACAGCTTAGAATTGTGACGTGAGAAAGCTGCCAAGGTTTTGTAGTGCAATTAAGTGACAAGAAAACTTTAAAGGGTTTTAGAGTTAGGCTGTAAGTTGAAAACCAGACTCATGTCTGGATTTAGATTTGATTTCAATGGTCTGCTTTCCTGTTTTCTGCCCTTAAGCTTTGGCTCCTACAGCAACAGAGGAGGAAGATAAGTGACAAAACTGAGATCCTGCAGAAAAGCATACTCACAAGAAAATTCATTCACATTACCATTCATTCACCATTCAGAAGGTTCTGGAATTCTTCTTGATTACTTTCTTTATTTTGTGTGGACATTCTGTATTTCTCACTTCCTGCTATCTATTTCCTTGCCTCCGTTTTAATGGTAGTCCTAGAGAACCTTTCTGATAACTTCAGGGTATTTTAGTTCCCAGGTTTTATTTCTTGTAGATAAAATTCTTATTTTCAATGTTTTGTTTCTTTTTCTTTTGTTCTCTTTTCCCTTTTTTTTGCCTCATTCCTTTCTGTAAGATTTCAGTCATTTGCTAGTTAAACTTTTTGTTTCTCCACTGCATTCTATTTTCTCAGCCAATATGTATTTTCTCCTATTAGCACACCCTAATTTCTGCGAGATTTCAGCCATGTGTTAGGTTGTTGGGTTTTTTCCCCACTGCTTTCTATTTTCTCAAGTGACATGTATTTTCTCCTTAGTCCTTTAAGTTAGCCTACCCTGAGCTCTACATAACATTCCAGGGCTGTTTCCAGTATTCATGCTAATTTATTTTATGATGGTTTAGCTATCTGTACACCATAGTGCAGTCTTTTAAAGAAATTTTATCTGTCTTTAACCTACTTTGCTCAGGTATCAATTACAGTGCATTACCCAAATGCCAGATGAGTGGTCCCTAAAGCCTGTATTTTTATTGCAATTGATATATGAGATAGCTATATCAGTTTGAATACAGTCCAAAAATTAGAGCATCTGTAAGCATATTCATGACTGTAGTATCACAAGTTTTCATTCAAAACATGCCTTAAGGTACACTTAGCATGCTGGTCTTTTTCTTTTGGCCCATTTAGACTGTTTCACTAGCAATGTGTAGGATCCAAAACAGGGCCTAGAATTAAACATTTTCTTGGCAGATTTTTAGTGCAAGTAATAGCCTTTTCATTGATGACTACCTCTCCAGCACCTGTCCTTATGGTCTCCAGTCTTCTCATTTTTTGTTTCTTTTACTGTATGAGTAAATAGCATTAAATATATTACATTAATACATGTTATTAAAGAATTTAACACTTTTAAAAGTTGAAAACCAAAAACTTTTCACTCTAGTGAACTTAAAATCTCCATGAAGCTTTGCATGAAAACATGGGACATTAAAATCAGGCTATTGAGCAGCAGGTGTATAATTGTTACACTGAAAACAATGGCGACACCCTGATTAACACCTGTGGAGCCCAAATTCTACCTAAGGAAAACTGAGAAATCATTCCAAGGCTAGTTATACTTTTCACATGATGAAAACAAAAGGAAATAAAAGGCTTTTAAGAAACCATTGGATCCCAGAAAGTTGAAAAGTCAACACCTGCTCCCCTCAACTGCAAAATTTTGAGGATACATGTACCTATTTAGAGAAATGTCCCTGAAGCATATGCCAACTGTTTTCTTATGATACAAGTAACTGAGTCTTTTACTGGCAGATCTATTCCATATTTTAGTTTTAGATACTCTCCTTCAGTAAGGCATAGCTTGAAAAGATTTGGCTTTGAGTCAAACAAGTTAATTCCTCATTTAAATGCAATGAGCAATAGTAAACAGGAAAAACAGAACTTATTTGTTACAAAAGAAAGTTTAGTCTCCACTGGTAAAAGTAAAGTATTTTGCAGATGGTTTTTCAAAGTTGGAAAATATGGACTATATGATGAATATTATACCACAAGACTGTCAGAATGATGAGAAATACATCGAGCGTTATGAATGCTACTAATAAGCGAAGCAATGTCAACTTGACATGGGATACAGCAGAGGGACTGGCGTGGTGCCTATTGAACTTTGGATTAGAGCACTGTGGATCTGCTTCAAAGGAACTTTCATGCTCAGCACATAAACTGAATCTGTCCTTTTAGCTTTTTAACCTGTTTTGAGAGATAAGCTTTTTCAGAGTTACAACTGTAATTGGGCCAGGGAACTCCAGTCCAACCTGCCTGTCCCCAGCTGCAATTACAGAATTGTTTCTCTTATCAGGGGTTAACTGTATTTCCGTAATTGTGTCCCAGATATAGGGACATGGCTCAATTCTGCACGCTGTGTGGCTGTCAAGCTGTGTTGCAATTGCATCTTGGAGCTGAGAATCTGGAATCCTTTACAACTGCAGTGCAGGACCTAAAATAGCTGTATTCAAAAGGAAGGATATTTCTTTTCTTTTCCATGAGAGTTCCAAGGAGCTTAAACTTTTTATCTACTTAGTGTTTATATTACCCTGCTTTGAACTGTTTTTCATACCTTAAATATCACTACAAAAATGCTTGCTTTCTACTCCCTCATATATAGTAAAGTAATCAGAGTTTGGAGGAACTATATCTTTATTTATTAGGTTCTTCTGATTTCAAGAGATTGTGAGTTCCATCAGACATCTGGTGTCTGAAAGCCCACCACAGAGACCAGGAGCAGTAACAGCCTGATGCTGTTCCATCCAGCACATCTGTCAGCAGTTTGGGACTGAAGTGACCAATGTATGGCCACCTCTGCCAAAAAGGTTCCTGCCAGACACAGGATATAGAAATGCTTATAGGCTACTTGCTAGCATTCCCTGATTCTGTATTTAGGACTTTACACTGGGAATGTGAGGGCAATCATTGTCTCCTGTAAAAGCCTCACACCTCCATGAAACATCACTTGATTATATGGTTTAGGATCAAGAATGTGAGAGACTGAAACACCTTCCTTATAGAACAGTAAGGGACAGAAACACCTCTCAATGCATTAAATATAGATCACATGCTTATGAACCACCAACATAAAGACTCAAGCGTCAGTGGGAAATTTAACTCTCTATTTCCTTTTTTCTTGTTTTACAGTCATCATCACCATGGCTAGGCTTTGC
>VXBA01001224.1:3956-8956 GCA_013399895.1 Serilophus lunatus
CCTTCCTTCCTGCCTTCCTTCCTGCCTTCCTTCCTGCCTTCCTGCCTTCCTGCCTTCCTGCCTGCCTGCCTGCCTTCCTGCCTGCCTTCCTGCCTTCCTGCCTTCCTTCCTGCCTTCCTGCCTTCCTTCCTGCCTTCCTTCCTGCCTGCCTGCCTGCCTCCCTCCCTCCCCTTTTCTGGCTTTCATAAACACAGTGCCTTTACATTTAATAGTTGCAAATGTTCAGTTTGGGAAGCTTGGTGGTCAGGTTATAATCAGAACTGCATCTAACAGAATGCTGGCAAAATAAAATAAGGCAAAAAAATCCAGTATGCAGAAAAATGTGCCTTCCAGATGAATATGGATGGAGTTGTAGTTTTAAAATATTTTTCCTGCCCTCATTTTTACAAATCTCCATGTGTGAAAGAGCAGAGGGATGATGGAAGAGGTGGAAGTGCATTGCCAAGTGTTACATATGCTTTTTGCTTGTTCCAGAAAAGTCACCTACAGCATTGTAGGATACTCCTTTTGACCTAGCTTGTTAGCTGGTGTTAAAATTCTGTGTAAAAGTGTAAAAGTGCAGATGGTTTCCTATTGAGTCGTTAGGGTATGTGAGATTAATTATACTCATATCTATTATATTATACTAATATGGACACGAAGTAGAAGATAAGGGCTTATCTGAAGAACATTTGAAGTTTTCCAGAATGAGAAGAAACTCAGACTCTGGGGTTTTTGTTTGTTTGTTTGTTTTAAATAATATTAGTTTCTTGGCATAATCAATATCCCTTCCAAGGCCTTATTCAGTCTATATAAGCTCCAGCTTGAAGCTTCATGGGAAAACAGCTTGCTTATAAATAGAAAATTACACAGAGTCCTATGCCATATTTATCCCAACACCACAGTCATTTCCTAGCACTGATGGTTTACCAGAATGTAAACAAGGTTTCTGACAAAGCTGCCGTATGGGGTGAACCAAGGTACAATTTAAACATTAGTCTAGAAGTTACCTGTAGTATAATGACTGTGATCATACCCAATGTGATTGTGAAGTCATGGTCATCTAGTTACTTGTCTTCATATTCATGAATTGAAAATCATACTTTGCATATCAAATACCACTCAAAAAATGGCTAGTTCGATGGTCTTTCAAAGAATTTGGGAGGAATACGAACCCAGAGTTCTCCAAATTAGAGTCTAAAGCAATCTTCTTGATACTGCTTTCCTTACCTGGTTAGGATGGGTGAAGCGGGCTGAGACTTAATGCAAGAAAAACTGCAAAGCTGGTGAATAAATTCTGGTACAGAGGTACAGGCCAGACTTTTTCAATCCCAGAGAAAGTGTGGTGAGGATCATTAGAAAAGAAACAGTCTAAATATCCTTCCCAAGAGAGGTAGTAAGTATCTTAGGCCCTCTGATTCCAAATAAATTCAGTGGTGAAAAAAGACATAGCAGAGATTGAGATGCAGTGTTGTTGAATTCTTATGAAAATGTCATGGGGATTATAGAGGAACATCATGTCAGACTAGGGAAGCACAGTTTTCCAGACAGAAGTCACCACAAAAGGAATTCTCTTCACAGAAAAATGACCTTTTTTTTCTCTCATGAAGGAGAGTGCTTTTTTGCCTCTATCCCTTCATTTCAAAAAACACTGATGTGTATGCCAATGCACATCTCTAGCTCTAAACCTCAAACCAGTTATTTTCCCTTGACAAGATGAAGGAGCACAGAGACATCCATATTTACCAGATAGATGCCATGTCAAAACCAGTGTTTGCATTTACTTTTGCTATTTGGGTCATCTCTGATAGTTTCCCAGATCTTGTTAGGTACTCAAATCCAACAGTTTTGTTTGCTGTATAGCCCTTCAAATTCACACAAAATGGCATCAATTGTGACAATTAAATATTTGATTAATGTAAGTGTAAATGCATATAGATTGGGTTTTCAGAACAATATTTTTTTTTTGTATATTATTACCTGAATGTATCTAACCAAAGAAACAAAGCCTGAAAGAATTTTCCTGGAAATCTCAGCCATAGCGTGTTCATGTGTTACACTGTCCTGGTAAACACTGGAGCACTGATTTGAGAGAGTTGGCTTACAGAAAAGATCAGCAATGTTTTAATAATCACAATATTTAGTGAAAGCATTACCTTTGTCTTTCCTTGCTTCAGTCTCTCAGTATAAGGAGCTGATCATTTTCCTCCTGGACAGATATTTTAATTCAAATTTAATATGTGAAGTAGTGTTTCTAAAGGCCCAACGTTTTAAGATTTATGAATTTCATGCTTACATTTCACACATCGGTGTGAGAGCACTATAGCTGACACTCATGACTGCATGTTTCACTCTTCAGCAAAGAAAATAAGGAACAGCAGGAATATAGCCCAAGTAATGCCTAATTGCCTGATAAATTTTGCTGGATATTCAATTTCTGTTCTGTTTCTCAGTGTTTCATTGAATATTGCTAAATTTCTCACTCACAAGCTACTTTAAAAACTACTACACTTTTTTTTTTTAAATACTACTTTAAAAAATACTTTTAAAAATACTCCTACTTTTGAATAGTCTCAATCTTCCTATAGTGAAGAGAAGGAGTAACTTATAGTCTAAATGTTACCCTATGGAAAAATATTTTACCCTGTCCTTTTTTAACAGTGTCAAAATCCCAGTGCTTTTTCAGAATTTGCTCCTCTACTCCTGCTCAGCCTGGGTACTTGTTTCATGTTGCTTTTCCTTGTGTATTAGGGTACAGCTAGGGACAGCGATATGACATATTGCAGATAGCATCCTAAAAAATTAAATAAGGATGTTCAAACATAGTGACAGATCCTGTTGTATGATGATACATCAGGGCAGCTCAAAGATAAGAATTTTAATATATTCTATTATAGAATCACTTACGCCGACTAAGTGATAGCTGCGGGGAGAATGGAATAGCTTGCAGCTTTTGGAAAGGGTTAAGAGACAAGCGATGGGAAAGATGTATCTGGGTGCTGTAAGGGAGGCAGACACAGGAATAATCAGAATTACCCTGATAAACAAAAGTACTTGATCTCTTTGATTAAGTTTGAGACATGATACAAGGAATGCAGTTTTCATCTTACATGGAGAATAAGGTGTCCCCAGCATACGTGACCTGCCAAGACTATCTTTCTGAACTGTCCCCAGCAACAACTTTTCTACTGTTTCCCTGAGCATAGGCTATGAATACCTACCATTAGATCATAGAATCATCGAATAGTTTGGGTTGGAAGGGACTTTTACAGGTCACCTACTACAAAACCCTCTTTCAGCAAGCAGGGACATTTTTCAACTAGATCAGATTGCTCAGAGTCCTGTCCAACCTGACCTAGAATTTTTCCAGAGATGGGACATCTACCACCACTCTGGGCAACCTCACCATCCTCAATACACTTTCTTTTAATTTAAATAATTATTCCTTCTCCTATTTTAACAGGCTCTGCTGAGAAGTCTGTCCCCATCTTTCTTATAAGCTCTCTTTAAGTACTGGAAGTCTGCTCTAAGGTCTCCCCAGAGCCTTCTCTTCTCCAGGGTGAAGAACCCCAGCTCTCTCAGGCTGCCTTCTCAGGAGAGGGGGTCTATTCCTCTAATTAGCTTCATTGCCCTCCTCTGGACCTGCTCCAATGGGTCTGTGTCTTTGCTGTACTGAGGACCTCAAAACTGGATGCAGCTGTCCAGGTGAGATCTTACCAAAATGGTATATAGGAGAGAATCAACTCCCTCGACCTTCTGACTACAACAGGTACTCTGGTGGTGTTAGTCTGCCTCATTTTTCTTAAATCTTTGAATCTCATCTTTGCATGCGAAGGAGCAGATGATAGAAAAGGAAAGGAAGAGAGTGCCAGGAATGTTTACCTTACTGACATGCAGCATGCTCTTTGGCTGGATCCTATGGAAGCATTAGAATGGCAGGGAATTACAAGGTGGAGGCTGGATAAATCATCCTGGTGATCTAATATGTTGTTCACCTTCCCTCATCCACACTTCCCCATTCTCCCAGATTTGAGGATCACTCAAATCTGATGAAGGAGATGGCATGGGAAGCATCCACTATGGATTTATTGTGCTCAAGCAAACTGATGTTTGCTCATACAGAAACATGAAGTGCTCTTTTTGTATTGCCTATGCTATGCCATGCTCTGCAAGGGTAGTTAGATACCACTAAACTAAGTGGAGAATATGTTGTAAGATTTATACCCATACAAAACTGGCATTGACTGAAAGGTTTTTTCCAATCTCAATGATTTTATAATTCTATGAAAGGCATAGTAGGTCCATCTCATTTCTAATTTTCATTAGATAGTCATCAGTGAGAACACTACTAACTGTTTTAAAATGATTTCTTTTTTCAGCTGTGAAGTATTTTTCCATGTTAAGTTAAATTTTAGCCCTGGAGAAAGCATCCACCGTAAATTTATCTTCCAGAGTGAAAAAGTATCCTTCAGTAATAATTTTTAAACTATAACTGAAGACTTTAAGCATTTGTCATCTTGGGAAAGGGACTATTTGCTTTTCCTTTGTAACAAAGATAACTTTAAAGACCAAGGCTTCTCTTAAACCAGATCCCTGGAAATAATGGCAGACTCCAACTTCTGAAATGTGAATAGAACAGGCATGGCCACAACACACTAACTGCAATTATTGATATAAATACTAAGGAGAAATCTAATTTCTACACTGTCTCACAAAAAAAGGTGTTGAAGCCTCTCTGGAGAAGTCTGGAGGTGCTTCTCCTTGGACAGGTTCCCTGAAGGCAGCTTGCAACACCTAGGCCATCTTCTTCACACCAAGACAGTTGTTTGGGATCTGCTGTTTTGGTGAGCTGAATTTGGGACACCTTTCTGTCTGCCTTCCTGTACAGCAACACCACGAAATGTCACATTCTGATCTTTGCACTTCACAGAGGGGGTGTACAACATACACCAGTGAACTCCTGTCACTTGTGCTGCTTAAAGTATTTAACAGTGCAATTCTCATGGCATTTACTACAGCAT
>VXBA01001224.1:13956-16716 GCA_013399895.1 Serilophus lunatus
TACCAAATAAATAACTTGTATGCTTTCTGGGATTTATTTTCCTCTAATTCTATATGGAGGTTTCCCATGGACATGTCTTTGTGCTAACTGGGGAATGAATGTGCCAATAGGATCTTCTGTATTTCAAGGAAGGAAAGCAAAACTCAGAGAAAACAAAGAGCATCTGACTTCTTATGATGTGTTCTATGCATAGACTGAGATTTAGATCAGTTCAGCAAATTCTGTCAGATGTCAAAGTGCAGCAGCCAGAGAACCATCCCTAAGTACTCTGGCATATCATATTCTCTTTTCATTTCTCTTCAGAATTCTTCTTACCAAAAACAGTTAGACAGGACAGTCTATAAGGCTTGATATTACCTGTTTTAGTTCTGTTGTAGTTCTTCTGTACTATATCTACTTAGTCCTTCTTTCTTGAATCTGCCAGTATACAGACAAATCTTATAGCTCCTTGTTACGGAAACTCCATTAAGGATGGTGATTTTGTTTGTATGGAAATGTGCTTCATGATTTAGAACATACTAGGATCCTTATATTTTGATATGAATTATTATCCATTTTTGACAGGAGAGCTTGGTAGAGTAGATTCTTGTTTCCTTACCAGAATTTGGCCCTCTAGATTTCTTAAAGAGGTGACCATATTTTCAGAAGAGCCAGGTCAGCAGTAGCATAGAGAAAAGGTGGCAGTGTCGTGAGCTGGGGTGGGTGTTGCAGACTGACATGGCCAATGCTAACAGAGTTGTAGAGAGCAAAATATACCAAGGTAAGCCACCATTAAAACCGCAGTCTGTTGAAGATACTTAACTCACTCTCCCGCTTAAATCATTAAAAGGAGAGATTTTACATGCAGTTCTCACAGTAAGTATTCTTTAGGAAAATAATGGATTGATTGTGTAATACTAAAGGAAGACATTGATGTAAGACTAGTCATTGGAATCCTTGTGCTAACAGGAAACTACTAATTTTAAATATATATACTTTTTAGAACTCTACTACTCAAAATTCCTGTATTATCCCCCTTCTACTTTATCTATCAGCATTTTACCATTTTCTTCCTTCTTAATTTTCAAAAAATAGAAGAAAATATAGAGGGAAGAACAAAAATGCTTGAAGCTTAAACATTCTGAAAGAGAAGAGATTCTCAGTGACTTACATTTTAGCATATATTCCTTGATGAGTTACTTTTGATTTTTTTCTTTGAAAATTATTTAAAACCAATTAATTTTTCTTTGAACATTGTAATTTAAGAAAAAAAAATAAAAAATCTCCTATGGAAGCATACTAAGTTTTATCTACAACACTTATTTTTATTAGTTTGGAGTAAATGGATTTATTTTGAGATACAGCATTTTTTTAATCCAATAAAAGTAGAACAGCAATACGCAGTCACAAAAAAAAAGAAAAAAATAGCCTATTTGCTATCAAGTCCATCTGTTCAGAGCCTAAAGTCATGAAAGTGCTTGGTTGATGCCAATAAAATCAGGACAGTGGCTATTGTCCCAGTGATATGGGCAGTGCTCTGAAGGGGCTCTGTGCTGACAGATAAAACAAGAAGGGAAGAGAAACCACCAGAAGAAATCTCGATGATGTGGCAATACTAGTCCATGAGACAGCAACAGGAGTTGAAGGTGGGAGGAAATACTGCAGACATTTTGAATGTGGGCAGCTTGAATGTGGGAAGAATGAGCCAAATATTAGTTAGCTAGTGTTCAACTGCAGGAGGATTTAGCAGGCAAATCTGTGAGAAGACAGAAGAATTTGAATACCAGCTAAGAAAATAGTTTACATCCCAGTTTTATTTGGACAGCTGCACCATAAGACACACAATAGTTTAAAAATTAACTGTGCTGCAGTGTGTATGTGTGGGTGGGTATAAATGGCAATAAAGAACAGGAGTATGCCTTTCATACCTGTGTCTCTTAGATCTGATGCAGATGCATAACTGGTATTTTTGTTCTGCAAATGTCCATGTGTAGGAAGAAAATGTAGCTGGTTAAGAGGCCATAAGCAATTTTAAAATGCTTTCTTGCAGGTCTGTATAAACTTTGTGTTTTTGAATGCTGAATAAGAAGATATTTCCTCTATGAATGTGATTGAGGTAACCATTAAGCTTGAGGTAACCATTAAGCTTAAAGTTCAGGGTTTAAATAGAGCACCTTTGTATAATGTTTTCTGGAAAATGAATGCTCTCCTGCGAAGTGTTGGTTTGAAATACAGGAAAGATTATGATCCATGCATATACATGGTGGATAAACCTCTGGGGTTTATAGACAGTGTATGTCCAGCCTGGAAGGACAGGGAAGTTTTGAAGGAACTTAGAAACAAAAAGAGGATGTATCATCTTTTTAAGGAGGGTAGGGTCTCTCAGGAAATGTTTAAGGAGGCTGTTAGGGCATGCAGAAAAAAAATTAGGGAGGCCAAAGCTCAGTTCGAACTTAAATTGGCAACTACTGTCAAGAAAAATAAAAAAAGTTTTTATTAATGGTAAAAGGAAGGGTAAGACTGATCTTTGTTCCATATTGGATGAAGCAGGAAACTTAGTAACTAAAGATAAGAAGGCAGAAGCACTTAATGCCTTCTTTATCTCAGTCTTTAGTGAGAAGACAGATTGTCCTCAGGTCAACTGTACTCCAGGGTTGGTAGGTGGTGTCAGGGAGCAGAATGGTCCTCCTGTTACCCATGAGGAGGCAGTCAGAGAACTGCTGGGACACTTGGATATTCATAAATCAATGGGACCAGATGGGATCCATCCCAGGGTGATGA
>VXBA01001226.1:0-14850 GCA_013399895.1 Serilophus lunatus
GAAGAGAAATGAGAAGCACCAAATTGCTCTGACTCCTGGGAAACATTATTAAGAGGGGAGAGAGCACAACTCCACCAGTCTCTCTCTCTTTCACAATCCTGAATGCTTCTAAGCCTTTCTACTTCTTCCTTAAGTTCTGCCCCCATACAGAGCAGATCATTCGCCTGGTCACACCAGACACAGGTGTTTTGTATATTACCCTCCGGGACAACAAGGAGGCTCAGGCATTCCCTGCAGTCCGAGTAGTCAGAGGTCTGCACAGCTGCATCCCTCAACATAGGTGAAGTCTGAACATGCATGATCATTGGATAGTCTCTGTAGCATGGAAGAGATGGGTGAACCAGACACCTTAATGCCTTTTTCTGGATTCTTGAGCTTGCTTTACCAGCAAAAATGCAAAGCATGTCTGTGTGGAAGTATATTTTAAAAGGAAGTACAAATCATTGTTGCATGCAAGAGCTATGACTCTCAGAATCAAATGCCATCAGTAAGAGGGAAGCTGCCCCTATCTTTTCCACTAATCTGAATATTAGTATCAAGTGCTAGTGCTATATATGGCCATTGGTTCTGTCTCAGCTTTTTCCTTGCTACTGAAATGAAAATCTTAAATATGAAGTTATTAAAGAAGTCAAACATATGGCTGATGTTGCATGGAAATTTGCAGAATACTGCAAAGAAGTTACTGTTGAAAAAGTCAAGATATAAATGGGGGGGCATGGTCTGACTTGCCAGGACTAATAGTTTTATAAAGAGGAATTTGGAGAATTAAAATACAGGTAAAGCTTTCCACAGTAAGTTCTATCTGAGAGACTTTTGGAAACTTAAATAATTTAATTTTGAAACTGTCATTTAAGAGAAACTACAAGGCGAAAATCATCAAGTTCAGTAAGATGAAATAGATCTACTTCTATGAAAAATAATTTCAAAATAAGTAACCACAAGGATAACACTTGTCCATTTTTTCCAACTTTATTAGTTGGTCTAAAAAAACCCCAATTTCCTCTTTCTATATACCTTGCTTGACCATTTTTTCATCCATTTATGTCCAAGGTTTCAAGGCCTCCTTAAAGAATATAAAGTTCTGTAAAACTTTGCCTTCAGAGGGTTGTCCATAACCCACACATGTGACTTACTTGCACTTAATATAACACATGAAAGTATATTATCTGACTACTTAGATAATTAAGAGTCAATAGGTGTAAATAATTGCTGGAGGACACAATTTTCACTACCTCTTGTCACTAATGTTCATGAACTAAAATGTTATTGCAGCAAAGTTTACTGGGGGACATCCCCACCCTTCTGTTGGTATTTGTTGTACTTCAAAGCATAAAAGGAAGATGCATACCTTTCTCATTTTCCTCTTTAATTCTGCCTGACTTTTATGGTTTTTCAGTCGTGTTTATAAGCTGCAGGCAAACCAGATTCACTGCCTGAATTCCTGCAGTAATTTTGTATACTATGTGTTAGTCTGCCATCGGACAGCTTTGGATTGTACGTCGCTGTTCTCTGCTTAGGTTTGTTCCCAAACTTTACTTCACAGTTCACTAGTAAACCAGATGGCAGGAAAATGCTATATTTCTATGCAAGCTTGCATGAAAAAAATTTCACAAAATATGCAGCAGATAATATAGTGAAGGTAGTTTTTGTATTTTTAATGAAGTACTGTTTACTGGGACAGGCACATGAAATATATTTTGCTTTGTTCATCAGAGAAAAATGAAAAAAAAAAGACAATAATGAGAAGATTCATATCACTTTAATTTTTCCTCTGCATATGTCCCAGTACATTAATGAAGCTTGCTAAGAGCATTTCTGTGGAATAGATACCCATCCAGAAAGTATTCAAGGTGAGTTGGTCTACCAACCAGTAATAAAATCATTCTAGTGAAGAAATATTAGAAGGATGTAGAATATAAATAATTTTATATATAATTTATATATAAGTATATATAATTTTTATATATACTTTTCTAAACAACTAAGCCACTAATATCAGAAACCACAAACAAGTCTGTTACTATTTTATCATTCACAAGTAATTCTTGCTGGAAATGTTTGAATTGTATTATCCCTTTTGCAGTAGGTTCTTCACTTGCCTAGTCAGAAATACTGCCTTCTCAAATGGAAAAACATCTTCTTGATCTCGAGAAAGAACAAAGTGTGAATCATATTAATCAAAATCATTTCATGAAATAAATTTAAATTTAACTGCTATCTGAGTCTGCAATTGAATCTGAATCAGGAATGAGGTTTAATGTTATTTATAGTTTCTCATTTGATCTAGAGAGAACAGTTTATGTATGTTCAGAAAAAGTATGTTCAGTGAATTTATAGAATGGCATGAAAAATGCTGAAGGCAAGGGTGGTGGTTTTGACATCTTTAGAGAGATGGAATGCAGGAAACCCAGTGACGGAATTACAATATTTCTATTTATATTTTGGTTTCAGATGTGATCCTGAGGGAAGCATACCTGCACAGTAGCCAACTACTTGAAATCTGCAGCAAAGCCACAGCTGAATCTTCACAGAACTTACAGCTTCCAGTGCCAGAAAAGGATATGGATTGTTTAAGTTTTATTCAGTGAGGGAGCTGGGGTTGTTCAGCCTGGAGAAGAGAAGGCTCAGGGGTGACCTTATTGCTGTCTATAACTACCTGAAAGGAGGTTGTGGTCAGGTGAGGGTGGGTCTCTTCTCTCAGGTAACCGTCGATGGAACAAGGGGACACAGTCTCAAGATCCATCAGGGGAGGTTTAGACTTGATATTAGAAAGAAATTCTTCACTGAAAGGGTGATCTGCCATGGGAACGGGCTGCCCAGGGAGGTGGTGGATTCACCGACCCTGGAGGTGTTCTAGAGTAGGCTGGATGAGGCACTTGGTGCCATAATTTAGATGATGGGCTGTTACATTATAGGTTGGACTTGATGATCTTTAAGGTCTCTTCCAAACTTGCTGATACTGTGATACTGTGATTTTGTAAGTCACACTTCCATGCACTGTCCATATGTAAGTGTCAACCTTGTAGAAAGAATTAGGCAAGACAACGGTCTGCGAATTGCTTATAACCAAGATAAGGCTTCATTTCTCTTGTAGGTAAATCAAGACATCAAAGCAAAATACCAAAATTCCTAAAAAAAGTATTGTGAAAAATGTTCACAACCTGAAGAATGACAATATATTAAAATTAATAAATATTCATAAACTAACATTCATACAAAGAGATAGTGTAACTTTCTTTTACATTCTGCTGTAGTGGTTAACATAATTAATTTCACTGCTATAATGTGCAGTATTTTATTCTGTAAGTTATATAAGAAAAAAACAGATTACTTGAAGTAAAAGGTAGGCTGAACTAAATAAAGTGTTTTGATATCTGAACAAAGGAAAAAGAAATAAAAGTTTTCCTGGAATGTTTTAAGTCCAGTTAAACCCATATCTCCTGGAATGCAGCATTAGCTGTGGAAACCTGGAAAATTTTATTAGGTCTTAATTTTCTATTATTAAGGCCAAGAGTGATGTCAGGGGACACGTGTACAGTGAAAAAGTATGTGTGTTGCATGTGTTATCCAAATTATCATAAACATGTTCTTAAGGTTTCAAATTTGCAGACATGTCTTTTCAGACTGTTTAATGTTGTTCATCACACATCCAGAATTCTGTTTCCTATTACAGTCTGAAAGGAAGGTGCTATAAAGTCAGTTTTTTAACTACTCACTTACTGCACAGCTGCTTGGAAAGACTATGGTGTGAAAGGAGATATTAAAGCAAATGTATATTTACCTGCACCATTATGTGTCTAAATTAGCAGGAGGTCTGTGTGTAAGGTAGTTTCTCAAAATGCAGATTTTACTCAATGTTATTAACATCAGTTACAATAAAAAATACTTGGTTCCTGTGCAGAGACTCCCATCTGCAGATTTGAGACTATTTCATAAAGTAACTCAATACCTTTTCCTTATTTTACAGATGGAGAAACCGTAAGTGAGGAGACTTACCTGACATAGATGGCTTCAGTTATTTTACGTCACAAATACTTTGCTGTGTAAATGGAAGAACAAGTTTCAACCTAGCAAATAAAGTATCACAAATAGTATTTATGCAGAGGGAAGAATTATGGAAACAAAGCATGCCTCTTTAAAAATTATGACTTCAGTAAATAGAGAGCAACAGGGTGTGTATGCTTACAGTGATGGTGCTAAGTTGACTAAAAATTTAGAAGTATGGATAGGGTAATGAACAGAGATCTCTAGAGAGCTTATCTCCCTTCCTGTTTCCTTGTAAATTGTGTTTATCTGAGTTACACTGCATTTTGGGGATCTCTAGACTGATAATGAAAAGATTTTAAATCACATGACAGTTAAGATTTTGAATATGTAATATAACCAACATTTAAATTTTTGTTGAATAAAGATTGTTTGCTTGAGTTGAGCCTTTTGAACTGGATAATCAAAGAGCCACACAGATATAGACGGGAGTAGATATCTGTAGAATTTTTAATCCCTTAAGGTCTTGTAACCCTGAAGTTAAAGGACTTCTTTAACTGAATCTTCTTCAGATGTTTCTCCTGAGTAAAGACATCCCTGCAGAGTTTCAGACCTCTAGTATTGAGGTAGAGGCTTTTTAATAATAAAAACTGAGTATTTCATAGCTCTTAACCTATAACATTTTTGCACACCTATAATCAGCATAGTTTGTTCTGAAATAGAACTAAACCTATAATAAAAACAAGTATATAGCTTAAGATGCAACAGAATCCTAATAAGGAGGAACACTTTGAAACTAAAAGAGCAGAGATTTAAATGTTATGAAGAAATTCTTTACTTGTAAGAGTGGTGAGGCACTGGCATAGGTTTCCCAAAGAAGTTGTGGGTACCTCATCCTTGAAGAGTTCAAGGCCAGGTTGGATGGATCTTTGAGCATCTGACCTAGTGGAAGGCACCCCTGCTCATGGTGGAGGGATTGGAACTGGATAGTCTTTAAGGTCCCTTTCAAGCCAAACAATTCTGTTATTCAGTGATTTTATGATATTATTTCAGTGTTCTATTTAGGTCAGCAGTATCTAATGTATTATTTTATATTTAAATGGATAGAGACTAATAGAGTCAAAGTTTGTATTTCTGGGCTTTCTCCTCTATTTCTTGGTGTCCCATATGTATTCCAGGATGAACACATGATACCTACTGAAATCTAGCAGCGTTGGTTGGGTAAACTAGGGAGCAAATTTTCCATTGTAAAATTCCCTTTCTCACAGAGGAACTTTATATATCTTTCTATGAGATATGCATGAAACCCAACGTCGCTTGGCAAACTAACATAAATAGGATCCAGATGCTTTTCTGTTAATGTTATTTCAGACCACTTTCAAATGTGCTATTAAAATGACCATAGATTTGGCTTTATTGCTGGATTCGAAAAAGGAGATGTGAAAGCTTATCTTTTAGTAAATGCCTGGTAAGAACTATCATTACAGCAGAATTCTGGGACAGGAATCATACTCAGAAGAGTTATGTTCTGATTCTGGACACTTCGCAGAACTCTAGCATATTTTTTAAGAAACCATTTAGCTCAAATTTTTCAAAAGTGCCCATCATTTTTATACATCATTTAAGAGAGCTGTTTCTTTGATTTTCAAAACAACTGAGTGTCTACTTTCACCACTTAAAAAAAGTGATAAGACAGAGGGTCTGAATCATGTTCTCACTATAAATATATCAAATGATTTTTTTTAAAATGAATTTTTCACAAGTATTTGGGCTAGTTTTAAAAATGTAGTCTTTCTATGCATTATTGTTCAACAAAATAGAAGTGAAAAGACTTCACCTTAGCTCACTAGTCTTTGAACACCTCTTAGTCCTCCTCCGCTGGGAAGTGACAGACAAATGTGTGTTACTCTACATTAAAAAGAGAGAAATCTCATGTAACTTAGGCACATTGACAATTAGCAAGTAATCCAAACACTAGACCAGCTATCTTGAAGGTTTTCAGAGTGAAGGCGAGGAACACTGAATGGAAAATTGACCACACCATCAAAATATAAATATATATATGTATATACCTGAACCGTAATCTAAGTGTTCTTTCTCAAATCTGTAGAACAGGGTGATAAAGGATATAATTCTTGATAGATGATATACAGACATGACAGATAGATAGATATGACCTTTAGAATTAACCACTCATTAAAAAAATCCTGTATTTCAATCAGGTTGATAACTGTATCCCTGTTTCAGCCTTTTTTCCTCATTTTCAGTTCCAGATAATAGACCTTAAACATTAAAGGCCTATTAATAATTAAGCACAGTAAATAAATACAATAATTAAACAAAATAATTATAAAGGCCTAATAAACCTATTAATGATAGGTCAGTGTTCACAACTCAATTCAACTCTAGATATATGCACAAAGTAGAGCTCTGTCAAGCCTGTTTGTAATCACAGTATTACACTCCTAAAGATAAATAACCAAGAATCTTGAAAACTTAGAGTTCAGTAAAGTTTCAATATTCTGTTTACATTTGTCATGATTTCTAAATAATGATGGTTTAATTGTTCATGCTTCAAAAGTGGGATAGCAAAAGAACGATTATTACATTTTTTCAAGCCTTGCACTGATTTTCCAATTACACAGTTTAAAGTATCATCTTGCAGCTGCTCAAACACTTCTAACTGGAGAAAATGCTGTAGGTGTTACACCAACTAACCACACCCTATGTCAGTCTGTAACCTAAACAGGTTCAACAGTTGTATGTCATAGCCTGGAAAAGGTGTTTGCTGGTGCCACGTTAGCATTTCAGCTCACAGTAGTTTCCCCACACTAGAGATTATTTTACAAATGATCACAGTAATGTGATAGAATCCTGGCTGCTGGTACTCCTTGAATAAAATACAACATCAAGCCCTTGCCCGCATTCGAATAGTGAAAATATTTACAGCATTATTCTTAAAAGTAAGACTATTATCTTTATGTCTTTGCCAAGGTTAAAAGGGAAAAATATGAAAAGAAAATCCAATCTGGTTGCTATCTGTTGAAGTAACTCTAATATTTTTTTGCACTCTTCACTGAGTTGCTGCTTGTCATGAAACAAGTAGAGCACCTCTTCTGTGGGCAGATGGCTGAAGGGGGAGGTGTGCACTCCTGCAGTGGGAGGATTCAAGGGAACTATAGAGATTTCAGTGCATTTCAACAGGATTTCTGTTCTGGAAGTTAAAAATCAGAGTGTACTTCAGCTTACATATTCAACAGATAATTTTAAATCTACTGCTTATTATATAGTAAAACCTACCAAATGTTTGCTGATTTTAACCCAGGCTTAGTATTTTTATGAATTTCATTAAAATATCCTTGTAAAATATTTGTAATGAATTTTTAATTTTACTACTTCATTGCTGTTAAAGTATTCTGTGGCTGGTGACATAAGGACTGTTCTGCATGGGATTGAAACACAACTGTTTGATACTCTGATAGCAGAAAGACTCAACTTTACTTGTCAAGATTCAATACGGAGCAGCTCAAATCAAACAAAACAAAATGTTGATTATATGGCTGCCATAGTTCTCACAACATTTTTCTGACCTTGCAGTCCTACAACATTAGAAATTATCATTATGGGCAACTGAACATCTGGTAAGCATACCGAAATAGGAGAATTCCGTCAACTCTGCCTGGACAGTATTTTGAAGTGGAAAAAATCAAGCCAGACTCTGGAAGAGTAGGCACGAAGTCTTGCAGTCTGTAGAGTGGATAATTTTTTCAGCGTGATGTGCCAGCTCCTGTATTTTGTGTAGGTCAAGGTGACCCTCAATTTTTACTGAAAAAAATTACAGTTTTGTTATTGCACCATAAGATAGAAATGACAGATAGAGGGTCTGCTGCCAGTTTTGCAAGGCGGGCTTAGTGTGACCCAGGATAAATTGCCTAAGATCTTTTAACCTAAGGGTTTCTTCATCTTCAAATATGGGCTAAGAAGAGACGTCTTTTTCTAGATCTGTAAAGGCTCTGAGATCCAGGAACAGAAGCTAGCTATTATCATTTCAGTGTTTTTCAGCAAGACAGATCCCAAAATATTTAGCAAGCCCTGTAGTTTAAATTCACTTCCTCTGAGTTGAAATTACTGCTTAGAAGATATGAATTGGACTGCATGAGAAAAGCATTCACAACTGTGGTCCATATTCCCTGCCAGCTATTTCCACAGCCACCATAACAAGATATACTTTAAAATGCAAACTGAAGCCATATAGTGATTTTAGATAAATAAGACAGATTTTCCAAAATGGAATTTGTCAAAATACTTGGGCCTGTTTTAGCAAGAAGCGCTAAAAGGGGAGATTATCAAATGCCCAAGGCAATGACAGAGATATACGTGTGATTAAAGTCTGGCAACTTTTGAAAGTGCTTTCTTATGTGACCATCCCATTTCTAGTACATGCTATAAAGCTTTCCTAAGAAAATAATGGTAATCTTAAGCCATTAACATAACTAAAATACCAAAAGGCAATTTTCTGTGAGAAAGCCTGAGCATAAATCTAATTCTTTGATAAAATAAACAGTTTTTAAAATAACTGTACATCATGAAAGTGCGTGTTTAGAGTCCCAAGTGCTGTTTGATTTTGTGCTAGCAATTTAAAGTACAATAGCAGTAAAATAGTCAGTTGTTAGGGCTACTAATAAATTAAAGCCAGAAAACAATGGTGACTTGTGCTTAGTATGCAGATCATATAAACACCAACTGCAGAGCCCAGCATTAGGATTCTGGACACCTGGTCTGCTCTGGCTGTGAATAAAGAGCAGGGCTGAATGTTGGGCTTCAGTCGTACACTTCTAGTAGTTAATCCTTTTTGTAATGGTCGATTTACATGTTGGAAGATCTAAAAGACAGGAAGTACAGTGTCTGGCTTTCAGTCTTGGCTCAACAGCTTTCTGTTCATCTTCCTATGGCAGGATTCACAATTTATTTCCCTCTATTCTGTAGCTTGCTCTGAAAAATTTTCATATGTTATACACTGATTTGGCAATCAACAAGCATGAATACAATATGGATTATTTGTGTGTTGCATTTTCTACAGCTGAAAGTAAGGCCATTCATAGCATATAGTAGAAAATGAATATTGTCTATAAAATGTAACAGCACTATTGAATATGACTCATATATAGACAAAAGATATTCAGGTGGAAGAGCATTCAGGTGGATCTCAAGCCACTTAATACACAATATACTGCAAGCCTGAATGAAGTTATTCTGTTTTTAAAATTTTTGTAAATGTTACTAAACCAGTTATAAACTTGCTTGAAGTGCAGCAGCCAGTCACCATGGGTCGGACAACAGGAGATAATTTGTTAACATAACGGAAAGCCATAAATGCACTCTCAGCGTCTTTGAGAGTTCACACTCCTTAAATGAAGCCTGTGGACAAAAAAGTACAAAATTCAGTGTCCTCGCAATCAGCAAACTGCTCACCTCGGACCTCTGTGCGAGGATGGAATTAGATGATCTTTAAGGTCCCTTCCAATCCAAACCATTCTGTTATCTATAATTCTGTGACTTTTCTTCTGGATCACACTGTGCCCTGATGAAGGACTGAGAGGTCATGGGAGAATCCATCATGCTGATTAGCCCAGCTTCTCTACCAGGCTGTGCTTCTCTCCCAGCTTCTGCACAATGGGCTAGCACTTGTAAACATTCAACAACATATCTATGGCTGAACATGCTGTGGTATCTGAGCCTGTTTAGTCTCCATTTTGCCAGTTCAGTCTCAAATGTTAATTTGGTCTCAGACAGACTCAAACAAACTGATGCTGAAGTTTTGATGGTCACTCATTTTCTGTTCAGGTGTTCTCCCTTTCTCACAGCAAGTCCTTTTGGCAAGAACTTTAATTACTTACACCATCTTAAGTCTGCATTACTGTCAGGTATTTCCTGTGACAGCCAAATACACAGATGGACTTTTTGTTGTTGCTCATTAGTGACAAAATGTGGCGTGTTATGCTAAATGTTGAATGACTGATTTGGTCTTCAGATTGCACTCAAGCTGATAGGTATGTTAGCTGCTGCCCACCCAGTCAAAATGTGGAAACAAGCACATTTATTGTTCTTTGATAGATGGCTAAAACAGTGAGACGTCATCCAAATATGAAACTTGGAGAATTATTTGGATTCATCTGTAAACAAGGTCATTCTTGTTTCCCCAATTAGGAAAGAAAATTGCCAGAAATTTTTGAGCATAAATGCTGCTGACTTATGATAAGGACTCCAGCTTCCCTTTCTGCTTCTTAATGTTACTGATCTTTGTAGTGTGAAGAATGACTTATCATTGTTTACAGGTGAACAAAATTCATAAAGCTGTAAAAGAAGTTACTGTTTAGTGTTTTCTCCATTATAATTAATTTAAATCTGTAAATTTTCCAATAATCACAATCAATCAGTTAACCAAGACTTAAAACAGAATGGAAAGAGGTGGAAAAAACTGAAAAATGAAATTCGAAGTGAAAAAGTCATCTCAGATGAAATATGTTTAATTCAATAGTTTATTTCAGGGTTTTGAAAACAAAATACAGATTTTTGCAAAGGCATTTCATATTTTTGTTATTGTTTTGAAATCCCTCACTTTTCCACATTTAATTTAAAAAAGGTAAACCACTTGAAAGCAAGGAGTAGTATTGTATTTTAGACGACAAATTTTTTCATTTTTTATCCAGCGAATTGGAGGGTAAGTCATTCAGACAGTTCCAGAAACTGGATGCATGCCATTCTGGTGTACAGCTTTGCCAGGCTGGCAAGGAAAAAAACATTCAGGATTGAAAACAATTTGGCAAAGATTTTCAAAATTAGTCAATATTGGCCTTAACTTACTTTGCTTCCACTTGTGTCTTCCAAAGCTTTAGAGATCTATCAGTGGAACTCTCATTTATACCTATTCAAAAAATATTGTCATTGGTGTTTATGTTCCATGAACTTCACCTTTAAGGATGAACAAATTCTATTAACAACAGGTTCAAAAGTGAGGTAACCTTTCACAGGGCTAAACTGGTTTTCCAAATCATATTGAAGGTGAGCTATGCAAAATTGGAGGAAGGTCTGCTTTTAAGGAAGTCTAAATATATGCTATATAAAGTGCTTAGATAGATTTCTTTAGCAGAAAATGAGCCTTTTGAGTGTATACACTATAGAGATCCTTGTAGTTTCCGAAACAATTAAGGAAATATTTCTAGTTAACTGTATGACAGCATTGTTTACCTTTTGGAATAACATCATTAGCTAAGCTCTGCCCCTTTACTTATAGTTCTTGTCCTTGCATTTCAAGCCCTTGATAATTTCATACTAACAAAACTTCTCTGTTTCTCTGCACATTTATATCATATTGCCCTGGTAAAAGTGCTGATAATCTTGACTGAGTTTGACTGTTTCCTAAAACAACCTGACTGCTGTTTGGGGCTAGTTTTTCATTATTTTTGCTATTGCTTTTTGTAATTTTTGTGACTGTACTGTCTAAACTAACTCCTGTGGAATTATTTTCCCCTATCAGATAAGTCTGTGAGAAACTACTTCTTTGAACTTGCAAGAAATAGGATGTAATTTGTACAGTCTTGTAGAAAAACACACAGACCTGTAGCTATAATGTACAGAACAATAATTGCATGTAGGGCAGATACACTTTCTTTTATGAAAGCTACCTGCATTTTATTAAGAAGTCACCATTTGTTGCTTATAACTTTTTCAAACTTTTACTCACATTTCAGACTGAATGCCTGTAATAAACTGAATATTGGAAGGAATGGTTTTGTATGTAATACTTCCATTCAGACAGAAGAAACCTTTTCTCTTTTCTCAAATTAAGAAAGATATCCATCAAACTCTTCTTTGAAAAGCCCTGCCATCCCTTTACTATGGTATTTGCAGTTTGGCAGAGTGCTTATAGCTATTCCCGTGCAGCTCCACCCACATATGGCCAAGTTACAGTTTTGTATTATCTCACTTGGAATATGCTGCAAGACTTCTGAAGAGTTCAGCACCTTAATCTCGAGATTGATGGAGACAGCCTCTCACGCTGGCCAGCCTGTGCACGTCACTCTGAAAATACAGCTGTGCATGCTGTGTAGTAGCCAAGGCACAAACCCTCTCTCAGCACAGTTACTCCCAGCTGCTTGTGGGCGAGTTCTGCTCCAGGCAAGCAGATGCTGGGAGTTGCGGGGTCGGTCCTCGTTGTGCAAGAAGTGCTGGGGCAGGAGGTACTGGATTTGGAACGCTGTGGAGCCTGGGACTGACCTGGGAACAGTATGGAGACCTGAGTGTCAACTTGCAGGGTGGGGGGTGGGACACACGGCACAACATTATGGGCAGGGGGCTGACAAGAAATGAGGCTGGAAAATCCTTAGGTAGACAGATACACAAAGGTGTGCAGCTCCTTATGAGAGTGAGGGAACCAAGATGGAGATCACCTTTGCCACATCACTTAATTCCCACTCCGTTCCTCCTCCTCCTCCTTCTCCTTCCTGCATTAGGTACATTCTCCTATTCCTTGTCTTGACATTGATAATGCTGCCCTTAGC
Organism: Serilophus lunatus; assembly: GCA_013399895.1. NCBI lineage: Eukaryota > Metazoa > Chordata > Aves > Passeriformes > Eurylaimidae > Serilophus > Serilophus lunatus. The sequence goes on from VXBA01001226.1 coordinate 12,546, forward strand.
TGCCTCAATACACTATAGTCAGCAGAATCTTATCCAGCTTTTTCGACTCAGTTTGTCTTAAGCAATATTAAGGGACCAAAATGACCATTATGAGGTCCAACAGATGCCAATTCCAACATGACGTAGATGGGAGGAGGCTGTAGCCCATAGCACAGAAGGGAGATGAATAAAGTGCAGTTTTCCTTTTTGAGTTTGTTTAGATGTGTTCCACGAGACTACAGTTAGCACATGTAGACTCAGTGGCCTTAGTTTTCAAGTAATTTCTCATCTAATTTATTTTCACTTTCACATAATAATTTCAAATTGTGAACTCAAGACAAGAGCCTCTATAATACCTATATGCACTATTGTAAGAGTGGGAGGCACCTGGTGTTAATTATGGTCATAGAGAAAGATTTGAACGGCCTTGAGACTGGAGTAATAGAAATGTGATAGTATGAAGTGTAAGGCAATGCATTTCTAGATAATTGAAAATATTCCTAGGAGCTTAACAGTTGGTAAAGCTGTTTCCAACAGATGAAAAAGGATTTAATGTGCTACTCTGACAGGCATGGTGAATCCAGAATTACAGGCATGGTTGCAATAGAACTGTAGAGAATGTAGATAGCCCTTTTTTGTTCAGTGTCACCTTACTTGGGTGTATGCACTTTAAAATACCTTCAGTTTTTTAACTATATCTCTTTGCACACTCACAGCTTGTTTCCCATCTGTTATTGGCTGTAATGCAAAATTACGCTATTGGTACATTTATCAGTGTTTCCGCTTCTTCTCATTCTTCTTTACATTTATCCTACTTTCTGTGTACGGGACTATAGTTACATATGTTTCTGTGTATAGAAAGCATGTAACAATATATGTGGTGAGATGCTGAATCACTCCCACAGTGGATTAGATTTTATTTTCCACAAATAGATCTTGTTTTGCTTGTTTTGTCAGTGTCCCTGTCCTTTGTTTGTTTACTGTCTATGATATTTGAATATAATATCCCAGTTGATTCTCTTCCTCTGTAGTTTAGTAAGGTTTGGTGAGGGGCACTTTCCTCTACTCTTTACTTGAGACTGGGTAGGGCATTCAAATTTCAAAATATTAGTTTTATGGTACAGAGATTGTTTTCTACTGTAGCTTTGGACACAAATAGCACATTCCCATTGTTAAATAAAAACACAAATGAAGATATGCTTTAGAAAGTAATGGAATTGTACAGGAAAATGCAGAAATAATAAGTTACTCATCAGTCATTGACCCTTTTTAAACAAATGTACACACATTCAAGTGTATATTTGTGCAATCAATGCACAAATCAAATAGGCAGGACTCCTACTGTCTAGATAGAGGGGTTATTTTGATTATACTAGTTCAATTTTATGTTAATATTAAACAGAAAGAAAGTACAGTCCACTGATATATCAGTGTGGTGGTTTAATCCACCTTTTAGCATTCAGGGGGCAGGTTCAATGAAAGTGACGGAAAACTGAATAGATTTGTAGCAGGTGAACAATTTATTACAAGGGATTTGAATTAGAGAGATAGGGGTAACCCACCGGAGACCCTAGAATTACATTGAGGGACCCCCAACACGCAAGGAAAAAAACCCCACAAAACGGGAAAAAACAAAAAAAGAAAGGGAACTGTTGTTTTCAACCAGATGACTAGCTGAAAAAACAGGGAGGAAGGGTAGGAAAAGGTGTCTCTCCCTTCTCTATCTCTCTCTGGAAGCACTTCCGGCCCTTCAGCCTCTCTGAAAAACACAAACAGAGGTAAAAACCAACTCCCTCCCTCCCCCTTTCCAGCTAGCAAGCTGGAAACAGCTCTCGTGTTGAGAGAAATGGGTGGAATCCCGTCATGGGGGAGCCTGCAGGCTCTGGAGACCAGGGCTGTGATCCTTCTTCTCACAGTGGTAGCCAAAAAGAGACCGGGCCGGGGCCGTGCCTCGACTTTTAAGCCTTCTCTGTCTCGCATGAATATCATCTCCTTCTTCCGGCCCAGCTGGCTTCCCATCCGTCCAGCCAGTCAGGCCCCGCCTCAGTTCCGGTGTTTTCTCATCAAAGCACTCACGAGTTCAGTCGTTAGGCGCCATCTTTGTTCTCATGGCGGCAGCACCTCAGAGATGCCACAGCGCCAACACGGTGCCAGGGTCAGCCCCCCACCGCTGTCCATTAGCAGCAGCGGTGCTGAAATTCCCGGCCACGCTGGCCCGGGGCTGTGTGCCGCTGCCCGCGCTCCTCGGCGGGGGTGAGGAGCCGCCGCCCCCCGGAGGGACGCTGGGGCTTCCCCATAGCCGTGCCCCCAGGCCGCTGCTCACCCC
>VXBA01001226.1:15191-97691 GCA_013399895.1 Serilophus lunatus
CCACGATCCCAGCCCCCTCAAACCAGTACAGTCAGTTACCAAATTAGCCAAACTCACCTCAGTAATTAAGTTCAAGCTCTGCAGTTTATGTTTTATATCCCTATTTTTCACTCTGCGATGTTGTTAAAGTACTTCCATTACTATAGCAACTACAGAAATGTGATACTGTACATATGACACATCTTTTAAAAGACACAGCACCATGGGAACCAAGCTGTGGACTCTTTAGAGGCAGCAAATGTTTGCAATAAAAGCAGTTCAAATACATAATTCAAAAAAATGATAGATGTTTCGCACTAGTGATGCAAGACAAAGGCCAAGGATCCATGCTGCTGGTTGGGAACCAATGAGACATTTTTACTAAGGATTAATTTTTCATTTTTTCTTCTTTATATATTTTTCTATGTTATGCTCAGTTTGTAGAAGCCTAGAAGAGACAAGGGCTAGTGTGTATGTCTTGAACTGTGATAGCCAGATAGCTACAGAGCCAGCCAAGGATTGTTGGTAATACCGGGCAAGGATTGTTGGAACTAACATACTGTGAGAAAGAACAGGATGTGGCTGGAGTGTTGCCTAAAAGGTGAGATAAAAACCTGAGACAAACATGCAGTTTGCAGAGGTAAAGGAAGAAGAGTTTTACTGGTTATGTCCAATGATCCAAAGAGAAGAAGAATAACTTTCTTAATATGCCCCCCATCATACTATCCAACAGAATTACCTCTTATTCCTTGTCACCACCCAGTCCCTGCCTCTGGTAGGCCTGGGAAGCCTAACTATGTTTTGTCTTACTACCCCTCTTATCTACACAGAGGAATGCTGACATTTCAAACAGAGGCCCTTCTGGGCCTTTAATATTTCAAGCTATGCAGCTACCTAGCTAAAGTGAATCCCCAAAATTTTAAGCATATCCCTTAAGGCATCAGGAGAAGGTGCCATACAAACATGGGGCAGCATTTTTCTGGGACAAACATCCTTGTTCTGGTTCCTGGAGATAAGCACAACACATAACAGCAAGTACACAGTGCAGGAATGAGGTAGAGAACTGGGCATGGACTGCAAGGGGATCAAGACCACTTAAGACCACCAAAACCTCTGATCCATTTCCAGAAAGATCTGAAAGATTGGTCATGATCACTAATATACATATAAAATCAATGACTTATCTCCAGAGCAGGCAGAACTTATCTATAAAATGGTTATCCCAAGAACCTCAGGTGCACATTCACACCAGAGCCCTGGACACCTCATCAGCTGGAGCCAAGACTGGTGATCTCTTTTTCTCTCATTCTTCCTTTCTCTCTCTCTCACCATCTAATTTCTCTCTGTCTCTCTTCCCTTTCACCTTACCTGTTTATCCAAAACCCACCTCCATGTGTTTGTGCTAGGGAATCAGGGACTAACTTGTACCAATTTCAATGTCAAGTGTGTAATTTGCTGATAATACTTTGTAAGATTTTGCAGACCTACTAACTTTTATCGGTTCTCTCAACTATGAGCATCTACAAATATTGAGTGCTCCCTTCCCTCGAAGGGTGGGATGCCACACAGTTTTGCAGCAAAAGTATGTTGCTAAAAGGACATCACAAGAGCAGATACGGATAAATCAACAGTCCAGCACAGACTTTTTACCTTGTAAGTTGTGAGGACAAACATAAATTCCTGTTCTCATAGCAAGTAAGGTTTGACAGGTGGAAATACAGTAGAAGCAACCACAAGCTGAACCATTGTTTTTGTAATGTCTTGAATTGATTTAAGCCTCCCAAAGATATATTCTGCTTTTTTTACTGACCAGGATCTGAGAGTACTCTAAGTTAACACAGCTAAGGCAACATCAAATGTCCTGTCTGAATCAAAATTTAGCATATAGTAATGTAGTTTCCATCTGATAAACTGAACTTAGTAGAATCAATCATTCTTTGTTCCTGAACAGGAAGGATCATCACGTCAGAATACGATAATGGCCATTCTGTGCCACACTAAAAGTGTCTGTCAAACTCTTATCTCTGGCAGTGGTCATAAATAAAAACCAGGAGAATGGAAAGAGGAAGAAAATGTTACCTCTATGATCATTCCATTCTTTACAGCTCAGAAAATGCTGCTCAGAGACTTGCTGTGTCTATTAGGGTGTTACGAGTGCAGTTGAATGGAAATGTTTGTTATAAGCATTCTATTGATAAGATGAAGTGTTTATTTTTCTCCAAAATACGCTCAGTGAGACCTGCAGACTAAAGGAATAGTGTGTGTTTTCATTCAAGAAAACGGGGAAAATCCTAAATAACTTAGTAAATGCACACTAGAGCTACCTTTACAAACAACTAAAGTAACCTTAGCTGGTTTCACTGAATCAATCAACTTTGCAGGAACTGTGATCTGACCTTAAAAAAAATTATTTCCGTCCTTCTTAGATAAATCGCTTAAACTGCTGCCTTTCATTGCCAGCCTTATCATCTGGTGTTTTGTAAGACAGTTTGAACTACAGAAATGTAACATTGCGCCATTCCATTTAACTGTAAATAAATCTTACATCTATTATTTAATCCTTCTAGCCTCCTGAAGGTGGATTAGGGGATGTCCATCCTCAGGGGACTGCCTGCATTGATGCTGAGACAGGGAACAGGAGCCCTGCAGGGCCACTCTGAGTACAGAAATATAACCAGCACATTGGAACTAGTGCTGCTACTATGATCCTTCTGAATTAAAAACTTCAAACGAGCCCTGCTTTCTCTTCAATTACTGTTGACTAGAAATAGCTACTGCTTGCTCTTATGTCTGAAGGAGAACATGATCTTTCTTATCAAGACCTTCTTCATAGCATGTATGTTATTTTACCCTTTTCTTAGGCAATCAGTAAATATGTCCTTAAGAAAACCGATTGAGCAAACAGTAACTGCCTTCACATTTAAACCAAATGCTAATTAGAGACCACCCAAATTAGAGACCACCAAAATAAGGGAGAATGCATAAGCCTTCAGTTATTTGCAAGTTATAGCACTGCTAGGGCACTTCCCAGTGAAACACCATGAAAGAGTGACCAGTACTCTGAGAAAGGAAGCACTTTGAAATGAAGAACAAAAGATAGTACTATCCCTCACAAAAAAAATGTGAACACTGCATCATGCAGATTGCTGTCTGATGAAAGTCTTACTGGTGTAAATTGAAAAAACCCACAATATTTTGTCATAACCAATAAGGATTTATGTGTCATTACAAAAATCAAGTTGTCTGGATGTTGCCTGCACTACAAGTTTATACTAGGGATGCTTCACAAATTTTTTTAAAGCTGCAAATTATACCTTTGCATATTTTATTAGTTTTGTAACTGCTAAAATGGCACAAAGTTTCCCTACCATTTTTGCCAATCTGGAAAAGATTGTGTTTCGGTCTATACCTGCAGCTGTGTGGATATCACATAATTGTTATTAATAAATTTACCACTCATTTCTGTTGAAACTGTAAAATTTTCTTTTTCAATGCTCAGTTTCTTTAACAAATTTCTCTGTCTTAAGATGGAATTTCTTGTAGGACTATCAGTTTGGCTGTTGCTAAAATGATGCTATTCCATATTCCATTACAAAATCTCAAAACCCTTTTGGGTCAGGAATGTAGTAGGAGTGGAAATTAGTGAATTTCAGTTTCTTATCAGGACAATCAATGAGTAACAGTTTAAAAAAGACATAAAAATTTTATCTAAACTAAGTTTTCAAATCCATCTCAGATTCTAGGATTGATATTTCAAGGAGGATAGAATTTAGCCTGAGTGAGCAAAACACAGTGTCAATTGTGTATTAATTTTCTTGCTGACTTTATAAAATGTGAACCATTTCTGACCATAGTATTTCAAAGGAGTATAATCTGTTTCTTTCCATTATTTCTTTCTATGCATCCAATGTGTAATGTATTGATGACCATGTCCCTGACAGTCCAGCAGTTTTGGAAAGCAAAGTAATCCAGCTTTCATGATGGCAAGAATGATATCTCTCTGATACGGATTTCTCTCTCATTTCCGTGTAAAAAAAAACTAACTGACAGTAAGACATATTACTAACAAAGAGATTAAGCGGGATTTCCACACTGAGATACAAAACGGCCTCCAACTTTAATTTGTGTTCTGTTTTGCACAGGTGATCTACTTGACTAGGTGTTTCAATGAAGTTATTTTAATGCTGTGAATTTTCTCCATTTTTCACTTCTGTTTTAGTTGCACAGGCTTTATTGTGAAAGCAGATCTTGGGCAGAGCTCAAGAAACAAACACTCTTATTTTTTTCAGGGATGTTTCAAGAGAGCTTTCCAAGTGTGTGTAGGAGAGATTATTTAATCTATCTAGCTGGCATTTTTCATCACTGCTGTGTATGAGAGAAGAATATGAAAGGAAGCTAGAAAGAAGAGCATCATTAAGTTTTGGGTGATGTGCTGCCTTAAAAGAAAAGTGAAGAAGCATTAAATAAACTGAAGGAATTTGGGAACAATATGTATTACATTTTGCTTCAGCTGGGGAACAGTTCAGAACTGATTATGAAGTTATTAGTGGCATATAGCACAATATTTTCATTACAGTAATGAAAGCTTAAAAACAACTTCAATTTGTCTTCTACAACATTTTTTAAAATGTCTGATTGGAACCACAGGAGTATGTCTAAGATTTTAGGGCATAGGTGTGTAGAAAAATGGGTCCATCAGCTGATGGCAGTCATATGCAGATATTACAAAAAGACTGACCTATTTCTCTTTGCAGTAACGTTTATGCTCCTGTCTGTTATGAGATTTCTCTTTGGTCTTCTTGTGTATAAGATTTCATTTAGGTTATGTTTTCAAGGTGTCTGAAAATCCTGTGGTTCTATTAGAGTCTGCCCAGCACATCTAAGGCTTTCTTGAAGGGCAATGCCTCACACTGAATGCCCTGTTCTGCATATCCTGTAGTTTTATCAGTGCTGATCAGACTAGACAGATTACGTCACCTGTTTTGTGGTATCTGTTCTGTTTATATAATCTAGTCTGAGTCTTTGGTTCTTCTGAAGCACCAAGGCAGTCCTGGCTCACACTCAGCTTGTGATTTACCCCTAGTTCCTCCTTAGCCAGCTGTTCTGTGCATGATACAGTTGGCTGATTTCTCCTGCTTTCGTGTAATACTTTCATGCATGCCTGCTGAGCTTCTTTCAGATCATGGCACCACACAATACTCCCTTCCATTTTGATAGCGAAATATAAATAAGTGCACTCTGGTTATGGATTCCCAATAAATTATGCATCCATTCTGTGTTAAAGGAATCAAAAAAATTTCTATAAGGTTTTCATGAGGATGTCTTATGGGAAAGCTATCTAAAAGCCTCAATACTGTCTGAGACATGCATCTTGTGCACCCTCGGTTGCAAGCCCTATTATTTTATAGAAAAGAAATTGACATGATTTCATAGAATCATAGAATATCTTGAGTTGTAAGGGATCCATGAGGGTCATCGAGTCCAGTTCCCTGGTCTCCACAGGACGGCCTAAAACATTATTCTTGACAACGTATGCAAGTTGTTTTTTTCTTAGTGGGATTTTCCCAGTAATTGAATGCTCAATCCTTCTTTCCATTTCCCTCCTCTCCCATTAAAGTTGTGTATTGTATTTTTCCTCTGTTGAGCCTTCTCACCTCCTTTTTCTTTCACAACTACTCAGAGTACTGCTTATGCCCTGATATTACATCAGGCATTTTGCTATGTAATTTTTTTATGTAATTTTGCTATTTTGATGTTGGCTGAAACTGATATGAAAGTTATTCTGAGCTGTTTAAAAATTACTTAGCTTGTTCTTTCCTTATTTTAATGTCAAGCCATCTGTTTTAGCACTCAATGAATTGTATTAGCTTCCTGCTCTCAAGTATTCTCTTTAGTAATTTCTGAAGCCTGTAGCGTTGCCTCTCTCCTATGGGGAAGAGCTTTATTATTCTTGCTTTGCTTATTGTTACTAATGCAATTATTACTCATATATTTCTGTCTTGTTCCTCTCTGTCTTCCTTGCTAATTGCAGCTGTTTGTGCCTTGATCTGAGTTTTGAGTCTTCTAAAAAATACTTGTCCTCAACAGCTTAACCTAATTTCCACTTTCTCTGTGCTCTCTTCCTGTGTTTGGGGCTAATAACAAGCTCATGATTTAGCCAGGCCGGTCTCTTTCTACGCTTTCCATCCTTCCTCTGCATTGGGCCAGTTTGTACTTGTGCCTCAATACCATTTCTTTGAGGAATTGCCAGGTCTCTTTAAAACCTTTCCCCTATGAACTTGCCTACCATAAATTCTTAACTAATGTTTCCCTGAGTTTACTGGAATCTACCTTCCTGAAGTTTATTGTTTTTATTTTGCCTTCCTCTCTTTGGTTTCACCGCTCTACACTGTTATTCTCATAACAAATTTCTTTGTGGTAAGTAGTCCTAATACTCCAGGGAAGCAGTAGAAGGCTTCTGAATGTTTAGAAGTGCACAAAATCACATCCAGAATCCAAGTTTTGTCCAAGAGCCTTCCCTATGCTCTAATAGCACTGCATGGACCCTTCAGTTTTATTTGTTGGAACCATTAATGGGGAAGTATTTAATACATCTTTTTAGTGTCTTTTATTTCTCTTTACAAGGTTACAGCCAGTACCATGGGACAAGCCAGCTCTCCATGGATGACTGCAAACAATAGTTTGAGAACTACTGATTTAGGGTACAGCAGTACCCTGTTGGAGTAGGTCCTCAGTCCATTCAAAGCAAGGTGGAAAAAAACACTTAATGACTTAGAATGCAATGCACGCATGTGAAAATTAGTCAGGATAAAGTTCAAGAAAGAATTGGAGGGAAAGCATAATTGCAGAAAATATTCTAAAGATTGAACAAGTCCTTAAAATTCAAGTACTTCTTCTTCCAGTCTAATCCAAGTTTTCTAGCCAAAAGAAAATGAACATTCCCACTGAGCACTTAATGTTATTAGAATAGGCAGGTTTTCTTTTCTTAGCTTTCAAACTTTTCTTAGAATTAGTTTTGTTCCATTTTCTCATCAAGCACATGATTTCCCTGAAAATCCTTTCTTCTTCAAAAACTATCTGTTTTTGAAAGGTTAATTTTGTCTGAGATGAAGTTATAATTTCAGAAAATCATATGGCTTTGCCTCTTTAACCTGTCCTTTCCCTCTTTTAGCCCCTTGTTCATCTTTTTTTGCCTCTGAAGAAAACACTATATGAATTTGGTCAGAGAATTGTTTCCTCAATATGCAGTGCTTTTCAATACTGAAACATTGTGTACAAGATGATGCACATTCAACAGTGATCTTTTAAAAGAAATCTTTGGATATCTATGCCATACATCACCAGTGCTGCATAAGTATTTGGCTTTTTCTTAGAGATTTGTTTTCTAATTCTTCTATCTCCTTTGCAATGACAACCTTTTCTCAAATACTCTTTTATAAGTTTGTATGCAGAAAGAAAACCTTATCAAATTTATTTTCACTGTATTGTAAATTTCCACTGCAGAAGAATCAAGTGTCTTACATGTATGTTGGTGAGGTTTATGCTGATTTCTTTAAGAGATGAACTTAGTGCTGCAGCAGCAACTATTCAACTTGGTCTTTAACACTTGGACAGCAGGAAATAATAAGAAGCACAGAAGTGATTAATTAAGAGGATTATGTTAATGTATGAAGAGTCTTTGAATATGAAAAATAAACTTGAAAGTACTAGGCAAACGTAGTATTACTAGACGTTAAAAGTCAATCAGAAATACATGAAACCTCATGTAGACATACAAAGCGGGTGTTTGATGAACTGGAAGTCAGAATTGTCCAACACAGGGTAGTCTTGCAACCTTCATTGCTATGGTGTGGATGTATAGTGCTAAGCAGCCTCTCATAACTACTGGAGAAAGGATCCTGCAAAAGATACACAGGCTAAAAAAGAAGAGAGTATATATTGGTGTTTATTTTGTCTACTGAGGGTACATTAGGATGGAATAGTCCTCACTTTGAAAATACTGCATTTTATTTAATAGGAATGTTTTGATTTTGGGTTTAGTCAGCAGTCCATGTGGAAATCAAGATCTGTGGTTCAGATCTTAGAAAGGACCCCAGTTTACATATGAGACAGCAAGGCTTCAGCTCTGTGTGGGCTGAGTAACTCCACATCCAGTATAGACATGCCTGTGCTCTTCTTATGTTGAACAATTCTGCAGTAACTGTCCCCCAGTGCCTTTCACCAACCCCTTGGCCAGAAGTTTCAGCTCTGCTGGCTGATGTGTGCTGAGCAGAAACTCCTCTTAGAAGTCTGGAATAAAAAGTACATTTCTGCCAGCCCAAGTATTTAGAGAGGAACAAATGCTGTGATCCCCTTATGTTAATAGCACAAGTAGCTGCGAGGGCAGTGACCGTGCAGGCCATGCTTCCTGAGAAACTCTGGGAAAGAAATACCTAAAATCTGATTACTGAAGGGTTTTCAGGCACCAGGTGGAAGGGTGGGATGACAGACAGAACTACATCCCTGACAGAGATATTGGACTGACTGCTTGGAACAAGAAATATTTTAGTGAGTGCTGGCCCTAGTGAACCCTGGTTTTCTGTATGCACTGGTTGAGGAAAACTGTTTAAACAAAACATGCTAAGGTAATGCTTTCAGCCCAGCCTTTATAGGAAAAAGTTCAACTGAAATTTGTAATATGTGAGGTTCTAGAGAGCCAAAAAAGAAGAGAATCCTTGGGTCACAAAGATTTATATAAAGAGAGTTGAGATCTCTTTGGAGCCTTGTTTTCTCAAAAAATCAAGCCAAATTTCTGGAGCAGCTCTTGAGATTGGGTCCTTCTGTAGGGAGCCTCTTCCCATTCTTCTGAGGAGGGCAAACATCACGCAGCTGCAGATACCATGTTTCTCAGCTCCACAGAGAAGAGATTAAAGAAAAGGAAAGAATCTTCTAGCAAGGAAGGGGCAAGGTCTAGAGAGATGCTATTCAAACTGTAAATCATTTAGGCTATTCCAAAAGAAATAAAGTTTGTCCCAGGAAACAAACTAAAGTGAAGATGACTCTAGTAGATGCAATTTTCCTTCTTCAGCAGCAGATTCCTTTTCTCTCCTGCCCTTCTACCAAGTCAGGTTTGAAAATAGCTCCCTTAATTACTCATTCATTTGCAACAAATAATACAGGGCTGGAAATGCTATTTATTTTGCACACTCAGTCCTTTCCTAGCTCAAAGATCAGAGTCCACTGCCACATAATGCTTATTTCCTCTCAACGGGATTGATGCTACTCAGCGGGTAATCAAGCAGTGGGAATAAGTAGCAGAACAGTGCTGTCTGTGGTTGTTGTTTTCTGCTTCTGTGCCACAGATTAAGATAGCACATTTGAGTTGCTCAAGGATATTTCTCTTTTCTTATCTTTTCCTTTAAAGGACCAAACATGGTCCAGCTGCCAGAACCCTGGGTAAAAGTACTGTATCCACACTAATTCGATACGCATGTAAAGGAAATGGAGGTGATGTCCCACTTTTCCTTTGGTCTAGGGCAGGATTTACCATCTTTGTCTGCCACTCACCTTCAGCAGCAAGTCAAGGTAGCTTCTGATGTTAAACTTTCAAAATAGACATAGAATATACTTAAATGGGAGGCAAAATACTGGCAAATGTGAAGAGGGATAGAGGTTCCTGAACACATTTGCCAGGGTAATGGATTGGGCAGTTTCTAACTGAGGAGTGTACCTATAGCTGGTTTAAGCATCTTCAAGAAAACAGAAGCTCAATTCCATTTTTTTTTCCTGAGTAGGTCTAGGAACTACCTGACACAGATTCCCCAGTCCTGATCCTAATGGACATAAGCCATCAGGGCCCTGAATTTTGGCTAACTTTTCAACTCAGTAGTTTGACAATACATAGTGCCGTGAAGTTGAGAGGCTCCATCAAGAAAGCAGATAGTTAGTGAATATTGAAACTGATCAGCCATTTCCCTTTAGTTGTAATTCCCATTTTTTTTCAAATTTTTATTTAGATTAATTCAGGTTCACAGAATAATTGTTGTACCATAGTGCAAAAGATACAGACAGACACTACCCTACCAAGATTCTCCAGTCAGGTATCTGCTGATTTCTCACATTACCAACCAACCTATAAACATTAAATGAAATGCCTTTACTCAGTAGAGAACTTAAGCAAGCCACAGAGATCTGCAGTGAAGGCTGCCTGGCCAGATGAACCAGGTTATATGTCCAGGAAGAACTGTGGATACAGAAGCACTGCTGTGCATCACAGCATTTTAGTTACCAGAATAGTTTGTATTTCTCCAGAGATTCTCTTGACTGGGCTAGCAGCAAATCTATGGAGGCACAGACATAACAGAGTGCAACTTCTGGGCTCTTGAGCCTTCAGTCCTCTGTTTGAAATGAATGAATGAGATTGTCTGTTGGAAGCAGTCTAAGCAAAATTTGAGACAATGACAGTAAGTTTTCATGTGCTTACAAGTGACTGATAACAAAAAGAGAGAATACAATCCTCACCCCTCTAAATTAGCTTTCTAATTAGAACTTCTGAAAACCTAAATATTAGGTAGCAAAGCCTCTAAAACAAATTCTGTTGGATGAATGATACTGCATAAATAAAAATGTTGGCTTTTAAAAGAAATTAATTTCTTTATAGATTCTTTTTATAACCAGACACTTACCAATTTACTTTCAAAGGAACACGTTTGATCTTATTTTTGAGAACATATTTTTGTCTTCATTTTTTGGCTTTTACAAAACCATTTTCTTAATCTAAAGTAGCAAAAATCAATTATCAAAACTGTAGGTTCCTGTCAGGTATTTATTAGTACAAAATTAAATAATCATACTTAAAACACCTTACTTGTTCTTGTCTTGTAAAGACATATATGAAGTATTTCTCGTTGTTTTGGGCATTTTCACTTTCAGTCAGCATGTAAAATGAGATGAGAGCACATTTTAGAAAATTTGGGAAAGTCATTCCTGTGCGAGAGATGCACCAGGTCCTTATCTTGACATTTCATTTCAAAAATCATGAAGGATTTTTTATTTTCTCTTCTACCATGTGGGAAACTTGCCTGAAATTGGAGAACTGCGTTGCTGTTTTCATTTAGTGGCATATAAGCACCATCTTCTGGGGAAAGCTAGTATTTCCCAGTGATTATAAGGATAAAAGAGATCCCATCTGTTTGTTACTGTAAGGATTTATTTGAATTTATTGCTCCATGAGGTTGTCGGTTTTCACACTGTAGCAAGATAAAAAGCTTAAAGAAATATATTTATATTAATACATTTATATTAAGAATAATTCTACAAATATTTGTAATAACAATTGTTACCTAATTATTCATATACCTCATAGAATAATTACAGCATTATTTAATGTCAATAATCCTAATTCACATACCAGGAGTCCACAGAGTGTTTTTTTTTTTTGTCAAAAATCCATCAGTATAAAACCCATGACATTAGATATCATCATTTAAGCACAAAGAGACATTAAAATACCATCAGTCTGAATGATAAGCAAACCACAAACTGAATTATCATCCTTTTGTAGGCAGTATAATGGAGAGTGATTTAGTGTGCTACTTATAAGCTACCAGGATATTTCAGGAGAAGGTAGTTGATGGAATACTGAAATGAACATCTCAGTAAAAATGGGAAATAGTAGATAGAGCTGTGGGCCTAAAAGTATTTGCAATAGCAAACGACAGTGGCTTGTGTTTTCTGGAGAAGTGTCAGTGGAAAACGGCCTGATGAAAGATTGTTCCTGGATCAAAATAACACATTGAAAAATGTTTTCTTCTTTATACATGTGAGCAGAGGAAACTATCATCTGTCAACGCCCTAAGAGAAGTGTGAAAATAAAGCTTGAAGAGCTTTGTTATGCAAGTGAATAGGGATCTCTGCTTCTCAGAAAAAAAGATATTAGTGGCAATCAAGCATAGCCTCATTGCAAGACTGTGAAACTCTCTTGAAAAAAATGTGAATTCAGTGCAATGCCCAGATTACACAGTAATTCAGGTGTGCTGAACTTGCCACCTGCAGGAGCTAGAGTGGGAGGAATAAATGGGCTTTTCAACTTCTTATGTTAGTCCATGCCAGGGAAGTGTCAAAATCACTGTTCATTCAGTTTATAGTTCTGTGTGCAGACGGCAATTGCTTATCAGAGAAAGCTACACTGATCCTGAGTTTTCTAGATGATAAGGAAAGTGTTTTAATATGCACAACAAGAACACGCTGTTTCTGTACTGCCAAATACCCGAAACAGCAAAAAAGAAATGGGCCATATTAGACATGAAGACTATCAATGAGATAAAGGCAAGTCTGTGTGTTTCTGGGATACATTTTCTGAGAAATATCTGGCACACTCAGGGAAAGATAAATAATAAACTATTATTATTGCTAATGTCATAAAAAACGCAGTGTTTTGCATGGCATGTCTTTGAAACACGAACAAGGAGAGTAATGCTGGCAAGACAAAACAGACTTCAGGAACTTCAGCAAAGAACTGCACAACAGGGAGCAGTTTTCAAAGGCACCAGCCATGAAAGAATTGGGCAACTTGTCAGGCTGCTTCAAGATTATACTGTTAGACAGCATTTTTATTACAAAACTTCTAGTTTGTTTTTTCAGATTTGCTCACAAAAAGCAGATGTTTTAAATTATTGGGTGTTGTTTATTCAGTTAATATTTTGCAGGTGGTAATAATTCTTCTGGCTTTGAAAACAAGCATATCAGAGAAAGTAGAAAACCCTTCTTTTCCAAGTGTCCTACTAGGGGAACATGAGAGAAGGTCTCTAGATCAGTTCAGAGTGTAATTGAATCAGTTGTTAGAATTCTCTGCAGACTGTCCTGTTGTGCTTTATTAACATATAAGTTAGTATGTTCCCTGTTTAGAAGAATTTATAATGTGAATTAAATGATAGAATTGTTGAATAGTGGAGGTTGGAAGTGACCTCTGGAGACTGCTTAGCCCAATCTCCCTGCTCTGAGCAGGGTCAGCTGTGGTCAGCTGCCCAAGCCTGGCTCCATTCATGTTTTGAATATTGTCATGGATGGGGATTCTATAACTACTCTGGGCAACCCGTTTTTGTGTTCAAAAGTTTTTCCTTCTGTTTGAACAGTGTTTCCTATATTTCAGTTTCTTCACATTGCTTCTTGTCCTGTCATTGGACACCACTGAGAAAAATCTGAGTTCATCCATTATTTTAAACCTGGCAGTTGAGCCAGTTTTCCACTCATTTCCCTGTTTACTTACCTGGTCTGTATTTCATCAGTTTGTCTAGAAGGATGTTTTGGGAGATCACGTCAAAAGCCTTATTGAAATTGAAATAAACACTACTCAGAGCTTTCCACTCATCCACCAAGCCCTCCATAGTAAACAGTGAAACATACACAGCAAATTACATATCAGAGAAGGTTGCAGTCACAGAATACATTAAATTAAAAAAAGATTTTATTATTTGGCTGCCATTCTTTTGCAGAAAGGCTTAAGACATGTTCAATTTGAATATGCATGGTCTTATTAGAAATTAAGAATGTCAGTGCTATTGAAACAGACTTTGAATAATCACCACAGTGTGGACAAGATGAGATTCCAAGGTATTTAAGCAACTTTTGTAATTGTTTTAGGTAAATCAGATGCTTGTATCCTTTTAAAAGTGGTGAGTTTAGATGTAACTTTTAAAGGTATTTTTATAGTAACTTATTTTAAGTTTCTAAAAGATTCAAAAAACTAATCCAAAGCAGCCACATATGACATCTCCAAGAATATCCACCTGGCGTTAGCCTTTCTCATTACCACAAGTAGTGCAACGCTTCTAATATGTCCCAGTTTCAGATGTCCTGTTGCTTTGGATAAACAGGTCATCACGAGTCTTTCACTGCATATCTGTTAAAATCTGCATTTTTACGATTAATTTAAAACTTTGTTTCTGAGAGGAACTTTTTTCCTGACTGTTGACTATATATTTTCTTAAAAGTATTTGCCAAGTTCTTATATTTATTATAGTAGGAGCTATTTTTGAAAAATCTTAGTTCAGAAGAAGATGTTGTAAAGGACTGAATGTCTTACATTCACATGTAAGGTGAAAGGTACAATGTGTCTAAAGCTTCCAAACATCAGCAACTTGCAAAAAATTTGTTCTCGTCTCAATTTCAGAAACACTGAAGGGTCATTTTTATGTAATTCACACTGATATCAATATATAACAATAACAATGTCACTTTTCAAAATAATTCCGTATCTCTTCATCTGACATCTGAAATATTGTGGGAAATCCAATATTGTCTTCTGACCTTTATTTTCATCAGTTCAGGAAAGTTTTTATGTGTTAATAGTAGTATTCACCACTAAAACGTGTTTCTTATTTTTTGCTGCATTTCTACCTTGTTTTTCTTAACTCATACTTCAGTGACTGGAAGAGGAGCTGATATCTCATTAGCTGAAGCTGAAAGGTTAATATGTTACTGCAGAAAAATTTCACTAAACTCTGGATAAGCTGAAGTACCACAGTTTTCTTAAAAAAATCTAATGGAGGTGTTGATGTCTCAGCAGAAACCTTGCTGCGCCTGGGTAGTTCTGTTTACAAAATTAGTGCAGTTTGATACTTTTTGATGCAACAGTTCCAGAGAGAACAATTTGCAGGAGTCATGGAGCAGCAGCGTTTAGAAACTCCTCTTTATATGCTGCTTTATTTCTTCATAATGGCAACATATTCCTTACCATGTGGCTAACCAAGATACTACCAATTCTGGCAGAGAAATATGCTCCTCTATTTCCTATTAAAAGATCTACAGCCAACAAGATTTCCAAGTTAGAATTGGCCAATTTCCTTTGGAATTTGACTTCAGCAGAAAGATTATTTGGTCTGTTTTTGGTCTGACTGCATGTCTTGGGTGTGACTGTTGCATGATTTCAGTTTCTTCCACGCTAAATTATAGGCCTCCTGTGTCTTACTACACTCTTCCACACACACAAATGTGTGCCATCTGGATGACATGTCCCATCAGGGACACATGGAACCACATAAAAACCACTACTCCGCTACTTGTGAACATCTTAATTTCAAACCCAGAAATATAATCTTCTGTTCATTTAGCTATGATCCCATGTCATGTTGGGATTTTGTATACTTTTCCTCTTGAACCTCACTTTGTTTATAGTAAGCTTTTTATTTCTTAGCTTAGCTTTAAATTGCAAGCTGACAAACCAGATTTTCCTTAGTGCTGCCCTTGGTTTAACATTACTAATGATAGATAAGAGTCAGACTTTCCTCATTAATGAGTAGGGTTTTATTTATCATTTTAACATTGTTTTCAGAAGCCATCAGCATTCTTCAGTACATCCACTTAAATGAAACTGACAGTCTTTGGTTTGAAATTAATGAAAAGCGTTTAAATGCCTATCCACGAACCTTTTATTAGATACAACTTATAAGGTATCTAGCAAAAGTAGTTGTCCTGTTTTGCTGCTGTTTGCTTAAAATCTGTGCATGATCCTTTGAAAACCCTTTCAGTCAAGTCTGTGCTTGTCTCAATTCAAGGAGCCAGTTCTTTCAGCGGTGGTCTGGTTATTTCTACTTGTTTTGGCTTATAATTCTGGCATGCTGGTTAAGGCTTTATAATTTGTTGTTACTAGCACAAATCTGGCTTAAAACATTTCTCACCATTCAATCAGATTTGATTGCAAATTATAGTTCGTCTTAACATATTTGGCACCTTTATGTAACATAGGAAATTACTGCAGCCTACAAGTACAATTCCACAGAGAAATATCTCCCCCTCAAACATGTACTTGGAGCCTTATCTTCTTGATATTACTTCCATTCCAAATTATTGCTGTAGCTATCACAATCTGTGCTTCTTCTATGACCAAACTGGATTCTTATCAAAAGCTACTCATGTAGCTGTAGGCTTTACTTCTTTGTATTTTTACATTGACCTGTCTTGTTAAAGAAGCAAAAATAAAAATTCATTGTGAGATATTAAATCTCAAATTTAAAGAATAATAATAAAAAACTCCAAAAGAACAAGTTCAAACCCTTTTTTAGTAGTTAAAGCAAGCCATTTTCCCTACTGCTATTTTGCCTCACTACATTTTCCAGTTTCTTTTCCTAAAATAATTTAGATGTATAAATGTATATCCTTAGAGCAAATTAAAAATGCATGTATGGTTAACTCTTCACTTTACTTATTTTTATTTGTTTCTTTATTTTACCTTTATATTGTTCTAGGTCAGTCCAAAAGTCCACCTAGTCCAGAATCCTGTCCTTGTCAGTGGCCAAAAGCAGCTGCTTGGGGAAGAGTTTGCAAACAATGCAGGAACATAGTGGAGTTTCCTTTGATGTGCCTGCCTAGCCTGAGGCAATATGTTACTTTTGAATGGAATGTATAAATATGGGTTTTTTTAGAGGCTTTTACTTGGTTTCTTTTCTTCCATTATTTTGTCTAATTGATTTTTAGATTCCATGTATAGTGTTTACATTCAGAAAATCCTCTGACAGTTCCGTCATTTAATTACTCACTGTATGGAAATTTTTCTCCATGTAGACTTCTGCCTGATAATTTAATTTGATCACTTTTAATTTATTTTTTTATAAAAGAAATTTTGATCAATCATTCAAAGTCATTAAGTCATTCAGCTTTTGACCGTGATGATGGTGACGATAGGATTGAGTATTTGTGGGTAAGAATCGGGGGGTAAGGCCCACAAGGCAGGTGGAAATGGAAGTGAAGAGGCAGGAAATAGTATAAGGAGCTGGACATAGTCTCATGATCACAGATGCTCGTTGTTGAGGGAGACTTCAACTTACCAGATATTCTGCTGGAAATACAATATCGTGGTGAGGACACAGTCTAGGAGTTTCCTGGACTGTGTAAAAGTGCTGCAAATGCCATTTCCAGGTCACGCTAAGATTCTCATCCACTAACACACCCATGTCCTCCTCTTCAGGACTGCCCTCAATCCATTGGGGCCAGCCAGATGTGGCCCCATTCACTACAGCACTTTTAGCTCTGTTGTTTATTCACTTATGTTACAAATATCTTTGTTTCACAGATTTTAGGTGTTGGTATCAGGTTTAGTGTCAGGAACATTTATTTGTTGTGCTAGGACAGCCTAAATTTTGCCACACAGGTGAAGTCCCCTTCTAACTGTGGCTGCATGGTAGGTGCTTGTGGGAGATTAAATGAGAGAAAACTTACTCTCTGTTTGGGCTTCCTTTACCTAAGTATTTCTTGAGTCAGCAGCTGCAGACCTGTTCACTGGATTCACTGCATTGTGTCACTTCTCTTTTGAATCCCATAAAATACTGACTACCACAGCACTTTACAGCAAGAAATATTTCAGCAAACTGAGGTTACTGTGAAAAAATATTTTGAGTGGATGATTTCATTGTTGCCCTCTAGTGTTCAAAGTGCGATAAATATTTAGTAAGTATTTTCTTAAAGCAGGTAATACAGACAGCCTTAGTAGAGGCAATGCCTTACTGGACCTGTCAGTCACCAACACAAAGTGAGCTAATCAGTGATGCCGAGATTGGAAGCAGCCTGGGTTGCAATCATCAGGCACCGGTGAAGTTTGCAGTCCTGAGGGCTATGGATCACATGAAGAGTAAAGCCAGGACACTAAATTTTAAGGGAGCAGCCTCTGAGCTGTTCAAGGAGTTTGCCAAAGGTGTCCATCTTGGGAAACTGCCTTTAGAGACAAGGGAGTGGAGCAGAGCTGGCACATCTCTACAGTGTGTTGTACAGAGCACAAGTGCTCTCAATCCCTGTGAGTAAGAAATCAGGAAAGGGGAGAGCATGGCTGAATCATGACTAGCTACTCAAACTACAGGGCAAGAAGTAAATGCACAGGAAGCAGGAGCAGGGGTATGGATCCTGGGAAGAGTATAGGGACACTGACCAGTTGTGCAGGGAGGGGTCAGGATGGCCAAGAATTGGATGTAGTTGAACTTGCCAAGGAATGCAAGGAATAAGAGGATGGGCTTTGGTGAAAGGGAAGGTCAAAGTGTACCCCATCATACATGACTGTACATGATAAATAGGATGAACAGGACTGGCAAATTGGCATCAGTGGATAAGCGGAAAGCTGAGGTACCCATCAACTTTCTTGCCTCAGTCTTTACTGGTAGTCTCCTTTCCTATACCTTTTGAGTAGATAGAATTCCAGGCAGGGAGCAGGGCAGCAAAGTCTCTCCCATTGTGAGAGACCAGGTTCAAGACTCCTGAAGAACCTGAACATACAGAAGTCTATGGGGACTGACAAGATCTGTCCCGGAGTTATCAAGGTATTGGCTGATGCAGTTCCCAAGGTGCTCTCCAGCATATTTGAAAAGTTGTGGCAGTCAGGTGAAGTCCCAGGTGACTGGAAAAAGGGAAACTTATACCCATCTTTAAAAAGGGTAGGAAGGAGAACCCTGGGAACTACTGACCTGGCAGCCTCACCTCTGAGCCTGGGAAGATCATGGAACAGACCTGGAAGCTGTGCTAAGGCACATGGAGGACAGGGAAGTGATTAGAGACAACCTTCATCAAGGGCAAGTCCTACCTGCCCAAACCAGTGGCCTTCTTTGATGCAGTGACTACATCAGTAGACAAGAGAAGGGCTACAGATGTCATTTACCAGGATTTCTGTAAAGCTTTTGACATGGTCCACCACAACATCCTTCTCTCTAAATTGAAGAGAAACGGATTGAATGGGTGGACTGTTCAGTGGATGAAGAATTGGTTTAAATTGTCTTATCCACAGGGATTTGGTCAACAGTTCAGAGTCCTAATGAACATCAGTGACCAGTGGTGTCCCTCAAGGGTCTGTATTGGGATATTTTTTAATATCTTAATTAGTGATATAGACAGAGGGGTTGAACGTACCCTCAGCAAATTTGCATATGTCACCAAACTGGGTGTTGTGTTTGGTGTGCCTGAAAGATGGGATGCCATCCAGAGACCTGGAAAAGCTCAAGGAGTGGGCCCATGGAAAACCCGTAAGCTACAACCAGGCTAAGTGCAAGATGTTACATGAAGGTCAGGTCAACTCCTGGCATGAACACAGGCTGAGGGATAAACAAGACCAAGAGCAGCCCTGCTGAGCAGGACTTGGAGTGGATGAGAGGATAGACATGTCCCAGCCATGTGCACTTACAGCCCAGAAAGCCAAACATGTCCTGGGCTGCATCCAAAGCAGTGTGGACAGCAAGGTGAGGGAAGGGATTCTACCCATCTCTGCCACCCTTTGAAGACCCCACTTGAAGTGCTGCCTCCAGCTCTGGGGTCCTCAGCAGAGGAAGGACATAGACCTGTTGAAGCGAGTGCAGATGAGCATCATAAAGGTGATCAGGGTGGTGCAGCACCTCTCCTGCTAGGAAATGCTGGAAGCGTTGGAGTTGTTCAGCCTGAAGAAGGCTACAGGGACAATTTATTTCTATACTTAAAAGGGACCCATAAGAAAGATGATCACAGACTTTATCAGAGCATGTTGCTATAGGATAAGGGATAATGGTTTTAAAGAAAAAGAGGTTAGATTGAGACTAGATGTAAAGAAGAATTTTTTTTACAATGAGTGTGGCGAGACATTGGAACGCGTTGCCTGGAGAGATGATAGATACCCCATGCCTGGAAATATTCAAGGTCAAGTTGGAGAGGGCTTTGAGCAGCCTAGTTGAAGATGTCGCTGCGCATTGGGTCATATGTTGGCTGAGCATGGCCTACACAAAACCCTTCCCTATTCTCCCACAAGTCATTACCAGCATAAAGACACCCAGCCTTTACAAGACTTTCAGATCAAAGCTTTCATGTAGTCACAAGATCACAGAATCACAGAATACTTTGAGCTGGAGGGGACCTTTGAAGATGCTGCTTCACTATACAAGGCTTTTAACAAAGAAGTGATAAATAAATCGAACATCTCATCTTCCAGTACTGAGCTTTTTTATCCTCTTTTATCCACTGACCAATTACTAGTTTAGAAGAACAGTAACTAATGTTTTACAGGTAGGACAATTTTTGTCCGCCAAACCTTACACTTTTTCTCATATCCATAATTATATGTTTGCTGTAGAGAATTAAAAAAAAGTGTGACTGAGTGAATAGGTGACAAAGATCGAGTACTGCACATGTGTCATTTCAGAAAACAGTAGAGCAGGCTAAAATATGATCCTGGAGTTTATCCTCAGGCAAATATCCTACGGATTTTACCGGATATGTGTACACTGTGATCCCAGAAAACTCAGGAGGACCAAAACCAAAAACTGGTCAGAAAGCTGGAAGGAAAAATAGTGTGACACAGCATTCCAGCGAGTTTATGAAGAGACCACACCCCCAGCCCCCCTTACCATGGGTATGGCTCATTCCTCTCTCAATAAAGCAAGCAGTGGAAATTTCCACTGCAGGTTGCAGCACATTTCCATCCTTTAACCCTACACACACTGAAGTTTTGCAATTCTTTATGGTAGTTGAAATGTATAACCTTTACTTTACTAAAGATAACCAATCTGCTTTTTTTAACCTAACCTAATCTAGTTTTTCTTGTTTAATCCAAAAATGCATTTTTACAGTTCTAGTGAGAAATACAAGGATAGAATAATTTGGATGGTGACCAGACATGTTAGCAAAATCATAAATATTTGTTTTAAATTAAAATTATTTCATATAGTTCAGCATTTTTGTAGATTAAATTGATAGTTTTATGTATGGAAAATATGAATATTTTTGTTTTAATATTTAATAGTTGTTAATACTTGAAAAGTTCTTTGTTTTATTCACAGCAAATAATTTCCATCCTGAGCATGCTATTTAGCAGGATGCTTTGTAATTAGAAGCCAGCTCTTTTGCTGTTTGATGGACAGAGCTTTTTAAGCCTGTGCAGCTCAGTAGTGCCATCTGAACACATGCCCACAAGCATAAATGTGCATTTGTAAACCACTCAATAAGATAATTTTCTTATACTAAAAGGATTATTATTTAAAGCAGGTAGAATTAAAAGAATGTAGCAGAAGAGCACAGAAGAGACAAGGAGAAACAACCCTTAAAAGAGCTGGAAGTGTTTCCAGGAAAATGTTTTTAAAGGCAAAATTTTGAGAAATAATAAAAGATCTAAAAATGAGACTGATATGGAAAACAACAGTGTTCTGGAGTTGCTAAGCACAAAGAAAAAAACATACATGGCTTGGATGACAAGGGAAAAGGAAACAAGGGCTTGTTTTTAAGATATAACGGGCATATAAAACTTCCCAAGATTCCTTCACCTTTGGTTGTCTGTTTGTTTTCCCTCAATATTCTGCCATTCCCAACTGAAAGATTTTCATGTGATGGTCCTGACCATGACTTCTGTAACTGTGACTTCCCTTAATGCCTTCCACCACTGTGCTGCATGAACACAAGACAGTATGGGAGAAATGAAAAGGTGGCAAGGATGATCATGCAGGGCCTCAGTGCTCCCAAACAACTTTCCCAACAAAAATCTTTTTTCTTAGGAGTCCTTAATAGCATGACTAATGTAGTTCAGATCTGAAATATGAAGACTTTGCAAAGATCTGCAACGTGCCAGCTCCTCAGATGTAAACAATTTGTCCTTCCCTTTATCTGAACACTGTGACAGTGTTATGCATGCAGGACTTTTTAGTTGAAAACATCTACAGTTTTCTGGATATGTGATCTCAATTTTAGTTGACTTTTATAAGCCTTCTACACTTCATCTTTTTTGGGGTTTTTTTTTGTGCAACCTGGGAGAGTAATATTTCCCCTTCTTTTTCTCACATATTTAAGCTGTTCACTGCTATTCCTAATTGGTTAACACCCCTTTTTCTTACCATTCTCACTTTTATGTCTTGAGAGCAAGTTTCAGTTACCCTGTGCATTACCTACTGCAATAGCATTTGCTCAAGCTGATGCTTTAAAAATGTTGACACTTGAAAGCCTCCTTCCTGTTCCTCTGCTTGACTGTGATCTTCTTACATTCCCAGAACTTCCACCTGCCATCTCATTAGATTTAAGTTCTTGCCCATAATTTCTTACAATTTTTTTTTCCTTCTTCTCCCTAGCATGAAGGGACTTCTCTATTTTCCCTTGTAAGGAAAAACATTCAGGCATAGAGAATTGAACGACCTATGTTTTTGAATCTCACATCTCACAAAGACTCTGAATCTAGACAACCTCTTGTCCTTTTTGGGATATTTGAGAAGAAAGGGAGTATCTGCGTATCATTGTTACTATCAGGCTGCAATAATGTATTTTACTATTTGCAGATTTCTACAGGTTTTAGCAATGATAATTTTACCTTTTCTTCCAGATAACTGATAACAGATAACAGTAGAGAGTCAATTGTCATATAGAAGGGTGAGAAGAGTACTTCTTGCATCTTAGCAAAAAAAGATCAGTTGGAATAGCAGGCTCTATTTCCATTACATTAAGGTTTATACTGATGGGTATATTTTTAGTACCATTTAAAAATTCTGTATTAATTAATCTGAATTAATGATTGATTTTGTTAAACTCAATCTCATGTGGATAAATATGCAATTGTCTGGACTGCCCATCTTTTAAATACGTGTTCAGCATTAGTTTTCTGTCCAGCTTCCTGGAACCTTCAGTGTCCCAATAGCTACTGAAAATCAACAGTTATGGTTCAGATAACTCTCAACTTCCTAGCTTGCTAAAACTTTAAATGTAAATTACACTGACCTACTGACTTCCCCCCACAAAACTCACATCATATCTGTAAGATATCCTTGCTTAGTTTGTGCATGGAAATTGTATAATTATCTTATTATCTTCCTGGAATAAATAAATAATCTGCTGCTTTTTTTTTTTTTTTTTTTCCCTCTTCTGCAGATACAGACCAGAAATAATAACAAGATGCTGTATTTTACTAACATTTCACCATATCTGTGTCCTGTGATCTCCATCTATATTAGGAACCCATTCATTGGTCATAATATATAGAAGGTCTCATTTTTGTCCTTATCCCTACACACTGTAGATTTCTTCTTAGAGTTTCAGATTTCTTTACCAGCTTTCTAAAGTGTCCAGATTTGTTTATTTTTCTTTCTGACATACTCCTGCTTTTTGCATTTAAATATATATTTATATATTATGTAGATACAGATGTACATACAAATCCTGGCTTCTGCCTCATTTATCAGAAAATGTTTTTGTTTTGCAGATTTTTTTCATGATATCCTTAAAATGTTTTATTTAGTCCTTCACATTTTTCTCCCAGGCAGCTGATTCACTAATTTTTCACAATATAAAATTAGCCTTTTAAAAATACTGATAAATGTATAAATAAATGCATATTCATAACTTCAGTTTTCTTCTGCTTGCCTATGAAATCCTCTCAAATTAGAGTTCTTTGCCACTTAAATAGTGCTACTTTTAATTTACATGTCCAGGTCTTCTTTATCTGTGCAGTAGCTTTAGAGTTACAAATTTCAAATTGATGATACTTAGAAATGAAAACGTTGGAAGACTAAGCATAAATGCATTCTCTCCATACTAGGACTGGGTATACTCAATGATTTTTCTTTAGATTTCAAGCCATTATTTCTGTGTTTCTCAGACGGAGTGAGCTGTGATAATACAGCTTTCTAGCCTACCCATTATGACCTGGTTCTTACAATGATGATCCCATGTTCACTAGTGTGATAGGTGTCAAGCCCCACACAGTATATTGCTTGTTTATCCTTTTGGACATTGATTTGTAAGCTTTCAAGAACTCCATTTCTAACTTCTCAGTGACTTGTAAAGAACCAATGACATTTTTGATATAGACAGACTCTCCTTTCTTATTTTGCCCACTCAATTCTTCCCGAGTAGTTGAGCCTGAGTGTGAAGTGGAAAGTTACAGGTATGCCTGAGAGTAAACCTTACAAATTACAGGCTGAGGTCAGGCAAACTGTGAGCTGTATCCTAACAGTTCTTTCAAATGAGAGCAAACAAGGCTTCAGACCTTGTAAAATATTTAAAGGTGTGTGAAACTCAGCAGCTTTTGCTAGCAACAATTCTGACTTTGGTCTGACTGCAGTTTGCATACCCTGAGGATTCAAACAAATATATAAGAGGACACCTAGCTGTTAAAAAAATTTGTAACTGCTCAGGAAGAAGTTAAAAATGGCAAGCATCCTAAACCTCTACTAATATTTACAGTATTTTCAAGTGAACAATAGTCAAAATGGGCATAATAGTCACTGAATCAAATTTTAGGAAGTATGGCTTTATTTGGAGGTACTCAGTTAGGAGGTATGCACTTAAAAGCGGTGATTCTGGTGCAAAGTTGACTTCATTCTACTTCTTATTTTAAATTTATTAGAAATTGTCCTTTTAGGTATCAAGTACTGGTTGTCTTGTGAATATTGGCTGCATGTTATCTGCTTCTCTCTTCTTCTTCTTCTGAGCTTTAAAGCAGAAAGGCTTTAAAAAGAATTGGGAGTTTTACTAAGTTGTAGAAAAGCTGTCGTGACTTCTGAGTTTATCACAGTTACTGTAGGAAGGCTTTCCCTTCCCTTCTCCGTTAACTGTGCAACTAATCTTCACCAGATTCTTCTTACTTCTAGTAACATCTCCCAGTTAGATGTGTTGTTCCCCTTGGGTGTGTGCTCAGTTGTACTCTCTCACTGTATCTATCCATGGTTCAGGAGTTTTAGGACCCACGAGTGCATCTTGAAGTCTTTTCTCATCTTTATTGTAACTCTCCTGCTTGCTGCTCAGTGACTGCAGGTTTCCTGTACATTTCTTTTCTCCTTTCCACAACTTTAGTTTATTGAAACCACTCTTCCTACCATCTAGAGTGTTCAAGTCTCTATTCTTTTTTCCCAATTCCAGTGTGTGGTTTGCTTTCCATATGACTTTAGATTATTTAAGCCAGGCTTTAGACTCGAAGTTGACTTTCTGCTCATTTGTGAATGTGGATAAATACAAATGGCATCAATCCAAGCTGCTAAGTTATGTATTCTTCATGCAGAGCTAGAAGAAAGGAAGCTGACTTTCCTCTGATCAGAGATCAAACTGTTTAAATGTTCTTTTGTTCTAAGCAGGACCTTTAGTCAAATATTTAATAACAATGAACTATAGAACTGTTGTTTGAAATTGTGTAGAAAAAAATACTTCATAATTTTTATTGGAGTCAATAGTGTGTTTTGAATTTTGTGGAAAGGACAAACTGTTTGAAAAGAAAACCAAATATTCCTGATGGCTGGCAGTCTCAGCCATGAGCTGAAGCTG
Source organism: Serilophus lunatus (assembly GCA_013399895.1). Lineage (NCBI taxonomy): Eukaryota > Metazoa > Chordata > Aves > Passeriformes > Eurylaimidae > Serilophus > Serilophus lunatus. Next base: position 40,380 of record VXBA01001226.1, read on the forward strand.
ATAGTTGTGACAGTGTATTAGAAATGGAGAAACCTATTTAAGGACTGAAAGACTGAAGATCATATCCTCATCTAGATGTCTTTTATCAATATTTTAAAAGGAAACAACTCGCTAACAGTTAAAATCTAAGCAGTTAAGCTTTTTAAAATGCAGATTAAAACTTATTAATATATAGTTGTGCTTTTGATAATTGATCTTTCTTTGTGGCATAACTTGTGCCTTTTGACCTTAAAAAATTAGACATAATATTACTTCAAAGACAGTCAAGAAAACTAAACCAAGTTGTTAAAAATGTGCATGAAACACAGCAAAGAGTTAAACTTAATCTCTCACAATTGTTACAGACTTTAAACTAATATATTTGAAACCATGAAGAAGCATTATTTGTATATGATTAGCTACATTATGTATAAAGGAAGGCAGGAACCAGGTGTCATATTGTCCCAGAAATCAATATAGTCTGGAAGAAAGTCCTTATGATTGGCATCCAGTAGGACTTAACACTCTCACTTTTAACCCATTACTTGTGATTTTAGGTGATGGTACTGTCAAACTGAACCACATGCAGCATAATCCTGGTGCAAACACTGACTTAAAGAGTGGGATTTTTTAAAATTTCATTTAAAATGGATCTAACTAAATAGCAGACAGGAAATATCCAAGCTAATAAATACAACTTCAATTTTGAATTTTAAGTATAAAATACAAGAGGCTGGAGAAGACCAAAATAAACAACTTGACCACGGTGTAGCAGTAAATTTTTAACAAATTTGTTCTTGGAAAATATTTTATTAAATTTTCGGATGAAATATATGAATGTGATGCAAGATATGACTGTGATGAAGTAAATTTTCCTCTGTTTCAAGTTCTTTCCTTTTTAAAGGGATGTAATGTTGAGTAATAAGAGCCTGTAATTCAACAAAGAATTTAAGCATATGCTTAGGTCTATTCAAGTTAGTGGGATTTAAGCATGAGTTTATGCTGTGTATATAGATACATAAGCATTAAAAAGCTTTGCCACAGGGACATGATTTATTGAACTAGAACCAAGCTTTCATTTAAATTACAATTTTTCTGACTTATATTTTTAGAAATTACTTTTAGGATGGGAATTCTGGTTGTAATAAGAGAATATGATGTCTTTACTTGCACTGAATCATATCTTTCCTATGTTATTTAGTTTACAGACTTAAGATAAAAAATTAAAAATTAAAAATTAAAATTAAAATTCTGACTAAACTAGAAATACATTTCTATTTTTAAGATTGCTGTATATTTATGCAAATGAGCTATGATTGTCTTTCAAAAAGCCATGTACAGCCTATGCAAAATGATATGTAATAGAAACCTGTTGCATGCAGTAAAAGAATATGTATTTTCCATTTTAATGGGGAAAAAATAATTTCTGTGAGAGTGTAAATATACATCTTTAATTTAGTAATGCAGACGGCTTCCATCTTTCATTTTTGTGATCTGCATTCAGAAGGCATTTCATGAGGGCATAGGCGTGTCATGCTTAGGGCTATGACTTCTGATATTGACAGATCATGTAAACTTATATGTTTGAGGGTGAGCAGTTAGCCTTAAATATTTAGATCTATGAGAAATCCTATGTTTAGTATTATTTGTATAAGAAAGGTTTCTGATACTGTAAACTGTAAACCTGGGAATACAGCCCCAATAAATGAGAAAAATCTTTTCATTCCACAATAAGATTATAGCCCTAATTGGTAGTATTAGTATTGACATTTGTAACACATCAGACTATATTTTTGCATTAGCCTGTATAAATAAAATATTTTCATCAAATTTACATTTGACAGATGTGCTGATTATCCTTCACTTGTCTGGAAAAAACCCTCAGATACTTAATATGGAGCCAAAATATGCATGGAGACAAGTAAATTGCCAATTGTAACATTTTTTTGCCAGCAGCTTCCTTAGTCAAGCAAATCAAGTACTATTCTATCAGCACTAAAATCAGACAGCTTGAGATTCTGCTACCATTCTAAAACTTTCCCTTAGAAAAGACACCGTAGTGGAAAATCCCCAGCTCAGAGGTGGGGATAGAGAAAATTTAATCATTTACTTGTCACTGCGTGTGCATGTAACCAGGACCAGATTCCCAGGTATTCCAGCTCCCTGTTACAGGACTCAGAAATACATTAAACAGATAAGAAATTAGAATATTTTTCATAAAAGCACATAGCTAGAGCACAACTACATTGTAACCTGCAACAAACAAGGTTTGTAAATCTTTGTGCAAGCAGGGGAATTACGGTGTTCACCTTCCATTCTCCTCTCTGATAGAGCCTTTGAGCCCTTTGAAATAGTTGAGACAGAGACAAAAAATTTTGGACAAACAACCCAGAGAATGGTCAGGGCATGGCTGATCTCTGTGGTACATCACTGTGACCTTGTAGTCTAAATACTTGAAAGACACATATGTCATATAGGAACCTGCCCCATGCTCCCAAGTATGTAGTTTCCACTTGGTGATATACCTTAATTCTATTAGTCTCTATGCTCTACTGAAAAAAAGTATAATATAAAGGGGATCATCAAGGGAAATTTTTTCATATAAGCACAGTCTTCATTTTCAGAAGTTAAATCCCAATATGTATTTCTTTGAGTTACATTTTGCTTCCCCAGGTTGATTTTCAATGCAGAGTTCATTGAACTCATAATGTGAGTGCTGTTCCTGCCTTAAATCCATTCACCCAGAAATCCCAACTCTTCTTTCAACTCAGATTGACTTTTTATTGGGAGATGAACTGGCTCTCAGCTCAAACCACAGTACAACTGACCAGCAGCTAACACCAGCTTTCTGAGGAAATGTTCCTGGCTCATTCCTTTGACCACTGCTGGGCCTATAAAATAAAAAATAAAAATATACAATAAAATACACCAGATCTTCCATGGCTGTCTAGGAATGATTAAGCTAAGTGATTTGGTTAGCTGTGGTGCCAAAATCTTGGGGGCTTGTTTCTAGAAGGGTAATTCCTGTACAACACACGTTAGTACCAGCACAGAGAGAGCATCTCAAGGCTTCCAACAACAGTCACAGTGAAACTCAGATCTGGCAGCTGAAGCGATTGGAATTCCCAGTCCTCTTCTCTGCTGAGCCACCAGAAATCACTGCCTCAGTGTCAGGAATGCTGTTTGGTGCTGAATGGGACTCTTCTATTTGTTTCTTAGGCGCACCAGTCCATAGGACACTGCATTAAAACCAGCTACCACTGACTCAGTTGTGCATTAATACGAGAGCTCTGGGCTGTGCTTGCCATGTTCAAACATCTGTCAGCAGCTTCCTGCACAAGATTTGGGCCGCCAGAAGGCAATGTTAACATGGGTAAAGTTAGGACAAAGCCACTGGAAAATCAAAGCCATTAAGTTTGTACTAAGGAGGTGCTTTCCAGACAAACCTGTCCCCACAACATGTTACACAGGTGCATCAAAGAGAAAAAAAAACAACCCTGAAGAGAATTATCAGTAAGCCTGATATTATTAGAAGTTGCTGTTAGCCATTTATAAGTGGTTTATCATATGCCATTTCCTTCCTAGCACCTGAGCATCTCAGTCAATGTAACTGATAATTATGATTGTTTAATTTGTTAATGGCAGAGTGCAAACAAATGAGCACAAGACTCATGTCTTTTGCCTCTTTTTTTTTTCTGCTGCATATTATGCAGTAGGTCCTATAATCTATCAGATAGGACTGTCATTTTGTAGCAAGCAAAAGTTTCCCAAGTTTCTCAGACACAACCCACAAGTGCTTCAATATATATTAAAAAAAAGCCATACAGAAGTTATATAGAAAAACGAAAGCTTTAGAAATGTCAGTTTAGCACTACACAATAGAACGGCATGCATTTGAATTATATATGTCCCCTGGAACCCCTGTTATTCTAATCAAGACTGTGTTGGTACGGGAAACATGTCTAAAGCAGGTTGAACTGTAAAACAACCATTGTACATGAGAAGCATGAATATATAAATAAGAAAATTGTTACAGAATTAATCATAGATTTTTCTAACTGCTTTTAACTTTCAGTAAGAACTGGGCACATTTCTAAAGCTCTTATGTAATTTAGACAAATGTTTAAGTATTGTTGCAGAAATTGGCAGATGCCATAATAATTTTTATGGCCATTATACAGCATGGCTGGCTATATTGTTATAGATATACTGTAAGCATTATGACTCTGTGAAGCTAACAAAGACTTTCTACCCTTTCTTTCTTTTTGTTTAGATGATGGCTTAGTGTTGAGTTATAGGTTGAACTCAATGATCTCAGAGTTCTTTTCCAGCTTTGCTAATACTAAGATACTCTGATAATGTAAAATGGCAGTTTGACTATTAAATAATGTAAAGAAGGTACTGGTAAAATGCCAGCAAAGATGGCATTTTAAGATGTATATTGCAATTTCAAATATATAGGCTGTGAATTATTTTGTGTCTGCATCATACATACTTGCTCCTTTGTGGAAATCTCCATGGAAACATTGTTTGTACTTGTAAATAGCAGTGTAAAACTATACTTCCACTTAGTTCTGGCTCTTAGTCTGGAGACAGATGAAAACTTGAGTGGCCAGAATGAAGTGCTGAAGTAGATATCACTTTTCTAAAGAAATCAAATTACAAAAATTCCACAAGAAGCAACACATTCATCAGTTTCAAGATACTAAGATTTCAGATGGGTGTGCTAAACCCACATAATCTATCATGATGTCTTCAGCATGGCATGCAGCTGACACAACCACATAACTAATATAATATTAGAAAGGCACAAAATAGTTAAGGTCAGTTAAAACTAGAGTAGTTACTTAAACTTTAATAATTGATTTATTAATAAAATTGTGTAAATCAAATTGCTGATTTACAACTGCAAATTCACTAAGGTGAACATTTATTTAGATGCTGTAGTAATATGCACTAGCCATTTGATATATATGTATGCTGACTTCACCAATAAGCTTGAATAAGGTAATATTTGGCAGCTTCTGACCTCCATAGTCAGGAAAACAGGCAACTCACTAATGTAAATTGAATATTGCTTCTTTGATCTGCTTAGTAATTCTCAGTCAGGTTTTTTTGCACACTTCTAAATAGCCATTCACTTGCTTCCCCACTTGGACATAGGGGGATACATTTGACAGAGATTTATACAGAGTAGTAAAATGAATTGAAGCAAGGAAACGCTTCCTTAAAATTTCTTCTATGAAGAGCTCTGTCTTTCATATTGCAGAGTTCTCTCTGGGATTGGTAGGTAGGAATCTTAGAGTCAGATCTTTTCAGTAAAGTGACATTTCAATGAAATAGCATTTTTCCTTTGCAAGAGGGCTGTCCTTCAAGCTTCCTAGTTTAACACACATCTGTCTCACAGACAGTGAAATGTCCTTTCTAATTGGCTTCTGGAAAACAATGCCTCACTGTTTTACAACCACTTGATTTGGAAGTGTCAACATGCTCCAAAAGATTTAGAATCTAACTTTCATGCCTGGAAAAAAATATCTACTTGCCCTCATGGGTTTGACCACTAAAACAGGTAGTTAAATGTGAGATCACTTCACTTATGTAAGACAGTCCCATGGTCCATTACAAACCAAAGTATGTATTTGTGCATTTTGTTAACAGGTTATATTTGTGTATGTGTTTGAACAACAACAATTATCAAAAGACTTTTACATTTAATTAGTCCATTGAGTGTAATTTAAATGGTACAATGTTATTTTTAATCACACAAACCTAGACTTTTCAGTACTTGTGGCACCACAAATAATTGCTCGCCCCCCAGCAACCATCCTAGGACAGGGACAACTCTACACCCAAACCCAGGCAGATGGAGCTCGTTTAGCCCTGGAAGGCCATCCATCTCAGAGGAGGATACTCTCACTAAACCTATGTCCTGAGGACTTCACTGCCGTCATCCATCTGTGGTCCACTGCCATCAGTGGTTCCACTCCGGTCGAGTGATGTGGAGACACAGCATCCCTAACGGTGCCGCCTCCTTTGAGAACGCATGTACAATCAGTGTGGAGGAGAAAAGACAGGGCAGAAAGAACCGTGCCTTGCCAACACAACCTCAGGAGACTTTCCCCTGTGCCTTTTGCAGCCGGACTTGCCTGTCCCGCATCGGCCTTTTCAGCTGTCAGCATGTTTGCAGCAAGCGTGGGGAGAGCCCTGCCCGTATCTTCATTCACCAAGCCTAGTCATGATGAAGATAACTGGATATATGTCTTGAACAGATCATAGTTTTTCTTCAATAAAACCTGCCACTTCACCCAAATTAGTCAATGGTGTGCTGTTCATAGAAAAGAATTGATTCAAATACAAAACACTGAGAAAAAGTCCTGCTTGAACTTTCAGAGGGTATTTTTATATACCTCTGAAATGGTGGCAGCTACTGCATGTAGAAGAGCAATCTTTCCTGTAGTCCTTCTATCTGTCTCAGATAGAAGAACTACAAGATATCATGGCTTCATATACATTCTTACATCTTAAAACTGGGGGCACAAAAGGGGAAGATCATGAATTGAGATAAGAACAAATTACTGGGAAAAGCAGTAAGATAAGAAAACAAGCAGTAACAGCAACAGGATTTATTACAAAAGTATACAAAAGGGAGAGTGATGCAAAAGTGTTCCCCACGCACCCCTGGACACCAGGTTACAAGGAACCATATGGAATGCCTTCCCCCACTCCACTCTTTGCAACCAGAAGCCATGTCTGTCTTCTCAGAAGGCAGCAAGTTACTCCCCACCACTGCTGGCAATGCCTTGAGGTGCTGTCGAATAACATCAGGGAAGAGCTGCCGGGGAATGTGGTGGTCACAGGCTGTTTGGGTGCAGTGATCATGAAATAATAGAGTTCTCAATAGAGTGAAACAAGGAGGGGCATCAACAAAAGTTCCACCCTGGATTTCCAGAGGGCAGAGTTGGGTTTTTTCAAGCCACTCACTAGGAGAACCCCCTGAGAAAATGCCCTTATTAACAAAGGGGTCCAGGAATGCTGGGTGTACCTTGAGAATGAAATGTTGCAGGGACAGGACCAGGCTGTCCCAATGTGCCATAAGATGAGCTGTAGGGGTAGGGGGACAGCCTGGATGAGTAAGGAGCTTTGGAATGGTCTAAGGGAACAAATGAGTATGGACTGCCTTTGGAAAGAGGGGGAGGTAACTCAGGTAATGTTTCAAGATTTTGTTAGGCCCTGTAGGAAAAAAAGGAGAGAAATAAGAGCCAAGTTTGACCTTAAATTAGGCACCTCTGTAAAGGATAGTAAAAAAGGTTTTTCTAAATATCTCAATGGCAAAAAAGGCACAAAGTCAACCTCCACTCTTTATTAAAAGAGGGAAAGACAGTTCCTGAGGATGAGGAAAAGGCAGAGGAACTTTACACCTTCTTTGCCTCCATAGTCAAGCAGATTGTCTACAGGACAAGTGGTCTCTTGAACTGGTAGACATGGCTAGGGAACCGTAGAGTCCCCCTGTAATCCAGGAGAAAGATGTTAGAGATCTCCTGATCCACCTAGATCCTCTGAAGTCTATGGGACCTGAGGGAATCTATCCTCATGGCATGTGAGAGTTGGCAAATGAGCTCGCTAAGCCTCTCTCTGTCACTTCTCAGCAATCTTGGCTTACTGGAGAGGAGCCAGAAGACTGGCTAATGTGGCACCTATCTACAAGAAGGGCCAAAAGAAGGATCCAGACATTTATAGACCTGTCAGCCTGACTTCAGTTCCAGGCAAAATGATGGAGCAAATCATCTTAAGGGCAATCACGCTGCACCTTCAGGATAATGAGATCAGATCTAGTCAGCATGGTTTTAGGAGGGGAAGGCCATGCCTGAGCAACCTAACTTCCTTCTGTGACCAGTTAACTCGCCTGGTTGATGAGAGAAAAACTGTGATGGAGTGTACCTGGACACACTGGTAAAGCCTTTGATACTGTCTCCCATAGGAAACTCCTGGTGAAACTGGTGGCTCCTGGCTTGGATCGTTTTTTTTGTATCAACTCATTAGAAATTATAAGACTGAGCACTCAATGGTTCAGCCTTTCAGAATGTAAGGCTTGGATTTCAAAAGAGCTGAACCAAGCTACTTATTCATCACCTAATGAACATTGAAGGGTCTTAAATCCCTTAAGAATTTCCAAATAGACTGTAGAAACAGTAGGTATTTTGATAGAGTAGAAATAATAAGGGTCTTGTTCCAGGCAAATTTACAATCATAAAATATTTTTCAGCCACCAGCAGCAGGTTTTCTGCTAAAACTGCAAGAGTAATGAATCTTGGTTTTTTGATATTTTACTAGGGAGCTAAGAAGTCACTTTCAGACAACAAGGAATTCTCCTGGCTACCCTTAAAGACATCTTTATGAAATTTTTTTAAAATCTTTTTACTGAACAAATAAAGAAAACAAAATGCACAATACTCCACAAAATTAAAAAAGATCTTTCCTGACCTTTCAGAAACAAGATCAACAGAGATCACAAAATATAGAATTGAATAAGTCTTTTTTTCCCCTTGCTTATTGAAACTCTTTAACTTGAACGAAAAGAAATTAATTCAGAAAGCACACACCATTTTAAGTGAAAGATTTAATAGAGTTTAGAACTTCTGTTTCTTCCACTGAAATCCTGCTTTTCCTGGGCTGTACAGCAGAGTTTCTGGTCTCCTGTGAGCGGCACTGCTCTTGTATAGTGCTGAATAGTGTCCTTAAAAGAATCTATGCACTCCTGGGAGGCTGCAATACACTTCTATCATATCATAAATCAAGATTACCTTTCCAGATTCACTCTTATCCTTCCCTTGTTGACCCACAAAGGCTTGTAAATATTTTTAAAACTAAAACCAGAAAAAAATAAAAGAGAAAGTTACCTGAGTGTACTACTAAAAATTTCAGAGCATTTGAAGAGAACCTTTTGTTTTCAGTAGTGAGAGTTCACAATACTAGTTTGACTTCTCTGGCTCACCAACTGGAAGAAAGATTCAGGCAATGCTAGTTCATTGACTGTTTGGGAAATTGCCAACTCTTTTTGCCTTTTCTTGTGTTCTTCACTGTCCAGTTATTTGTGTTAGGACAAAAACTGTGTAATTTCTATTTATAGACAATTAATTTTCAATAGAAAGAAGACAGTGGTTGATGAGGTCAACAGAATGGAAGGAGTAGGCAATTTTGAATGAAAATGCATCTGAAAGGAAATGCTTCTTTTGGCATGGAAATGTTTTGTGTCATTAAAATTGATAGGAAAGCAATATAGACACAGGTTCTGTCTGAATGAAATAACACATTCTAGAGATACCAAATCAAATTCTAAGCCAGGACATTTGTGTAATAAAAGCAGTTTAGCTGTATTATAAGTCTTTGTTACCATCTCACTGGAATATATGGCAGTATACTACAACATTCATGTAGACACTCTCACAAAAGGTTCACAAAGCCAGTGGAGCTATTACCCTTGAAGAAGATGAATCTTGCACTGCCTGTCAGAAGGTGATGAAGATTCCTAAAACAGTAACAGCAGTCACCTTTTTTTTTTCTATTCAAGAAATCCGAAACATAAATGATGATGTTGAAAAGACAGCCAACAATGTGGCATAAGGAATAGTAAAAAGGATACTTCTTGGAATACAGGTTTTTAATATCCAAAAGCAGGTGGCTTGAATGATCTCATGCATATAAGTATTATAAGCCATTGTACTTCCTGTCACGTGGCTAGTTTTGCTTCAACACCTGTGACTTTGCACATGTTGCCTTTGGACTGCCTTCAGGTGATGGCTAGCTTTTGACCATCACTATGGCACGTTGTGAGATAACAAATCCCTGTTTTTCTTAGAATTCATTACACTGCTAACTTTAGTCTTATGTTGATAAGTATTTCCATGGTCTCACCCTTGCTGCATAGCATGTGAGATATTTGTTCTGAACAATCTTCCAGACTCACAGATGTGACTTTTCCATAATGTAGCTGTGAACAGACAGCATATATTTATAGCAGGTGCAATATCATAAGTCAAGCTCTTTGTGTAACTTGTTTTTTTAATCTTGTGTCCAGATATGAAACTGATAGTCAAGCTTACTTTCTTTGAAGAAGTAAATCTTTTTGTTCAGGTCTACTTCTGACTCAGAGAAGGAGAGGTGAAAAGCAAGAACAAGTTGATATTCTAGTTCCAGTCAGGAACCAAAATTGTAGCCTTAAAAGAGAAAAAGGATGCACACGTGAAGAGATATAGTAAAAGTGTACAATTTATTTGCAGAGATGAAGAAAGTACTTTACTAGGGTTCCATATGTACTCTTTTCAAAGGGTTAGATGTGACTGCCACATAAACCTTTGGAGATCCTAAAGTCCCATGTATTTCTGTGGAAGTCCTACCACTTGGTGGAGTACAAATTCAGGGCTTTTACATTATGGAACAGTTTCAATGTAGCAAAGATGACAGTGGTCCCTAGCAGCTGGGATTGCCATCCTTACACTTGACCTAGATTCTTTGCTTTATAAACCTCTAGGTTTCATTAATTTGTTATGTCTTGATTTTTTTTTCTTCCTCCAAATCCTTTATTTATTTCAGCACCCTCTTCTTTTTTCCTGCCCTTATATGTGAATTACTTTGGATGAGGAATGTTTGTGCAGATGATTCCATCAGTTGTTTGGCTTCCTCCATGTCTTTCCGGTCTACATTCTTATTTTATATTTTTATTTTATTCTATATTCTTATTTTATCTTTTGACCTAATTATTATCAGAGTATGCTCAGGTCTTTAGTAAAAGTCACCTGACAAATGAAGGTAGGAAATAAATAATAACAAAATCACAGTGTCAGAAAATTCATGTTCTGATAGGAAGCAGAAACAGTTTCTCAGAGGAAAGACATTGTGCAACTAACACGCTACAGTTCTTAACAACCTGCAGGGAAGAGACACAGCTTTCCAAATCAAAAGAAGTCCAATGTTTCACAAAAGGCTTCACACTAATCTAAATGTAGGACTTCAAAAAAGCCAGATCCTGCTTTAAGGCTGTTATGTTTATACACATATGAGGTAAATGGTTTGTCATTCTGTCCATGAAGCAGCTTGAGTGAACTTCAGAGGAATGTGCAGTCCTATAATACCTCAATTGGGTCTTTCTTCCCGCCTCTTGTAAACCTTTTTGTGGTCCATGCCTTAGGTCATAAGAATTTATCCCTTACTAATTTATCAGTCCATATAATTGTTATTCCTATATATGTAGTACGTTTTACACTCTGATAAATGTCGTGCTAAAAGTATGTCTTGTGTCAGAGAGTTCAAAGTTCTGCTTGTCCGTTCGGTAAAAAATGTTTTTTTCTCAGTTTTAGGGGGTTTATTGTGCAGTTTCAGGATAAGCAGCTGAAACTAAGCTGGGGCCTGGTGCAGGAACATTCAACTCTCTATTATACAGAAATAGTTATTCTCAAGACATGTATCCTTTTGGTTGAAGAGTAAATTGGTTTGCTGAATTGCTTTAATATAGTTGTGCAATAGTGTATAACATTGGCTAGTTCCCATTTCTCATTATTTTACACAAGCAGAATATCTCAAACTTAATTTTCAATGTACTTAACAGTTATAGAGAAGCACAGGTATGTAATTACTTACATATTTTATTTCATAGGTCAGACACAAAGGGAGACACCTGGCATTACATTTCCTGGAGAAAAAAAACCCCTCACAATAATATATTTACAATGTTATCTTTTACCTTTTTCTATTTATCGTCAGTAGCTGTGGTTTCTATCATTTTCATTTCCCTGACAATTTATGTCCAGTCATACTGAGGAGCCCTGCAATCACTATTAAAGAATGAAACCTTTCTGGACTACAGTGAAATCTGTCATTATCCATTATTCTTGTTATAATTACCTCCATGTAGACAAGGAGGAAACTGATAAAGTATCTGTGACAAAACTACTTCAGTTTACATGCTGCATTTTTTCTCTCTGGTTTCCTCCCAAACGAACATAAATGCTTCTTTCTCACTTTGATTTTCTCTTCACTTGCTCATCTCTTACACAAAATCACAATCTCTCAATTCTCACATTTGCACAGTCTCAGTGGTTCACATCAGGCTTTCAACTCTAACCTTGGGCAGCTGCTTTTGATTCCAGCCCTTTCTTTGTGCATTAGCATGCTTGGCTTTCTGTTTTTCTTGGAATAAAGTATAATAAAAGGCCAGCATTTCTAAATTAGTTCCTGTTTATTTTTGTCTGATGAGAAACTAATCTAAAGATAATACTTTTCACTGTAGCAATGTCAACTAGAGTAATTTTAATTCACTGTATGACAAGTTATCACATAAAAACATATTTGTGAAGAGCTACTTCCTTTGGGTCTTGTTTACTCTAGAATACCAGGAGCTGGCAGCTGTTAGCAGTTAGCTACTTGATCAACTATGCACATGTACACACAAAGGTAAAGTAATGTAAAGATGTTGACACTAAAAACAAAACCAAAACAAATTACTCACTGATAGGGAGATTATATCAGCACAGTAGCTTTCATGGGACTTGATGAAATTTCTCTGCCCAGTTAAAGTTGGTTTATTAAGAGGAAGTTCAGAGCAACAAAATGCAGCTTTGCCAGATTCATGTCAGGAAGGTGCACCAGCCACTGTAGGATGTGGAAAAGGACCTTCTTTGTCTCCTTTGTGCAGAGCATTCACAGGCAGGCAGGGGAGCTGGACTTGGAAAGTGATGGTCCTGGCATCTAGGACAGGGTCTGCAAAAGGAGGAAACTTTCTTGTGTCCAGTGCCTGCCAATGTAGTACACCAGGGGCTGAAACTCAGTTTTCTTTTCCTGCGACTGCCCATTTGTTCACTGTGCAAACTCCCATAGAGTATGACACACTCTTGATATGGAGCAAAGCAGGAGGCAAATGAGGGAGATTTCAGTGTTTATCAGAGAAAATATGATACTTGCATTCCACAGGGCTTGTTCAGGCTCCTTTTAGAATTTCACTTGATGTAGGCTTAAAAAATCCAAGTTTTTCTTTGAGTATCAGCTTCAAATGAACTCCAAAAACATTAAAATATTCATTTAATATAAGGAAATGTAGTTTACAGGATAAGTCTGGAGAATTTAATGTCACATGAAGTCACTGAAAATGGTGATGAGATGGTGCATGTATCTAGACTAGATAATTAATCTCCATTTAAGCAAGATAAAAGAAGCATATAAATAAAACCTCATGTGTCATATCACAAAGCAGTCTGGTTGTCTGCCGCATGGAAGTGGAGTTTATTAAGTTTAATAGGATTTAATAAGGATTTGAACTGACTCTTGCTGAAATCAAGAGTATTCCCCTGACTTTTATAAAGCTTATATGATTCTGACTCTTAAATGCCTCAAATTTGAGTTGAAATTTCTGTAAAACATCTGCTGTTGACCATGGCCAGCTAGCTAATTTCATGTACTGTGTTACTAACAGACAATTCTTGTGCTTTAAATAAATTACTAAGGAATCACCTTTGAAGTAGGGATGTGTTTTGCCAACACTCCTAGAGAAATACTGTTTAATATACTTGTCAGTTTTGTTGTATTGTAGAGTTAAGGATTTGTTTATACTCAGGTTTTGTAACACAGCATTAGATTTGATCAAGAACACTACATATTTTTTATTTGATCATATCCAAGTTTGACTTAATCTCACCAGTAGAAAGGGACCTTGTAGTTTTATTCCTCTTCCCCTTCTAAGGTAAATGAGAACTGAGTTGAAGAATGTGATTTCCTCCACACCAGGGGGACAACACTACTTTTATGAATTTGAATAGTTAAAGTAATACAACTTCTGCACTCAGAAAATGACCAAGGAATTTCCTCTGCATGTCTCTATAAGCAAAAAAAGTGAGAAGACATTGTTCTGCATGTGCTAAAAAACTAACGAGTTCTAATAGCTGAAGCAATTTTTGCTATTTATTGATTTATGGATTAATAGTTTATATTGCTAAAAGGGATAATTCTGAACATTTCATGACCTCTTGCACAGTGCAGGCAAAGAATTTCAGTTATTCTTGTCCTGTGCTCCAGGAAGCCACTTTGTGCTTGCAAAGATCCTAAAGAAAAACAAAACAGTGAAATAGAAAACATTACTTCTATCAGATTCATCCATTTGCTCTCATCCTGACAGATAACTGAGCCCATGGGGATCCTGTTCTTCATATTCTTGTCCTTAAAATGTCTGCATTGTCAAAGCATAATTGTATTAGTAGCATAACTTCATTCATTATTAAACAGAATTATTTTATATGATGTGAAACTAAGTTTTGTTGCCATTAAGCACTTTCTCAAATGGACATGGACACTTCTAAGACATTCATGGAAGTTAAGCATCCAGCTGCCTTTCACTTAAGTTAGATAAATAGCAATGCAACCCATCACTGAGCCTTGAAAGAAGCATCTCGCACTTTAGTGAAGTGTACAGAAATGCCCAAAGAACCTTTAGCCTGTACAAGAGTAGTATATATTTGCCTATACATTGATATGTATTCTCAGAATGGTAGTACTTCCCTATACCTGAAATATTAAGAACTGCTTTGGTTATTTTGCACTAGGCTACAAAACACAATGCATACAATTCCCATTGTTCAGTATTAAAACCTCTGCAGGACAGACATCTGTGTTCTTTAGATCAGTAAACCATAGGACAGGCACTGCATTCCATGAAAAAATGAAGCTTTCCATTTCTAGTTGATGTTCAGAAGCAGTAACTGTTAGATATGGATTATCTGTGAAACATTCCATTTGCAGAGAAACATGTAACTCAGGCATATCTTACACAGTGCACAACATCCCTCTCTCTAGATTGGAGAGATATGGATTTGATGGATAGACTATTCAGTGTAGAAGGAATTGGATGGATGGTCACAATCAGAGTTGTCTCAAAATCCGGCTGGTGGTTGGTGACAAGTGATGTCCCTTGTGGTTCATTATGGAGCCCAGCACTGTTTAATATCTACATCGATGACAGAGACAGTGGAATTGATTGTACCCCTGGCAAATTTGCAGGTGACACCAAGGTGAGTGGTGTGGTTACCACACCTGAAGAATGAGAACCCTGACAAGCTCAAGGAGTAAGCCCGAAGGAACTTCATGAGGTTCAACAAGGCCAAGTGCAAAGTGCTGTATCTGATCCTGGGCAACCCCATGCACAATGCAAGCTGGGGAACAACAGGATTGAGGGCAGCCTCATGTGAAAGAACTGAAGGCTGCCAGTGAATGAAGAGCTGGACATGACCCAGCAATGTCCACTTGTAGCCCAGAAAGCCAATCCTATTGTGGGCTGCATCCAAAGCACTGTGGGCAGCAGGTTAATGGAGAGGATTCTGCCCCTCAGCTCTGCCCTAGTGAGACCTCAGCCATTCCCTCTTGTCCTGTCATTATACACCCTTATATAAAGACCCTCTCCAGCATTCCTGTAGGCCCCCTTTAGGTACTGGAAAGAGCTATAAGTCTCACATGAGCATTCTCTTACCCAGGCTGAACAGCCTCAACTCTCAGAGTGTTTCCACAGAAGAGGTACTCCAGCCCCCTGAGCTTCTTTGGATCCTTTTAAGGATTTTGTCCAGCAAGTCCAGTTCCTTCTTGTGTTGGGGACCCTAGAGCTGGATGCAGTGCTCCAGGTGGGGTGTCATGAGAGCAGAGTAGAGAGGCAGAATCATCTCCCTTGACCTGCTGGTCACACTTCTTTGGATGCAGGCCAAGACACAGTTGGCTTTCTTCCCTCTGGTAAGTCAATAGCACCACATATCTTGGTGTCCTCAGCAAGCCTGCTCAGGGTTAATCTCAATGTTATGTTGCCAACAAAGATGTTAACCAGTGCTGGTAGAAGAAGGGAAGACAAAAACCATCTGTAGAGAAGATGTAAACCTACTGCAAAAAGTCTAATCTTTTAAATTTCAGACACATTCTTCATAATATTCATTATTCAACACAAGAGGCCTGTTAAATTAGGGAATTTTCTGTCACTCAAAAGCAATTTTATATTACATTCAAAATTTTACAGAGATTTCAAATATTATATAAATTACAGCATAACAATTAGATTTATATGTAAATGTTGTAGTACATTGTGTTTCAGTATTTGATTAGAGGTCTAATGATAATCAGCCCATTTCCTACCCCAGGAGGAAAAAGAGTGCAATGTAAACAGAGAATGGAAACTCAATGAGAGAGTGGTCTATTAAGCAGATTCAGACACCAGAAGAGAACTTGTTAACAGCAAGGCGAAAACCAAGATATTTCTAACCAAAAGCACAGTCTTTTTTTACTAAGTTCCAAAGAATTAGGCTTATTCATTTAGCTTCAGTATTTAAACTGTATTCATCTTGGTTTCCCAGATGTTTCTTCTCATTCTTTTAGTTCCGTCTCTGGACAAGCTCCTAAAGCAACCATCGAGATGGCTGCTAACATGGCTTGGGGTCAGATAACAGAGCAGGAGACCTTTCCAGGCCTCTTCTTCCTTGGAAGAGGAAACAAAATGGGCCATGCTCTGATCCTGTCCTTCTGAGCACAGCACAAGTTTTATCTCCTAGTTCTCTTTCAATTTTCTTTCAATAATTTCTGAAGATGGGTTAATTAAAATCAAGCCTGTTGTACATAGCATTAAGTAGTGTTAACACACTACAATATCTATTGCAGAAACACTGGAAATCTGCCAAGACGTTGAATAGAGCTAATTTTGTGTCTCACTTACGGCATCCACAGCTTCTCTGGGCAACCAGTTCCAGTGCTTTACCACCCTAACAGCAAAGAATTTCTTCCTAATACCTAATCTAAATCTACCCTTTCTCTGTTTAAAACCATTGTCCCTTGTCCTGTCACTACCTGCTCCTGCAAAGAGTTGCCCTCCAGCTCTCCTGTAGACCCCTTCCAGGCACTGGAAGGTACCATAAGGTATGCATGGAACTTTCTCTACTCCAGGCTGAACAAGCCAAACTGCCTCAACCTATCTCCATAGAAGAGGTGTTCCAGTCCTCTGGTCATCTTCCTGGCCCTTCTCTGAACTCACTCTAACAGGTCCTTGTCCTTCCTGTGCTGGGAACCCCAGAGCTCCAGGTGGGGTTTCACAAGGGCAGATAAGAGGGACAGAATCACCTCCCTTGGTCTGCTGACCAAATCATTCTATTGATGCAGCCCAGGATACAGTTGTTCAGATTGTTCAGTGAAAGCATACGGGTCTTGATCCTGTAGTAGAATGCACAATAAGACTGTACGGTAAAGTATGCATATTTGTAGAGCAAAATTAAAACTTCTAAGCACCTAGAAAATTTGTAGATCACTGTGTATGAATATGCAGAAGAAAATTTACTAGTATTCAATTCCTAAGAATTCATATATTTGGCAGAAATCAATATGTAGTAGATTTAAAAAAATCCAAACATCAAAACACCAAATAGTTATGTCAATTGTTTTGACATTTCTTAAGTCTAAAGTTAGCCACAACTAAATACTCTTGGGATCAGACCAAGTATTAACCTAACTCAAAAAGCTACCTAAGAGATAGGGAAGAAAAGCAAAATAAAGAATGGTATTAGTGAGCAGAGGTGAAAAAGTCCTCTTATGTAAATGAATTGAAAACGGGCAAATAATTCAGCAGCATTTGAAAATCAGCTATTTAAGGCATTCAGCTGAGAGAAGACATTGAAGTTGAGAAGGCTGTTACTGTACTGAGTAAACAGGCACTAAAATGGCAAATATTATGGCTAATTATGTAACACTAATTACAAATGATTGTAATGTAAAAAAAAATCCCTTATAAATACTTGTTATGGGATTCTAAATTCACTTTTTGGTAATCTCAAAAAATGGTATTGGGCACTACTGTAAAGACTGTGATAATAGCTCTATCCAACTTGCAACATCAGTTCATTTCAGATGACTAGAATATCTGATGAAGGTATAAAACAATAAAATGTTCAGAAGTTAGAATAGGAATGTTATGCATAATAGTAACAGGGCAGTATTCAACTTTTACTGAAAATTTGCAAAATAAAAAAAAAATCAGAAAAATTCATGCAATATGGTGACAAATGTGCTGACAGAATGCACACGTCAAGTCAAGGGCTCAGTGAGGTTTAGCTAAAGGCTGGACATATAATTGGAGTTCACAAAAATACCCAGTACTAACAGTAAAGGCTGAGAGCTCTGCACCTCCAATGCTATGTTCAGTTTGGGGACTCTCCCTACAAGAAGAAAGGTACTGAGGTGCTGGAGTGTGTTCTGAGAAGGGCGACAAAGCTGGGGAAGGGTCTCAAGCACAAGTCTGATGAGTGCGGCTGTTCAGCCTTGAGAATAAGAGGCTCAGGGGACACATTTATCACTCCCTACAACTCCCTGAAAAGAGGCTGTAGCCAGGAGGGAGGTGGCCTCTTCTCCCAGGTAATAAGCAACAGGATAAGAGAAAATGGCCTCAAGTTGCTCCAGGAGAGATTTAGGTTGAATACTAGAAAAAATTGCTTCACCAAAAGGGTTGTCAGGCACTGGAATAGACTGCTGAGGAAAGTGGAGTCACCATCCCTGAAGATGTTTAAAATACGTGTATGTGTGGCACTTGGGGACATGGGTTAGTGGTGGACCTCGCAGTGCTGGGTTAAGGGTTGGACTTGGTGATCTCAGAGGTCATTTCCAACCTGAACGTTTCTGTGATTCTACTGCAGTAGAGGTAAAACAGCACACTCGGTAAGTCATGCCACACTGGGACTCTGAGGGAACTAAGCGGGGACTGGGACTAAGAGGGGAAATCACTGAGCATCTGCCTGCTCTTGGACTTCTTGCGTCCTTTTCGGCGAGACATCCGATACTGGCTGCGTGGAAAACTCGATCTGATCACACGTATTATTCAGATGAACTTTTAGCAAACTCCTACCTTTTTGACTTGAACTGCTATGATTACAGGCAATGTGGCCCCAGACCTGCAACATAAAACGGCCTGAAATCGCTCTCACTTGAAGAACTTGGGGCTGTTGTCACGTGAGAGAACAGCAGGAAGCACGGGTGAAGTTTTATGAACTCGCAGCACAGGGCACCTGGAAGGAGGGGACCGCAACACCTGTTTTTGCTGACACGGCACTTGACTCACGTCAGCACGGGACAATCAGGCCGCCTTGCCTGATATTTCATCTTCGTTTTGCAAACAAAGAGCCCCAAGAAATCGATACCAGGCACGGCACCCGTCGGGAGCCTCCACACGCCCCGCTTCGCGACTGAATCCCCGCACCCACCTCAGCTGCCGGGAAACACCACTCACCCGCTCCCCACCCCGCCGCCTCTCACTCACGTAAGGAGCATTTTACATGTCCCCTCCCACGGGCCGCCCCTCGGGCGAGGAGCCGGCCCCGAGCCCGAGCTGTCAGCGCGCTCCGGCCGCAGCGCCCGCAGTCCGCCGGCCGCCGCCGCTCCATCCATCCATCCGTCTGTCCGTCTGTCCATCTATCCATCCCCTCTTCTCCCCGCTCCCTCCCTCCCTCCCTCCCTCCGGGAAAGCGCTGCCCCGAACGCGCGTCCCGGCGCCCCTCTGACTAGTCTGGAGGGTGGCTGGCCTGGGGAGCACCTGATGAGACCAGATACATATATATGTATATATATGTATAACTTGCATGATTACCTTTATCTATAGAAGGGTATTTATGCTGACATCATAATGAGAAACGAGCCAATTCCTGCTTGCAAGGGGAATGTTCTATGCGGGGCCACGCGGCGCCCCTGCGCTGGCTGTGACTTCTCGGTCGGACCTGGCCAGAGCGCAATGGCTAAGTCTGACCCCCCCAAAAGAAGAGACTGGCCCGGTGGTCCCTGGGCTCTGCACCAAACTGCTCAGCTGCAGGAACAGACCATCCCGAGGCCCTGCCGCAGCTCCTGCAGCAGCACATTAGATCCCAAGGAGGAATGCTGTACAGGTAGGTTTTGTTAGCTAATGTCTTCTGCGTATCTCTTGTGTTGTCACGGGGGTTTTCACATAAAGAATGTGTCTAGTTGGTAACAATGTTGTACTCAATGGAGGACGAGCTTGGCTGGCTGTGCTTCCTTTACTGCAAGTTTTTAGTGGCAATCTATCAAAAATCTCCAATTTGTATTTTAGTTGAGGAAAGGACACTACCAAAGAGTGTATGTGGCCCCTCTGTGCTTCTGACTGTGTTCACTCCTCTGCCATTTGTGCTTTCTGCAGCTTTCCAGAATGCTGGGCCTGGAAATGGGTGGGAACAGCACTTGAATTCCTGGCCACCTGGGAGCAGGACTTGTTTTCATGGCCATTTATGCACTGACGTTCCCTGCACAGTGAGAGCAAAACTGTCCTGCTCTAGCTCCTCAGACAGATGCCTGACTACAGAGGTGGGCAGCAAAATCCTTTATCACTGAGGTAGTGAGGAGAGCCATGCATTGAGAATGATTTGCCCGAAATTTTAATAGTATCAGTTTGTAAGACCATGCATAAAATAACAAGTGCTAATATTAAAGACTTTTTCCAGATTATGCCACCCAGGTTGATGAATGAACCCGAATTAGCCAGAGGAAGTGTGCACTTCAAGGCCTAGACCTTAGTGCCATAATTGATACGGTTTAGAACGCTTGGGCTGATTTATCAGTTGACCAATCTTTCAGTTTGTGCTTAATGTGTAGCACACAGTCCCATTTTCTTACTGAAATTTAAGGATGTGTGACTGTTGTTCAATCATAGCCTTATTACCTGCATAATTCAATTTCTGCACAAAAACCCTGTTATTTCTATGCTACTTCATAGGGGTTTAGAAAAGAAAGTGTTGGTGCAATGCCCTCAAAGGGGTAATATTTTATATGCCTATGCATTTTATTGCCCTTGCATTGAGTATTTTATAGGTTTTTAAGATAGATTAAAAATGCTGAGCACTGGGATGTTGGAAGTTTCAGGGTTTCTAAAAGGATTTTTGGTTTCATGCTTTGGCACAGTCCTACTGATCTAGTGACACAGTTACTTCTGGCATTGCATCACTGCTAGAACTACTCTGCAGTGATGAGACACCCAGAAATATTTTCTTCACTCTGGTGTTTTGAAATAAAGCCAACTGGAATTCATTTTTCTCAGAAGTTACACTAAACTGTTGCTGAGATAGGGTGATTTTTATTGCTGGTTTAATGCCTATTTATGTTTTTCCCATATAAAGATGAGGACTGTACTCTACAGAGATGAGTGGGAGTGACCATGCTGTATTTATAAACACTTTTGCAGTCTGTCAGCTGAGTTTCAATGGCTGAAGAGAAGCGTGTTAATTTAAAATCTCATATGGCCTGCTGTAAACCACTCTTGACAGCTAGGAGTATTGGGTGGAATTGTTTAGATAGAAGAACCCTTTACACCCTGACCCATACCTGTGTTAAGAAGCTGTAGCATTGAGAAGTGTGATTCAGGAGAATATGACCTAAAAAGTTGGAGTCCGACTATGCACAGCTGTGCCTGCATGAGGAATCCTTGCTGTGTCACTGATGACAGGAGAATTATTTATGGGGGTTATGAACTATTTCTATGACAAAGAGAGTACAAGATTGGAGTCCTAACAATGCAGTAAACTTGTCACAGGAAAAAATTCTTCCAGAAATTTTATTTTGCAACAGTCAATTGGATGAACTTCCCTTTCTTCTTTCTGAGTACAATGAAACA
Organism: Serilophus lunatus; assembly: GCA_013399895.1. Classification (NCBI taxonomy): domain Eukaryota; kingdom Metazoa; phylum Chordata; class Aves; order Passeriformes; family Eurylaimidae; genus Serilophus; species Serilophus lunatus. Next base: position 62,023 of record VXBA01001226.1, read on the forward strand.
AAAAATCACTTGTTTGATGATGCACTCTCTGTTGATCTAAAGAGGGATGTGTGAAGTTATTTATCAGTTCCCCAGACTGTTTTTACAGGATGCTATCTTAATCCAAGATAAGCAATGTGCACATCATATTTAATAGAGAGTGTTTGAACAATATGCAGTGCTGTGTTCAGCAGCCTCTTTGTGGGCCACTGAAGTAAAGCTGTAGCAAGTACTGCAAATAGCCAAACATCTGTGGTATATATTTTAGTTCTCTAGAAATAAAATTCTCAACAACATTCTTTTTCAAATAATAAGAGACTCTGACCAAATTTCATCTCAATATGTTTGAAGTACTTTTTTTTAACAATACTGAAACTGCTCTTTCACATGAAACATTTCAGCATGGTTTCGAACCAATTATTCAGAACAATTTCTGTTGAACATTTTTTGAAAAACAGGATTCATGAGAATTTGTTACAAATTTATTGATTCACTGTCACTCAGAAGATTATTGTAAAAGAAAAAATCCATTAGTTTGCAAGTCTGAAATTATGAATTAGATACTGAACCTGCAGGTTGCTGTATAGCAACATGTGTCTCTTGTGTCTCTTTGTATTGAAAACTCTTTTGATTAGCATTGCAGATTTGACCAGATTAGAATTTCACTTGATTTATGACCCTGTTTTATTTTTCCCATTTTGATTTTAGTGTATATGGATTAAATAAAATCCATTACGTACATATAATAGATACAGATGCAAAAGAACTAATCAATCTTGTCTTAGTAAAAAAAAGTACATTTCCTTGGAAAATTCTGCAGTCTTGACACTAAAACTAATCTTAATTTTTAAGAGAGTTGTTTTAGAGAGTACTGAATACACTTCATAAGCAAAAATCAAAAGTGTGAAGGGTAATAAACAAAAATGTCAAAATGGGTTTATAGGTCCATATTTAGAGTTTTAAATTAGTGACCTGCTTTTCAAAGGTGCTGAGCAGCCAGCTGTGAGTGGGAATTCCACCAGAAACTCAGCTGCCCAGCACTTGTAGAAACACGTCTGTTCCTCAGGATCAGCAATATAAAATTTTATAAACCTTTTTCCATACTTCTTTAAGCTTGTCACTTTTATTAAGTTGGGTGCATAAAATACTGTTTTAGGACATACCCATTTTGCCTTATGTCATCTTCCTTATTTAAGTTTTGGCAGAGAAAAGCCTTGCTTATGTAGCTAGGTCACTGAGGGACCTGAGATGTTGGCTGGCAGCATTGTGGCACTTTCTCTTGGCTGTGACTTGATTCTATTTACCTTGCAATAAACAGTGAGTATTTTTAAAACAGAAACCATGGTTTTATTGCAGGTTTGGGGTATCCTGTTCTCAGCCAGAAGGTTTTTGCTATTTTTTCAACTCTTTTTTGATGAAAATGGCCCATCTCTGGAAATACTGACAGATGTCTTTTTGTATCAAAAGCCAGAAACAACAAATAAATATGTTTCCAAGCTTAGAGATCAAAGTATATAATTAATTTATCCTACTGCTTATTTTCACTATATGTATCTCTCTTCTACTTCCTACTGCAGCTTTATTGCCTATAATATATTTTGCACCATATTGAACAAAACTTGGTCATACAAGTACGTAGTTTAACTCTGAAGTTCCTTGAGGCCACGTGTTAATCGACAGATCATCACCTAGCATGATTAGAATAATTTCTTTTCTTGAATGGAACTATACAAATTTCTGGATCTATATCTCCCACTTAAGTAGTAATCCATTGAAGCTTTTGATTCACGTATATTGCCACAAAACACCACAAATTTTGTTTTAGTGTTTTTTCAAGTAATAGCTGTAAACAGCATGTATACATAGGCAACACAATCAAAGCCTTCCCGTGCTGTTTTTTTTTTCTTAGTACTTTAGTATTGTAAAACTACCTCTGGGGATGTAACAAGAGTCACAGTAAATCTATTTTGCTTCTCAACAGCTTCTTAAATTACATGTTCCCATTTGGCAAATGTATATGTGCAAGAATTTGTTATTATTGATTAACTTGTTTTGAGTTCTGTGAGTTGGGAACCAGCAATCTAAGCTGTAGCATCAAAACGTAGAAGTGTTTCTGCTTTTATTTTTGCAAATTATAGCAGAAACATGCAAAGGTACTGAATTCAAAGTATAGTATATCGGAGCAGAGAAACTTGCTGATACTGTGTCATGGCCTTATCATCATTATAAATTTTCACATCATGGTTTCTGGTTGTTGTGTAACACTCACTAGTATGTTGCAAAGGAAAACTGGGTGCAGTTCAACATTTTGTAAGTCATTGACATTATTTGGAGATTCTAAAATTTTACAGTATCATATTCTCTTTGAGAAAAATGATTTTGATCAAGAAAGTTGGGGATTTTAAAAAATTTTTTAGTTATTATTTTACGACATTGACTCTGGCTGGTTGCCAGGTGTCCACCAAAGCCACTCTGAAAATCCCTTCCCCAGTGGACAGGGAGGGGAACATAACAGAAGGTTTGTGGGTCAAGATAAGGACAGCATGAGATCACTCAGCATTTCCATCACAGGCAAAACAGACTCAGCCTTGGGAAATTAATTTAATTTATTACCGTTCAAATTTGGGTGGCGTAATGAGAAATAAAACCAAATCTAAAAAACCCCAAACATTCTCACCCATCCTTCCCTTTTTCATAGCCCTAACTGCACTCCCAGTTTCTCCACCTCCTCTCACTGAGCAGAGCAGGGGGATGGGGAATGGGGCTCCTGGTCAGTTCATCACACGTTGCCTCTGCCTCTCCTCCTTTGTCATGGGGAGGGCTCCTTACACTCTTCCCCTGTTACAGCATGGAGTTCTGCCCAAAGGAGGCAGTCTTCCGTGAACTTCTCCAAAATGAGTTCCTTCCACAGGCTGTGGTTCCTAGTGAACTGCTCCACGGGGTGCAGTCCTTCAGGGACAGACTGATTTGGCATGGGTCTCCCACAGGGTCACAAGTCCTGCCAGCAAACCTGCTCCAGGGGGCTCTTCTCTCCATGGAACCATGGGTCCTGCCAGGAGATTGCTCCAGGGTGGGCTTCCCATGGGAAAAGTCAGAAATAAAAAAAACCTCTTTGGGAGGAATAGAATCATACCACTGTCACCAATTTTGACATATGATTTCAGGCATAGGACTGCCTGAAAATTAGTAACAGATATGGACTTGTATGCTCTTCACTGTATCCTCAAGGGTCATTTATCTGTGTTTAGGGCAAGATGGAACAATAATAATAACTCTAAAATTCTCCAAACAGTTAGTATCCCACTTATTTTTTAATGTATATATTTTGTGAAGTCTCAGCAGCTTTAGAAAAAGAAATAACAATGGAAGGAAAGAGTGAAATGTCACAGCGAAAGCACAGGGACCCTTACATCTCACAGGCCATCCTGGCTTTTGGGATACAAGCAAAGCTGATCAAAGCAATTTTGCATTATTTCTTGTGTGTCATTCTGGCTAGTGCTTCTTGGGTGGCAGCCAGCAACTTGTTTTCCCAAAATGCTCTTTCAAATGCAACTTTATAAATGCATCCTGTTACCTGGGTGCCTCCCAAGTTGGCTAGCTGAGGTCGAAGCGCATTTGACAGCTTTTCTGTGCAAGACAGGAGGATGAGGCCAAGAGGCCTTCCAGGTGAGATTCCAGACAAAGGAACAGGACATTTGTAATGCATCTTCCTGGCCAGGTCCTATCCTGAACTTTGAATACAACAAACATTAGGCCAAGACCTCTTTAGTTCAATAGCTCCAGGGGATCTGCAGCGAGGCAAAGAGAGCCCAGTCTGTGGTGATTACTCATGGGCAGACAGACAGGTTCTGTGTTGGGCTCTTGGCTGAGGCTGGTGGATTATTCCAGTCCTTGCAGCCAGAGGCAGATCATTTGGCATTTTTTTCTGGTAACTTTTCCATCAGCCTCTTTTATGCGCAAATGCCAAGCTGCTGAGGACTGGAGTGGCCTTGTCTTAACCAAGCACTAGCCAGCCTGTGTCCAGCTGTTTCCTGTTAGTGATGATGAGGGGGGATGGCTCTAGGTCACTCCATTCCTCTTCCTCTGCATCTGCTTGTGCCCAGCCTTGGTTGCTGGTGCTGCTCCCTGGAGCAGAGTGTGGCATTGTTTGGCTGGGTGCCCCTGATGCTGCTGGGAGCAGAAGGTGCAGAAGTTTTTCTCTTTCTTCTAGCACAGCCATCCACCCTGGCAATGGCAGACTTAGTGCAGTAAATGAAGGGGAGAAATGAAGGCATACTCACCAGTGTTAAAATTATTGTGTGGACATGATTGTGGTAACTCCTTGATGGATGTTGTAGTTACATCCACAAGGAGTTCTGCCTGTCTTTTTCTGTGGGGATCAGCTGTAGATATATTTTGCTTGAATATCTGAGAAGTTGAAAATTTAATTGGAAATTTATGCTTAGGATTCATATATGGTTAACACAAATATATTTTTAAACCCTGTTATAAATAGCCTGATTGAAGAGTGAAGATCTTGTGGAGTACTCCAGGAATTACAAAAACATTTTCTTGATCTGGATGAAAGCAATACAGGACTGTAAAAACTATAAATAACTGTGGCAACCTCTGACTAGATCTACAGGCAGCCATTTGGCTCAGGAGCAATTGATGTGATATACCTTTTATATTTACTGTAATATTAAAATATGCGTGTTTTTCTTTAAGAGATACACTTATACCATAACTTCACATGTTTCTGTGTTAATCAAACAGTTAGGATTTTTTCTTCAGGAACTTCCGGGTTTTAAACTGTTACTGGAATTTCGTTGTTGTTTAAAGTGTAGTGATCTTTCCTAATTCCTTCAGACTCCCTACAGCTTTCTACCTTCAGCAAAAGTTCACTCTGCGTTAGGGAGTCACTTTCTTTTTCACAGTAATTCACTCTTTGATAACTATATTTTTTGGAGTAGAAAATGTACCTTTGAAAATATTGTAAGCTTCTGAAATTTGAGAAATGCCGTGGAGAATATGAAGGTTTATTTTACGTATTTTTTTGTATTTTTCCTTCATTCAATAAGAATACCAGCGTTATTTGTTTATTTGCTGGTTTGTTTTTTAAGGGGACAGAAAAAAGCCTATTATCTTCAAAAAATCCTATTTCAGTAAAATGCTACTATTTATGTGTGCTACTTCCCCCTAGTGATTAGAAGTGGAATTGCTCCATCTCATGCCATGCTATGGACGCCAACTGTAACTGGATTACGGAATTTTTCTTCAGCTTTCAAAGACAGAGAGTTATCTTTTTCAGTGGAACAATATGAACTGTTTTTGCTTTTTCTTTTGGGGATCAACTAGAACTTTATTGCAAAGCGTGCCATGTTAAATTCTGTCCTTTGCACACACGTGATAACCAAGAAAATAAAAAATCAATTTTAACAACAGGAGAATTGTATTCCAGTGTCTGTGTATCACTCAGTTTGAGTCATATTTTCATGCTTCTTTTCTCCCTTTACATACATGAAGCATTTATTTTCACAATGTTTTCTTTTTTTCTTGGTTGCTGAATATATTTTCATATAGTAATCTTAACTCCTCCATAATAGGTTAATGTTTGTTTTATTAAACCTTCAAGTAATTGATATCAAAGGTTTGTTCACAGGTAAGTGTGCAAGCCAAGACAAAAATACCTATCCATATATTTTCACTTGGACATTTTTGATGAAGAGGTAACAGAGGAAGCCAGCATTATAAAAACGTTGTGTACATGACAATTATCTTTTCACATGTCAGTTAACAAGACATGAAGTGTTGGATTTCTCTGGCCAGAGGCCAGCCAAATAACTCAGTAGTTGCACTAGTCTGTACTTAACAGCCATAGAGAGAGATGCATACGCTTAGATTTCCATTCATCATCTAAAATACACAAATAAAAGTGGTTCATGCTCAGAAGCTGATTGTTTCTATTGAATGCATGTTACAGGCAACTCAAGCTAGCATGAGATGAATCCTGTATGAGGTAGTCTAAAAATATCTGTTTGTGTCTGATTCTTTGCTCATTAATTGTGCTGTTAATTGGCATAATAAATGTGTCATTAATCAGGGGTCCTGGTGAAAACTGCTTCTTCTTTTATGCTGACAGCCCAAATTAGTACATTAGAGTTGCACAGGCTGTGAAGGTCACAAGCTTAACAAAGTAAGTCGCCTGAAGAAGTTGCATAAGGTGTAGAAGTCGTGAACCCTAAATCAACATCAAATCTGATATGAGGCAACTGTGTGCTGAAAAATATTTCATGGAAAAAGAGAGCATGGGTCCAAAGATTTTTCAGTCATGCCTAAGAAATTCAGAGGTATAGGGTTTGCTCTGTAGATCTTCCTATGTTTATGTATCATACTCATACATTAAAACTAACACTAGGCATTCACCTTCCAGAAGCCTAAAGAGTGGGATGTGTGAAAGTAGCTGAGAGGCCAAGTGTAACACATTTCCTTGTTTTCTTTTCTTTATGGGTATTTTGCATTTCACATCCTTGCACTTTTCTGAGACCCAAAGCTGCAGTTCACCCTTGTTCTAAAAGGATGGCAGATGTTGTTGGTAAAGGATAGAAGCATTTTTTTTTTCCTTCTTAAGTAAAAAATATGTGGCCATATCCCAAGGCATCTAACTCACACTTAGGTTTGCGGAGTATAGCTTTTTTTTTTTTAAAAAAATTTATGTACTGTGCTGTTCATTGCTGTAGGTCTCTATTTTCTTCACTTGTTGCAAAAAGATAAACTCCTGTTTGTTATTGCATAGCATTTTCAAAACAATAGTTGAGAATTACAATTACATAGCTGTTACTTAAAATGTCCTTTACTCTTTTCTAGAGAAATCAATGCTTTCCCAACCAACATTTGTTTTCAGAAAGAAGGACTGTTCTTTGAAGGTACAAAGCTTTTTTTCATTTTTATTTTTTTCATTATTATTTTCATTATTATGGCTGAGAAACAGGGTTTCTATATGCAGTTACCATAGAAGTAGTAAAGTATTTTAGCCCTGACTAAGACTTCTAATAAATGGTCTCAGAATAGAACAGAGGAAAAGTAGAAATTAAAAACAAGTCTGCTTTTAATGCATATATGTTGGATTGATATACTTTGTGTTTTGGTCCAGCAAAATGACTGTTCTATTTCCCTTGACTTTTCCATGCTTTTTTTTTTTTTTTTCCTCCCACAACGTCCTGCAGAAGACCCAGTCTGCAAAGCTGAAAATGGTAAAAACCACTTCCTTGAAACAGTATAATACACACTGGGTTATTCGTAGGTCTGTTGCCTGTGAAAACAGCGTTTGGCCCCTTACTTTGTATAAGCAGGGGCAAATAAATCCCTGTTAGTAGACTAAGACTGTGTGGGTTGTAAAGCAAAGTACTCTGTCCTAATACACACGTCTGTCTTACCTCTAGAATTGTTGCATCTTAACTCTATATTTACCAGAAAGGCAAAACCAGATGCCCTGAAAATTGACCAATTGATCCATCGGCTCCTCGCCGTCCTTTCTATGTGTTAGACAACGTTGTAATGTAACTTCTTAATGAGTTGTGAGCCTGATTCTAAAAGTGCTTGTTTTAGTTACCCTGAACTTAGTAAAATAAAGAAGACTTCCTAGGACTATGTAACAGGTGTTGACTGAGATTCCAAAGACCTCTTGCTCTTAGGTGCTGTCTTAAAGCTTTTCTGTAAGTCAGTCCTAGAATTTATTTTGTTTAGGTTTTAATTCTGTATCATAAACTTGTACTGAAATCTCCTTCCAACCTTGCACAACATTATCATTCCTTTTCTCTAGATTTCATTAGTTGTTCCAGAAAACGTGCACGATCATCATCTTTTACTTTCCGGAAGTTGGACTCTCAGCTTAACACTGGTATGACATTTAGCTCCAATCATGTTTTAATTACTTCAGTTCTGTAGTCTCATCTGGTAAAGAAAAGAAAGAATTTTCCTGTCTAAGAAGTGTTTCTGCATTATAGGTGTTCTGCAAGTCATGGAAACTTAAACATTGGTATATACTTGCTGGTAATCTCTAATAAATGACCTTTTTAATTAAAAATACATTCTTTTTCCATACCTAGATAATATTACATAAAGTAGTGAAAAATCTATACATTTCATACAGTTTCCTTGAATTGCTCACAGTCTAGGGAGGAGGAAGTCTGGAAAGGAATTACATTCTCTGGCTTCTGGAAGAGATTAGTGTTCTCTGGGCAATCCTTGAAAATTTAAAGCAGTTTCCAGAAGGGCCCCTCCTACTGTTCAGCCAACAGCTGACTGGGAGGCCCCTTAGAGGACTGTGTATTGTTTTCATGCACACAAACCACTGAGTGCAGAAGGGGTGATCTGTTTTTCATAATGTTTGTTTAACATATAGATACAACTAGAAAGGTACTTCTGAATTTAGGCTTTAATATGTGTACACTGTATTTTTTTATATCTAATCCTGTGGCACACCTGAATGGTTTACTCTGAAAATTATACTGAGATCATACATAGAAAAACATATATGTGGAAAACATTTTAGAATATGCCTAAACAAAAAAAACCACAAACCAAACAACAAAAAATCCAAAACCAAATAAAGCAGGATGCAGGAGGAAACTTGAGTGTTTAACCTGTGGATTGCCCATACTCTGTAAGGGATAGCTCACTCCTTGGTTCTGTTTTGAACCCCTCCAGCTGGCAGTCTCCAGGACAGAACTGTTAGAACAGGGAATTATCTGTGTGCTTGAGCCAGGCTGTGCCTCTTGGCCTCAGAGACCTCCTGGAATCAGCAGTATAGACATAAAAGCTCACAGGTAGCAGATAATAAATTATGCTACTGCCACTGGAGTCAGACATCAACCTGGTTAACCCTAAAACTAATTTTTCTTATTCTTTAAACAAATGATAATTTCAGTCTGCTATTCTTTCAGATATGTTTTTCCCTCAGACAAGAGGGAGATCATCTTCCTTTACCATCCTTCCTACCTTCCCTCCTTTCCAGACAGGTAATTAAAAATAAACATTTATGTAGAAAGGCAGGTATTTGGTACAAAACAGAGGAGTACAGAAATGCTTTTTCTTCAGGACAGAACTGAAATTCATTGGACTAGTCTGACATTTAGACACAAGAAAGGAATGTTTTAGGAGGAGAACTGGCAATTCAGTAGAAGAAATTGCATTTTGCATTTGGTGTAATGAGAGTCCTGCAGAGTGTGGGTGGAATCTTTGAATAGTTTGCAAATGGGCATCTACAGAGTGTGGTAAAAATTATATTTGAAAAAACTAGAATGTAGTTTCAGTAACTACATGAATAGATTGCTTTCATTTTAGTAGTGATGGCTCCTAAAGGAATATTATTTTCTGTCCTAAGAGCCTGCCTTCCACCTAATCAGTGACCCAGGGAGCATTCTTCCACTCAGCATTAACAGGAAGGATGAGGTACTCTTGAATCCTAGTCTGTGTTTCTCACCAGAGGCAGGTCCTTGACAGACATTGCCATTAAAGATTTATAAGCAAAGTTAAGGAGACCCAGCATTGTAATAGCAACAAAACACACTCTTTCTGCAATGAAAAAGTAATGATTATACGTAGTGTATCAGTTGTGCCGTTTTACAGGATGTGGTACATGTGCAGTGTCTCAACCTTAAGGGGAAGGGAGCACCCAAGATTTGTAGATGTTGTAGTTGAAAGAAACAACAAAAGTCAGAGGGTCTGCAAAATCTTACAAAGTTCTATTATTAAATTACACACTTGGTATTGAAATTGGTACAAATTAGTCCCCTAGTATGAGCACACTGCATTGGGTTTTGGATAAAGGGTTAAGGTGAAAGGGAAGAGAGATATGAATTAAAGAGGGGAGAGAGAAAGAAAAGAAGAAAGGGAGAAAAAGAGAACACCAGTCCTGGCTCCAGCATCATTCTAGCTGATGGGTTGTACAGCCCTTGGGTGCACCTGAGATTCTCGGGGGCACCTTTTTATTGATGAGTTTTGCCTGCCCTGGAAATAAGTTTTTGCTTTCTATGTAACTAAGTGATCATGTGCAGTCCATTCTTTCAGACTTTTCTGGAAATGAGCCAAAGGCTTTTTGGGTCTTAGGAGGTCTTGATCCTCGGCAGTCCACGTCATCATTCTTCTGCTAAGCTGTGCTGTGCCGTGCTTATCTCCAGGAGACAGAACAGGGACGCTTGTCCCAAAAAGTGCTGCCTGTATGGCCCCTTCTCCAGCCACATTCTGTTCTTTCTCATAGCGTGTTATTACCAGCAATCCTTGTCTGGCTCCACAACTGTCCAGTTATCAGTAACATACACATTGGCCCCTTTATCTTCTAGGCTACCAGAAGATGGCAGTGTGGCTGCTATCACTTTCTGGCTGGTGTTTGATCTTTATTAAAATGACAAAAACATCAGTTGTGCACTGCCATCATCATGAAGGCCTTTTTAGCAGAACAGGGCAGAGTGTATTTATTCCCATGCACTTGGGCCTCATTTATTCATCTTGATAATGCCTAATACTCTACCAGATAACATTTCCATTTCAATGACTTCTACAAAACAGCAGCAGCTGGTCTTCAAAGCAGAAGAAAAATTTTGAGTTTAAAACATTCATTAACAACCAAAGCACTTTTGTCTCTGACAAACCCAGAAAACCTATAGTATTTTCTGTGCCTAAGTCTACTCATCTGTAACAATTGAAACAGTAACAGTTATCTTGGAGTTCTTTTTCAGATTTTTAGGGTTGAATATTGTTCAGATATTAGCAATATAGGGAGGTGTTACAGAAACATGAATTCATGATTAAAATGTTTTATTACTTATTATTAAAGTTTAATTTCCTTATCTATAGTAAAGAAGAATAACATTTTCATGACAACAGCTCTTCTTCAAAGAAACCCTGACTTCATAAAAAGTACAAAAGAAGGTAACTGTCATAAGATTTTTTCACTGTAGTTCCACAATGACATTTTTTAGGGATCCAGAAGACAGAAAAATGACAGCTCTTTTCCATGTTGAGTGACAGACTAAGTATCTTTATGTAATTTGAAAGTTATTCATTTGACAGTGTAAATGTCCTGTGAACTCTGGTCTGAGCATCTGCTCTGAATATTTATTTCCTAAGCAGACTGAATATAAACTTCAGTAGTGAAATTCCACACTTCTGAGTACCTCTGCTCCAGAAGACAACAATGAAGAACCTTACTGGCATCTGCAGATGCAGGATTAAATGTGAAATGCCAGAAGACAGATCTAAAACAAAGCAGTAAATATAAATATACATTTAAATATATAAATAAATATTTTATAAATACAAATAAGTATGTTTATTTATACAACAGATGACTTTTTTATCCTGATAGGATAACAGAGGTTGTTTTCATTGCAGAGTTATGTATTTCAGAAAGCATTACAATTTTTCAGAATATGTAGTAAGTAAACAACAATAAATGTTATTTAAAAATGTTTTGAAACTTTCAGTTAAAGAGGCAAGACATACAGGTGTGAATTACATGTGAAGAAAAAGTTCTTGTTTAAATATTTTGTCTTTGTACTTTGCAAGGATCCTTGTCACCAAGTCGATAGCGGAATGTCATCAGACCTGCCATTTTACAACCCCCACAAGACCTGACCTGTCCTGAAAATCATGTAGTATCTCTAGTGACTAAGAAAGAAGCATGTGTTCAGGTAAAAAGAAAATTTACTGGCTAATGTTATGTTTGGAGCTCAAATTAAAAATCCCCAAAAGACCAGCAAACAAAAAACCTTCCCAAAAATACCAAACTAAGCAGTGGTATTTTAAAGGACTTAATTATTCCTTTACATGATTGTCAAGAAAGTTCCCATATGAGTTTCAGTGGAATTGAGGAATCCCTGGCTCAATGCAACATTAAACTCCTTCTGACTGTGTCTGAAAAAACATCTCTTCTTTCTCTCACCTTTCTGATATCAGGGCTCTGTGGGCAAATCAGCTTTGGATCATCTGGATTTCATTTATTTTGAAAGTGAGATTTTAGCATTTTGATTGAGAGCATTGGCTTAGTACACAGATGGAGGAAGCTCTGCAAACTATCACATTTCTATCTATAACTACTCATTTCTATATCTGGCTGTCTATCTATACATCAGCAATTCTGGATTCTAGCAGATCTGTTTAAGCAGAAAATAAACTAGGAAACTAGGAAATATAGGAAGCTTAACAGGAGGCAGCAGTGTGCCCAGGTGGCCAAGAAGGCCAGTAGCATCCTGGCCTGGATCAAGAAGAGTGTGACCAATAAGACTAGGGAAGTGATTCTTCCCCTGTACTCTGCACTGGTGAGGCCACATCTGGAGTACTGTGTCCAGTTCTGGGCCCCTCCATTTAAGAAAGATATCGAGATGCTTGAACATTTCCAGAAAAGGGCAACGAGGATGGTGAGGGGGCTGGAGCACAAGCCCTATGAGGAACACCTGAGAGAGCTGGTGGTGTTTAGCCTGGAGAAGAGCAGGCTCAGGAGAGACCTTATTGCTCTCTACAACTTCCTGAAAGGAAGTTGTATCCAGGTGGGTGTTGGTCTCTTCTCTCAGGCTCCCAGTGACAGAACAAGAGGACACAGTTTTAAGCTGCATCAGGGGAGGTTTAGACTGGATATCAGGAAAAACTTTTTCACAGAAACAGTGATTTCCCACTGGAATGGGTTGCCCAGGGAGGTGGTGGAGTCACTGTCCCTGGATGTGTTTAAGAAAAGATTGGATGATGCACTTAGTGCCATTATTTAGATGATGGGATGGTCTTGGGTAATAGGTTAGGTAATAGGTAAGGTTGGAGTTAATGATCTCTACGGTCTTTTCCAACCTTGTTAATTCTGTGATTCTGTGTAATCCATCTGGATTTATTATTCCTAGCTATTTGAAGACAGCTCTTATTCCTCAGCAGAGAATTCAGTAAGTTCAAAACCAGCAGCAAGATCATCTGCTACCATGAATCTTTCCAGCTCTCAAACAACAGAGTAAGTGTTTATTTATTATAATTGTACACAATCTTGTCACTCGGCTGATTGCATGCCCTGTTGTCCCACGTCTAACACGCTAATAAGCCAATGCTAGCCACACCCATGCAGGGCTCAGTGGTGTTTGTGTGTGGTGCCAAAATTTGTATGTGCTGACATAACATGTACTTCATATACCATAAAAATATACTCCTGACTGGAATTAATCTCTGTGGGACAGTTCATATCTCATTAGCAGCCATCAAATTTGGTTTGCCATCTCTCTTTTGAGTGCATATCTGCTGTGTCTCATAAAAAGATGCAGAGAAATTCAGGAAATTTTCATTCTTTTGAGGAACTACCAAAATATGTGAGTGCATTAGACAAAAGAGGCATAAAGAAAACCGTACATGATTGATTTGGAAGACCAGATGACTGTTTCAATTGATGCTCTCCTTGCATTCACACACCAGAATGTCAGGCACAAAGAGCAAGCTGTGATGATAGTGATAGGCCAGCAATTTCACAGACTTCAAAATTTCTGTGTGAGGAAGTTGTCTTCCTTGGATTAGGATGTTGCCCTATCCTCTTGACACTGTTTGTGACAGAAAGAGCTCATACTCTTAAAGAAGTGGGCTATCACCTCTCTCTAGTGACGGGCTCATGAGGCTGTTGGGTCTGTGGTTAGCAAGCTTAGTGTCAACAGATTATCTTGTGGGTACTAAAACTGCTTGCTGATGGTTGATGAGAGTTATTTACATGGGAGCAGTGAGCATCAGGAACACACTTGATACCAGTTATGACCAGAGAATGACTTTTTAAAATTGATAGGGCCACAGATAACAGATTTATTATGTTGCCTAATTCCACCTCCCGGCCAAAGAAGGGAGGGAATATGTTAATTGCAAAGGAGTCTGTTCCACTATTCTACAGGGCTGGATGGGCCACTAATAGAGTTTGGGATGCACAGTGACAGCATTCTGAGAAGATAAGGGATTTTTAGAAGCACAAACAACTTAGATTCTTAGTCCTTATCAACAAAAAGACCATCATTAGAGGGCAGATGCTCACTGTGATTTTGGAATAGACAAGCAGTCCTTTCTATTACAATTAATGTGATGATGCCCTTTAAGGACAACATGGAGTCACAGTGCACACCGGATTTTTAGCAGATTCAGAATGATGGTAATGCACATATTGGAAAAGCTAAATCAATTTGTAGTGATACTTCTAATCTATTTATCTTCTGTCACCTGTACATTATGTAGAAAAAGATAGGTAAGTGACTTTCTCTTGGGAAGTAGGCAGAGAAACACAATGCAGTGTTTCACTGCTGACAAGTTAAATTTAAAGGTGCTTGTGGTATTTCCTTTTTTTTTTTTTTTTGCTGGTCTGGGGTATTTCTACTTCAATAATATTATATATCACAATTAGGGTAAATATTGGTTTATTTGACAGTTGAAAACTAAATAACACCAGGTGCTTCTGAGATTGCAGGAGAGTGTAAGCGCCACTCTTCTGATTCATACTAAGTACTTGAGTGATGACTTAAAATACATAAGTAGAATCTTTCTGGCATTGCTGCTTTCCCATAAATAACAAACAAACAACTTTATTTAACTCTGCATAGATCTAAACAGTAGTGAACACTGCAGCCAGACATGCACATTGCTAAGAAAATAATTTTTTAGGTTTTTAATTTTCAATCAAGGCATAGTGATTGACATTTATTCACAAAAGAAACTGCAGAGAGATGCAACAACAGGGATTGCTGCTGCCTGCAGACATCTCTCTCACTCTCCCTCCTCTTCCGCTTCTTCCCGATTTGATAAGAGTTCTGGAGAGACAGAAATTAACCCTCTGCAGTTGCTGCAGCTGTCCATGTCCCCAGAAACCACCAGGAGTTTCATTTCTTGGGCTGGCTCTAGTAATAAACTGAAAAGGAGAAACTTGCAGTTTCTTGATTCAGATTAAAAGCTTGGAAATCTTGTCATAAGCGTCAGAAATACAGTGCTGGGAAAACACAGGCTCCTGGTTATGTACTGGGCTTTGCAGAAGGATTTGGCTGGAAAACTGTAAGTGTTAAAGGCCAGCACTGGAACTGGCAGCTCCTCGGAGCTTTTTGGACACTCTGAGAAATCCCTGAGTACCTGGATCTAATTTCTTTTCATACTTCCCTACCACTGTCTTATCCAAATTTCTCTTTCCATTGTTTCTTGTTAGTAATCATTCTCTGAATTCAGTTACTGTGTTTTGCATCTCCATGGCAATGTCATCCCTGGTACACTTTGTTCTTGCTAAGTAGCAATGTAAGGGTATTGAGGTTTTAATAAGATTTTAAAACTTGCATTTCCAGTTAACTAACTGGTAAAAAAAAGATTCTGCACTAATGAAATTTTTTCTTACAGTCCTTAAAATAATCAAAATCCCCTTTCCATATTATTTATTTGAAACAAGCCTCTAGTTCCTCTCTTTAATCTCCTTTGATATGCTGTCCTTTAGAAGTTGCTGCTGGAGCAGCGTAGAAGTAGCAGATGAAAGTTCAAGAAGGGAATTGATCACAATTCACTGAATTTTAGTGAGGGGTCTGTTTAAGGATAAAAACTTGCTTGTTTAAAAGCACTTCAGATTTCCTGTTCATGGCCCCAAAAATGTATAGAACTCTTCAAAGCTGGGACATATTTTCTGATTTCTCTTTCTTATTTGCTCTTAGTCTTAGCAGTCCACCAAGCGTGAGAATATTAAGTAACATTTTTTCATTAAGTGTGAAATAGAGATAGGTAGTGCTTGGTAAGCCCTTCATCCTTAAAGAGATTTCAAGCACATTGTAGCTGTCAACATGGAAACTGTATTTCAGAGGCAATCCTCTATGTTCTGTCAACAAACCCATTTTATTAACAGGAGTATCCCCTGTATGACACACATGCTGCTAAGCCCTCCCAAAGGGTAATAAATGATGTGAAACGTAAGTCAGTGGTGCTAAAATATGTAGTTTGTGACAAAATACCAGATTGTTTTCCTGCCAAGTCATCCTTCTGGAACAGAACATGAGAAGAACTTGGACGGTTTTGCCTGTACCAGCAAGAGATTCAGAATTAATCTCTACAGAAAGTATGAACTACCTATAGCCCTTCTGTATAAAAAAAAAAAAAAAAGACAAAAGTGAAACCAAACCAGCAGCATAAATAGCTTCCACAACTTCTTCTAAAGAAAGAAGCTTACAAGGACTTTCCTAGTGACTTTTGCAAGAAATAGACCCTGTTATTGTTGAAGTGGATATGCAATTAGCAGGTCAAATCAAAACTCTACTTATATTAGAATATTCTTGAATTTAATCCCAAAACTATAGTTGTCCAGTCTCAAAGGATTGCAAGTATTTTGTTCTCATTTTAATTATATCTATGGAAAAGGTAATTGAAAAATGGAAAGATTTTTCTTCACCATTTTAGTTATACCTCCTCTTAAGCACCCTGCTTTCATACCTTCAGATTTTTGCAGTATTTTTGTGAGTATGAGAATACATTGCCTCCCTGCAATTCCAGATGTTAGGTGGATGACCAAGGAATGCCCGTAAGGCCCTGAAGTGTTCATTATTCTGCAGGGTACCAGAGCTGTCCCAACATCAAAGGATAACTGTTAATTGTTGTTAGCCTTTTGGAGGAGCAAAAGGAAAGAGGGAAACAAAAAGGAACTCGTTAAAGTTTTTGAGGAACGGCACTTCCTTGAGAAAGAAGAGGCACGTTGTTTTGCTTCTTGTTCTTTGCTTTTAAGGCACATCCTCAATAATGAAATTCAGTGTGATACTCTTTGTTCCTATTGTGAAATGTTGCATAGAGAAGATTCTCAGATTCTCTTAAAGAATCTCTTTACTTATGTAGTAATTCTTTTGTTTGTCTATAACATTAGGTGTGATAAATGTTTAAAAAGTTTTAAATAGTTTTGAGTAACATTCTTATGCTATTTTTGTTCCCACAGAAGTCAGTTGCTTGAAGAAAGAAGCATAGAAACCAGCAGTAATTCTCATTTTGTGTTTGGAGAAAACATGGTTGAAAGAGTTTTGGTAAGATCTGTATAAATGCTGGCAGACTTTTATCAAGATTAATATACTTCAGAGTATAATTTTTTTTTCAGATATTAATTCTTTTTAGCTGCTCCTGTTCTTTTAAAGATGGGAGTAATATGGTTTCAATGACTTTTGAGGAGAGAATGTCTAAGAATGTGCTGCTGGAGGGGTAGGCATCCTACCCTGCCCATCCTCAATAAGTACTCTAATTACTAACTAATACCAATATTCATTTCTGTTTTGCTCATTTTTTGACCTGAAAAAGAGGGTTTTTACATCTTCCATGTAAAGCAGAACAGCCATAATACAAAAGAAAGTGGTCCCTTACCACTCTAATAATTAGTTTCCATCATGACTGTGAAGACATACCTGGATATCTGCAAGAAGCCTGCAAGAAAAATTGAGAGAGACAATTTACAAGGGCATGTAGTACCAGGACAAGGAGGGATTGTTTGTATTAGATATTATGAAAAAATTCTTTACTGTGAAGGTGGTGAGGCACTGGAACAGCTTGCCTGGAGAAGCTGTTGATGCCCCATCCCTGGAAGTGTTCAAGGTCAGTTTGGATGGGGCTTTCAGCAACCTGACCTAGTGAAAACTGTCTCTGCAATGACAGGTAGTTTGGAACTAAACGATCTTTAAGGTCCCTTCCAATACAAGCCATTCTGTGACTCTGTGATAAATAAGTATGAAGGAAAAATTGGACAGCCATTCTATATAGTGTCCTTGTTAAAGCATCCTTGTGAGACAGCTTAATGGACCAAGTCCTGAAGCACAGTAGGCCTTAAAGGTGGTTCCCAAGCTGAGGACTGCACCATTGCAAATGGAATTGAAATTCAGTTTCCATAGAACAAAAACAGTGTGCATATCAGCCAGTGAAAAAGCTTGCAACCATAGGTCTGGGTTATGTACTTTTAACAAGGATTTGCTTACAAGGTAGGAATTGAGACACTGAGCATTGTCGGTAGCTACAAGCACTTTTTTATACACAAGAAATTTTATCTGCAAAAACTGAATGTGATGGAAATTTTTAATTCCTCTGAGGTTACGTTTGTGGTGTTTGGAGCTTTAAACTACTCTTCTGGGACTTAAGTACTTGAACTAGAAATTAGCTGGTACTTTAGCATCTAACTTCTTCAGTGGATTTAAACCCCAGTTCAGGATCCATACAAAGAGGCCATTCTTTTTGGGGGAAGAATGATATACTGATTATTATGATAATAAAACTACTTCCTCTAGAGACTGAAATTGTATCATCTGGTCCAGTTTTTACTCTAAAGCTATTAAAACTGCTAATGTTCAGCCTAGCATGCATTAAATGATTCAGTGTTCTGTTCGATATGAAGGAATATAGCCATTTTATTTAAATAGGAATTCTTATTTCCCCTGTGCTTTTCTAGAGTCCTGGGAAGCATCCCAAGTTGTCTAACGAAGCTGATTTATATGAAGGAGAAATAGCATCCACGTACATGCAATCTTCTCATGTCAGTCCACAAAGAAGTAAGCATAGTCTGCAAACACATATAATTAGCTTTATTATTGTTTCACTGTACTTTAGAAGATGTGAAAAGAGTAATGGTCAACAACTTTCATCTATTCTTAAGGTATTCAATCACTACTACGATTGCAGTATGTGCCAAATTCTGTGTTCAGAAAGCAGCTCCAGTTTGTGACATGTAAACTGGACCAACTTAGAATGCATGATGTAAATTTCTCAGGAAATGATAGAGTTTTATAGATTACTATTATTTAATATGGATTATTATTTATTGCTTGAAAAAAAATACAGTGGACTTTATGAATGCTTTTTGGACCATATATTTGGACAACAGTTTTAAGCTGTCTGCTGCTCGTATTTTGCAACAGCTCAAATAAATTATTTTGTTATTTTGGATCTTATTTGTAGGACTGAAAGTCCTATAGAGACAAATTTCAGTGGTTGTTTTTTTACTCTGATGTGAAGTTTTCAACTAGGCAAGCCAAATAAAATTAGTCTGTTTGGAAATCTCAAGGAGGCAAAATTTTGCACTCCTCTTTACTAACAGATCTATTGGATCCTCTGATTTAATGTAAACTTTCCTAAAAGATAAATAAAAATAAAGCCTATGAAAAATATGTATCTATTATGCAAATATACAAAATTTTGTAACAATATTGTTCCTTTCAAATCTTCTATGTTGCTGTCAAATATTCCTTGTACGTTTATTGCTATTCTGAATATTGGGACAAATGTCTTTCCTTACGTATTAATCTGCATGGCAATATGACAGACCAGTTTAGTTTGGAAAACCGTCTTCTTATTATTTAGGTCTTATTTCTGCTTGTTTCTGTTTGCACCTTGGGACAAACCTCTGCAACTGCAGGCAGTCCTGTTCAATCCTGGATGAGCCTGTTAAGTGGGGCATTTTGTTTTTCAGCCTTTTCCTTTTTCTTTTCTGTTTATTGCTCTGGCCAAAAACTTATTAGTAACACTAAATAATACCAGACGTCACAGGTATTATGGAGGTCACAGGACATCCTGTGTGCTAATTTTGTTATCCTAAAAGCATTCCCTGTACAGAAAGGATTTCCTTTATTTTTTTTTCCCTATAGAAAGAACTTTGTTGAGGAATGCAACACTAATTGAATCAGCAGCTGCTTTTATTTCCAAGAGAGTCGAGAAAATCCTGTTAGATAAAGTTGAAGTTATAACTGGAGAAGAAGCAGAACACAATGTATTACAGGTGTGTATTTCATAAAGCCTTGATAGTGTGCAGTTTTGTTTCTCAAAAGAACATCTAGATCTATTGCAGATTGCAGCAATCTGAAAATAGTTTAAGTTTATATTTTAAATTTTCACTTGTTTTAAGATATGCCTCCACTCACCAATTTTTCTGTAGGCTGGTATTTTCTTTTTCATATTATAGTTGTTCATTTTCTAGTTCCATTCAGTAAGTTCCATTCAGTTTCATTCTATAGTGATACTACACAAGCCTCTACACAGTATACTGGCAGTAAATAAAGCTTCAAAATTGGAAATTATTTGAATAAAGATGGGCCTTACGACAAAACGTTTGAGAAAAAACCCCAGTGTGTTGTTAAAGTAATTTGTTTCATAGTTCTTTTAAAATATTATTATCTTTCCAACCTGGCAGGACATGTCTTGCTATTCATCTTCAAAATGCTATTTTGTCAGAAAATAGCAATGATGTATATGATTTAAAAAATCCTAGCATTATTTTATCTTTGAATAATTCTTCTGTCTTGCCAGGCTATGGAAGTTTTACTCTCTTTGGAGTAGTACTCTTCTAGTAGTAGTACTGGTATCCTGGGATGCATAATGAGTGAGCAAATTAGACTGTAGGACACGTGCACCAAATTCAAAATTGTTTGTGAATATCTCAGATGAAGAATGGAGATGAAATACTTGAAAAAGTAAACTGGAATTCATGCTGAACGTTTTTCATGGTGAGCAAGGAGTTTAGCATAGATCTATGAGATATTTTAAAGAATAATGGTGATATATTGATATGTCTGTCTTCATATACGTGCATATGGATATATTAAAAACCATATCAGTAGGTTTAAACCCATAAACTATTAGAACCAACAGAAGTAGTGTTAACTGGGAATTTTTGTCATATACTTGTCTTTCAGATCAACTGCAAGCTCTTTGTATTTAATAAGCTTTCTCTAACCTGGACTGAAAGAGGCAGGGGATCCCTGAGGCTTAATGACACTTCTAGCAATAAAGGTGGAATGTTGCAGTCAAGGCTAAGTAAGAATTAAATATGATGTAGCCCATACACAAAACACCAACGAACTATTGCTGGCCAGAATAAGTTTGTTTCAGAACATTTAAAACTGAGAAGCTAGTTTTACTTAAGCCAGGTTGCTAAGAATCTCTTCATCTGATAAAGTTTGCCGTGTTATGGACTGAGGCACTGGGCATTTTTCACTCAGTTTATACAACTTCATTTACATATGTTGTTAGTTCTGTGCACTTCTACTGCAATATGTCTTCAGCTCAGTCACCAGTTTGCTCTTAGTTGATTCTGCTTTTCTAGGAGCACTGTTTCAAGACACTTCTGGAGTGCTGTTTTTACTGCACTATCAGTTTTTTTTATTGTAATGCACAGTTTCAGCAGATTACTTCCTTTGTGTGCCAGATGCATTGAAAGAAACTAACACATTTGGGTTTTTAAAAAAATAATAAAAACCTAAAATTCACTATGTCAGGGTTTTAGACCGAATTAAAAAGAATAATTGATGAAACTATTAGTTGTATACAAGTGCTAGAGAAAATTGCTGCAGTAAAAATTAAGATGGTTCCAGTATCTTTTCATATAAACCTTCTTATTTTAGTTATGCGAAATCAAGGCAGCTTGAGACTGATTCTCAACACTCGACTCTGGGAACAAATGGTTATAAAAAGAGCAAACAGAAAGAGCCTGTGCTTCACTGCAACAGACCAAGACGACCATTCTGTTCAAGTATTTCTAATTCAGGTAAACAGGAGATGAAAGCTCCACCAAAATCCCCATTTCATCCAGCATTCTGAAGACTTGCTGAAGATTGGTTTTAGCAAATGGCCTTCATGCTCTGTCAGGCTATGCTTTACTTAGCTGTTACATGCCTTTTATTGTAGGAGGTGTTAGAAGTGCTATCATTTTGTATTTCAAAAAACCAGGTGTGATGATGGAATATGGCCTTAGGACAGAGATTTCTAGACCCTGGCTCACATACCACTGGTGGAATGTATATCATTCCAGTAATATACAGCAATTACTCTTTCTTATGCAAGCAATTCTGTAAGAATTTCTACACAGAATTTCTACATATTCCTAACTTATGGTGAAAGGCAGCAGTTTTCTGTCATGGTTCTCAACAAAGTGCTCGCAATAACCCATCCAGGGTAGGACCTCCATTTCTTGGGAACTCTAGTTTTCTCTAAGTCTGGGATGGAAATGTGGTGGACTTATTTGCAAATAAGTAGTACTTAGGTTCCAGACTGGAAAATGAGAGCATTCACACGAGTTTAAGGATGATTACCATTTCCCCAGTAGTACCTTTCTAGGAGGGATTCAGCCTCCCAGGTAAGAAAAATAAATCACCATTGCCAGGAAATTTTACATGTCATACACAATCAAAACACCATGCACTGTATATGCAAGCACTGAAAGTCTGTCACTTCCAAATAGGGATTGATTTAACTATGGGTATGCTGGATTGCTGGTCACATATGAGAACTATAAATATCCTAATTTTCACAGATGTTGCAGGTTTACATTCTGTAAATTCTGTCCCAGCATTTCTTCCTGGTTGCAGGAAGCTGCTTCTCCATTCACTGAGTGGCTGGTGACTGTCCCTACAGTATCCAGCTGGTAACTGTATAGATTAACATTTCAGTGCTTTCTTACTTCTAGAATCATACTCAGGAATTGTCTAGAATATCAAGTACTTTGTACAAACTGAGCCATTCTTCAGGGAAAATAATTTCTAAAATTAGGTTTCTTGTAACTATAGAGAAAACAATCAACAGCTACATATTTTAAAACTCAGATCACTCAAAGAAACATGTAGGTATTTGTATTAAAATTTATATTTGGCTAGTAATTATTAAATGTGACTCTGATATAGATGGTTTGGTTAAAAAGGGACAAAATACAACTCTCATTATTTTTTAAAATTTCTCAGTCAGCCCTTCTGTGAAAATTGAGATTTTTCTCAGTTAATTTGGACTGTATGTGTTTTATGCTCTGCAGGCAGGCTCAAAAGACACGGAAGACCTGTATGCAGCAATACACCATCGCCTTGTGGCACTGCGAAGCTTTGCTGAGCAAGAGCCAGATGCTAATCAAGCAGACACAGAGCCAGAAACAGCTTTTCAGCCATTAAATTGTGATAGTGATGATGAAGATGATGAAAAAGTAACTCAAGTGAGCAGCAGTGCATCTGGTAAGAAGTTTTCCTAGTAATGCTATAAACTTTTCAGGTTACTTCCTTAAAACATTGAAAATTGGTCCTTTTGTTCTTGATGCTGACTCTAACTTTCATCTATTACAGATAACCCTTTTCCAGGTAGAAGAGGAAAATTCTTTTTGGTATTTTGACTTACTGCTATTAAAACATAAAGTTTTGCCAGCTCAAGTATTTACACATATTTATAGCAGTGTGATACTTGTCTCACAAAAAGCTGAGTTTTAATATTATCAAGCTTTACCTTAATGTTTCTTCACCATATTTCAGTAGAAATGACTAAAAATGTCAAGACACTAGTTTTTCCTTGAGAAAGTGAAGGATGAGCACATTCACATTAGTGCTTAAGTTGTTACTAATAGCCTGAAGCACAATGTGATTACTAAGATACTTATTTTGTAGTGGTTAATTTCATTTAAAACACTAATTCTTTATCAGCTGTAACAACTACCTCACTAGGAAATTTGCAGGATTTACACATGAGTTTTGGTGGCTTTCCTGAATGGGACAAAAATGTTAAGTTCCTCAGAGGGAAAAATGCCAGTAAAACAAGACATAAGATATTACAAATAAGATACAAGGCATAATAAGACTTAAGAAGACATAATAAAACACAGTAAAACTTAATCCTCTGTTAATACAGCTCAAAAGTGTGCTGGGGCCACATTTGCAGAAAGCAAGGCAGAAACAGCTTTTAGAATTAAAAACTCTTCTGTCTTAGCAAAAGACAAGTTACATTTCTGGGGCAAAATCACCTGCTTGTGTCAAACTGCTACAGTGGATACAGGAGCTGCCAATTATATTTTATTTTCTATCAGATGGACTATATCAGGCATGTTTGAGCTGTTTCTCACAGCATCAGTTTCCCTCTGCAACTAAGCAACATAGTGTCCTTACACTTTAAATTTTCCTTTCAACAAGTATTCGACAAATATCATCACACACAGTAACAGCTATAAGTACTGTTTCCTTAAGGAAGCAATTTTTTTCCCCTTCATCATATAATTATGTAATATCCTGAGTTGTAAGGGATCCCTAAGGATCATTGAGTCCAACTGCTGTCCCTGCATAGAAAAACTCAAGAATCCCACAACATGCCTGACAGCACTGACCGAATGCTTCTTGAACTCTGTCAGGCTTCATACTGTGACCACTTCCCTGGGGAGCCTGTTCTGTGTCCAACCACTCTCTGGGTGAAGAACCTTTTCCTGACATCCAACCTAAATCCTCCCTCAGATCAGCTTTTCATGGTTTCCTTGGGTCTTGCCAGTGGTCAGCACAGAGAAGAGATCAGTGTCTGCGCCTCCTCTTTCCCTCCCAAGGAAGTTGTAACTGCAGTGAGGTCTCCTCTCAGTCTCCTCTTCTCCAGGCTGAGCAGACCGAGTGACCTCAGTCACTTTTCATAATGCTTCCATTAAGACCTTTCTCCATCTTGATTGGCCTTCTCTTGATAACCTCCAACAGCTTCACACCTTTTTTTGTATTGTGGTGCCCCAAACTGCCCCAGTATTCAAGGTGAGACCACCTCAGTGAAGAGCAGAGCAGGATAATCCCATCCCTTGACCTGCTGGTGATGCTTTGCCTGGTGCCCCCCAGGACATGGTTGGCCCTCCTGGCTGTCAAGGTACTGCTGACTCATATCCAGTTTGCCACCAACCACGATCCCCAGATCACTTTCTGCAACCTATTTAGTCAAATAGACTGCAGTTCACAGTGCTTGTTCCCATGAATGATTGTTATTTAACCACATTTGAGTAGCATGTGGTACTCTAAACGAGGCATGATGCTCTTACATACCATTTTCTCAAACATAACTCTGTGTAGGAAATGCAGAAAATGTAGAAATGTAGAAAATTGTTGGCTCAGAGAACTCCTTAGATTACTCCCAGATAATCAAACATTTCCTCTGTAATCCACAAATAGTCTATACCGACTTTTTACAAAGAGTTTCTGGTACCTTGGAAATTCTGGAAGAAGCTTGATTCCTTTCCAGAATTATAGATAGTAACAACCCTTTGTTCTTTTAGAGGAACAAAAAAACTCCACAAAAACCAATAACAAAAAATGCCACAAGAACAACAAAAAAAAGAAAAACAAAAAACGAGGGGAAAGGAAATGTCATAGACGTGTAGGAGCACAGATCTACAAGTTAAATATTTATTTTGATTTGCAGAGACTGATACAAATATTCAGATAAACCCAGCAAACAGATTCTGAAATGTGTCAGGTGCTATGTATTCTTGAACTTTTAGTTTAAGCATCTGTCCTTCATTTCTGTCCAGTTACTGACAGCAGTTCTAACAATCCCTTTGAAGTGCCTTTTTAACGGCTTCTAGCATTTCTGGCTTATCTTCTTCTCTTCTGTTATTCTCAGAGCCACAAGGTTTTAATTTTGCATACATTTCAGTTACTGGCACCTGAGTCACACTCTACCTTCAGACATTTACATTTTACATATGTCTGTCCCTGGAACTCCCATTTCCAAAATAAATACAAGAAGAAAAATAAGCCTTATGGATTTTAAACAAAAGGAGGTCAGTGTTAAGTATCAGCATAGAAATATCCATTTGGATGTAAGAGATCAGATTCTGTATATTTAAGAGTACTTGTTTAAATCTTTCATTTTCATGTTTTGATTTTCATTGAAGGATGTGTATGAATAAGTAATCTTATTATTATTGATGTAATTCAGTTTCAGAGATTACTTCTCCTTAAGACTATAAAAGTCTTAAGAAGCCTAAGTCCTCAGTGACTGTTTCTTTACAAAAAATACAAGAAAGTATGCCTGCATTTTATTTCATTCCATTCTATCTGTTTTGTACCAACATCCCCAATGATAATTTTCTTAATACAGCATTTTCCTTTCTGTTAAACTGAACTCACAGGGTTCCCTAGATAATGCTATGTATTTCATGACACTGTAAAAGATGTGAAAAATTAGATACTTATCTTTATAGTATCTTTATAATAATAGCCTCTAGTATTGAGAGTGAAGAAGAAAGCAAATCTGACGTACACAATAAGCGAAACATTATGAACATTGAAGTGATTTTGTATATTTGCAACATCTACAGGATGTTAATGCTTGGGCAATGTGTAAGGTAGTAGAGGTATTTTTATGATTCTACACATTCAGTACAGACATTTATTTCAGCATTTGTTGAACTTTTAGTTGAATTGCTCTACTTTCAAGTACAGATATTAATTTCACAAAGTCTATAAAGAATAAGTTGCTGTGCCTGTTATTTTTATCAGATCGTATTTCACCAGTTGCAGCTTGATTATTTTTACCACCAAACTTATCTGTAAACTCAAGTGGAGAGAAAGAGAACCGCTAATCTTTAAATAGATTTTGAGAGTGGATGGGATCAATAATTCTCTGGAAAGTTTTTATCCAGGAGTGGTCCCTTTCCTTCTGAGGGAAATGCCAGAATAGAAATATTCCCTTTAGTTTCTCCTCTCTTTGGACATGCTTTCCTGTGTGGTAGATCCACTTCAACAAATAGAACAGAGAACCACCCTTAGCCAGACATACGGAAAAACCTAGCAAGGGAGCACGGTCTCCTGGAAGGCAAGGAGTGAGGCCTGACCCCTGTAGATAAAGAGGACCTGCCACCTCAGTGTCCCAGGAGTGTTCTGCAATGAGAAGCATAATGTCAGACTTGTCACTACCTCTGCCAGCTTTGCTAATAGATCTCAATCATGAGTTCAGGGCTTCCCTGAGTGTTGGCAGACCTGAGTCAGTGAGAGTTGTACAAAGTCTTCTGACTTCTGTTTTCTAAGCACCATGACTTCAGGCAGTTATAAATTCAGGCCATGGGATCACTGAGTTGCACTGTTAACATGCTTAAATTCCTTATCCAGTTACTGGATAGACAATCCTGCAATGCAGACACCGTGCAGCCCTTGCAGGGTGCTCACATCTTTCCACTGGCAGCACAAACAAACAAGGAACCCGCATCAGGCTCAGAAAATCACCCAGCCAGAACATGGATCTGTTAGGACACAACACCTAAGGTTGCCATTGGTAGCAGGTGATCAGAAGTCACTACTTAGACGCATTAGTGACCAAGATATCTCTGAAACTGTGACTCATTTCTTCTCACACTTCTAAAACATTTTTCATATTTTCTTCGTAATCATGAGGAGATTCTGTTCTTGCTCCAAAGGAATGCATTTAGAAACAGGTCCATCATGTTCATCAAAATTAGCAGAAGGCCCTTGAAGTCCGTTAGTATTAAGAAAAAAAAAGTATTCCTAGACAGACACAAGGCATTTCTTTCACAGGTGAATATGAAATGTCAGTCATAGGAGTAGAACACCATGAGGATAAAGGTAGGAGTGGTTTCTACGATTTCCATCCTTTTTCCTTTTGTGATTTTGTAGGAATTTGACTGTAGCCCAGAGTAGGAACAAAGAAACAAAGAAAGGACATGTGAGGTATGAGGATGACAGTGCCGCTAGGCAAAGAAAAGTTTTATGCATTTCTCCTTATACTGGACCTCACCAATCTGCTGCTAACTTAATTCTGATTGAAAGATCCTCTTTTGACTGAGGCATTTTCTCTTAGAAGCTATTAGAGTGAATTCAAAGATTCTGGAATCTAGGACTAGGTAAGTCTGAAGAAGTCTCTTCATACAAGTCCACAGACCTTAAGAGAAAATCACAGTCTGCAAAGACATAGAGTATGTCTCATGTGCACCCAGAAAAAATTGCACGGATTTTGGAGACCACTGCTGTTGATAGCCAGTATTCTCTCATTTGCAGAAATGCAAAATGTCTTATTTTAGAGACATTTTCTAGTCCACCATACATGCACTTCCCATCTCAGCTTCATTAGGTCTCTGTCATCTGCTGGGGTTTATCAAGATTTAAAATTTTACAAGAGCTTTCTTTTTAAGCAAAATACTTCTAAAGTTCTTAAAGGAACAAGTGTTCAGCAATATCATAGTAACTTCTGGAAATCTGCTGTCTTTGTTTGACATTTCTTGCCAATTTAATTTAAAATCTCATTAATTGTTGAAGTTTCTAAAATTATAAATAAATAATTGTTGAAGTTTCATAAATTTAAAACACACACCTGATAGTGATTAAAACACAGGAAAAGTTAAGAATTAACTTCTTTGTTGGAGTTTTGGTGTTCTTTCCAGCAGGTATCAATCACATCTAAAGCAGAGAAGAAAAGTCAACTCTCTGATTGGTTTTAAGTGCTGCCATATCAGGAAAGAGAAGAAATCAGATTCTGACAAACACAGATTTTCATTTCACCTGTAAGAGTGCAAGTATTTAGGGGTGACCAGATGGCAGCAGTAACTTTTAAACAGATGCTTTGATAGTGATATTATGTGTTTGGCATTAATCAGCTCTATCCACTTTCTGCAGATGAGTCAAAGTCATAGAGATTAGCACCAAAAACATTTTGTCATAACCAATGAGTTGTTTGAGGATATATTGGATTTCTCACATTTTTCTGAGCATCTGAATGAAGTCTTAAGACAGTGTTCCCTGTATAGAGTGAGATGATTTACATGCCAGGCCCATTGCCCTACATAGTTATCAGATTCCTTAGTGCTTATGTGCCTGTCTTTATTGACATGGAGGGTCACAGGCTTCATCCACTATTCACATGCTCAAATATTTGTGAATAATCCTGTTTTATCTAGTTAGCTATTTATCTAAACCAGGAACTGATTATATCCAAACATTAACCTACTGCTTTGGTATTATGAAATGCTGGATTGTTTCAAAACATGAATGTGCTCAAATAAGTAAGATTTTTTAAAAAATTCTTTTTCAGATCATTCTAGATGGAACCGCAGGCAGCCTGTTGTGTGCTCATGACATCTACCACAGCTTACAACAGCTCAGTGGGGAACTCAGCTTCTCAAAATGTCTAAACTGACTCATCAGTCCCTGGAGGGAGGAAATCAGATGCATTTTACTTTATCACTTTTAAGTAAAGATTAATATTAGGGAGAGCTTGTGTTTAACACATTAAAAAAGAACTTGAGATGCAGTATTGGGGATTACAGGCAGCCTTTGCACTGAGATGTGAGTAACACCATGGCTTCCAATAGTCAATAACTGCTACAACTACTCTTGATTTTAGAATTAAATATATTTAGATGCATTATTAGAGTAAGGAATTTTATAGGGAATAAATGCTTATTCATCATATTGATGGATGATACCACATAAGCATGAACTAATAATGTATGTGAAAAGATACTTGTCACTTTTCCTCTGTTATTTAAAAAGATACACTTGAAAAGCTTTAAATTGGGCCTCGCTGAAAACATTTATTTAAAATTGTATGGTAACACTCAGTATCTTGCTGGTAAATACATACAAGCAAAACTGGGAGTAGCAGTTTAGTACGACCGAGGCCTGTAAAAACCAGCCTTCATACAAGGGTGGTTTGGGGTTTTTGTGTGTTTTGAAAATATCTGGAACTGTATAATGGCTGTAGAATTTTGTCTAAGGGCAAAGAACCGTGATCCACCTTTACAACTGTAAGCACAGGAAGAATTCACCACAAAGAACTGCAAGTCAATTTTAGGGGGCATACAAGCCTTAAAATATAAAAGTGTATGTGCTTACACTCATGAACACCTTTCTAGCTGCAAAAAACAAACACTTGTGTTACTGATTGTCTGCTTGATATATACAAATAAAAGCATGCACAGTAGAACTGGATATCTGCCAAAAAAATTCCCTTAAATGTGTGAGATTATTGGAGATTACAGCTGCCTTAGCTGTAGCTACCCTCAAACAGCGTAATTCCTTGACACTGATGAGTATGTTACGCATCCTAATGTGTGCCATAATGCCAACAGTGCTCAAGAAACAGTTGCTCTGTAAACGTTATTCCACAAACTACTGCCTTCTACCTATTTTTGTGAGGAATTAGCAAAAATAGTTTTCTCTAATGCCACCTTTGAATTAAAGAATTACAGGATCGTTCATAAGCCCATGAATAGTAAGAGACACCACTTATGTTCTCTGTTTTCATTCAGTTAAAAGATAAAGAAAATATGTCTATAATGTCTCTACTACAGCTCTCTGCTGCCTTGTAGATTGTCATCCTCAGAGCTGAAACAGTGTTCTGAAATATCTGAAGTCCTTTTACTTAATTGTAAAAATTTCTCAATCTGAAAAGTTGCATCATGCTTGAAGAGTCAAATGACAATTTAGTTTCCTTATGTATAAAGTTGGAACAATCTTAGCGTCTTCCTGAATTCTCAATGCCCTGTCAAGATCAGCATCCAGATGAAGCTGAACTAGCATCTGGATTACACTGTACTCTAAGCATCTTGCTAAAATTAGCCCTTGTCTGACACTAGCATCTGGACGACAAGAAACTACATGGAATTTGATTTTTGCCTTCAGGAAAAGAGGAGTGTTTCACAATAGAGCATCTATGTTAAATAGTGAAGCGCTGGACTTCTCTTTTGACACTGAGTCTGCCAGTAACAAAAATGTTCTTTCCATAACTAGCTGTACATTGTGTCCTTTTTTATCAGCCTCTCTCAAGACCACAGCAATATTTACTTCGCTGACCTTCATATTTCATTGCTTTAACTCAGGAACAAAGCTCCATGTTATAAAAACTCAGGCAGTTGTAAAACTCTGCAGCACTATGTATTTAGCAACAGGTCATGTTGATAACTTTGCCCTGGAGTTCAGGTGGCTATGCACTGAATGCAGAGTTTGATTTCAAAGTCTGTCCTGATAATCAAAGCTCTTTTTGAAACAGGATTTAAGCACCTGAGTGTCATCCCTCTAAATTCTACTACAGCTGTAAAATCCTTGGCAAATGAAGGAGTGTCCCAGGGCAGGCATAACAGAACTTGTGCAGACAGGGGACTTAAACTTTGTAATTTGCTCTCACAGCATAAGGAACAGGGCTTGTAAATAAACTCTCTTTTGATCTGCCTCTTCCCAAGACTGTTACATATACACACAAGTATACACACAAACACACTCTCACATGCACACAGACTCAAATATGAAGCTACATCTCATAAAAGCTGGAGGAAGTGATACGTTTAATTATTTTTAAGAGATTAGACACTGTGCTAATAGAGGACAAATTTTTGTTCTTGACATTCTAATTATTTATTTCCCTTTAGCTTCACTGCACTAAAATGCATTGTTTCTAAAGTTGAAAGTACGCCATTATGCAATATATTAACTTGGTTTTAAAAATGTGAAGTTTGACATTTTATGACAGCTGGAGCAATTTCCATGCTTGAACAATAAAGAGTTTTCTTACCACTTTTATTTCTGTGTAACTAGTAGTCTTATTCTATGTCCCAGTTAGAACTTCCTACAGACAGTTTCTTTTGTGTTGCAGAATCTCAAGACTGCTTTCCTAAGGAAACAGTATTTTAGCAGTTGTGTACTCTATCCATCTATCTGTCAGACCCACATTGAGCCCACTGTTCCATTTCAGAAAAATTGGACAAGAGCTAGAAAGCTCTAAGACAATTTAAGTTCTTCATGAAAATTGGCAATTGCTGAGTGACAGATGTCAGAGAAAGGCATTCCCTGAGGAAAAAGTTTGGGGGGTATATTCTGAGATGCTTGTGTGGATGGATGGTGCCCAGGATTACAGTGGTCTGAAGAGGGGCAGGGACCTGACCCTGATCCATATGAAACTAGACACTATTAATTTCTGCACCACCCCCCCCCCAAAAAAAAAGTTATTTATTTCTAACAAACCGTAGTGATAAACTTGTATACGTAAGGGATGCAGAGCTGGAAGATGTTATGTATTTGTGCAGTAGTAATTTTCAAAAGGAGGGAAAACTAACAATTCCTAATAATAATAATGACAGGTATGTGTTGCTGTTGCATTGACAGAAAAGTAAGGACACACACTCTTAAGTTTTCATGCAGGAAGACTTTTTTTGGTGAACGTAGTTGTTTTTAACAATTTCATTGGCTTAGACTAAGTATGAGGTCATCTTAACTTATTTTGAGAAAGACTGAAACTTGTTTTAAGAAAGGCTCTGACTTGTTATGAGAGAGACTCTAACTTGTTATGAGAAAGACCTTAGCTTATTTTGGGAAAGACTCACTTATTATGAGAAAGACTTGGTTTATTGTGAGAGAAGGACTTGTTATCGTGTGAAAAGCTTCACCGCAGGTGTTTCTTCAAGGTTCTTTCTCAGGCTGTTTATTCCTCACTCTGCTGCTCAGCTCCTTGTCAAAGACAGAACCCCCCCAGGCTAATCCTTAGGCCTTTAAATTGGCTACCATAGATATGCAGGTATTTGCTACTAAGATTATGAATTTCTAGCAAAGTCTACTTGGATGGAACAGCCTGAATATCTTCCTTTACATTCTGGAGGTGCTTGTACCTCTTCAGAAATCTTGTTCCTCAGGTTTATGTGTCATGCTCTTTAGTGACCTCTGAACTAGTTTTGGCAAACTGAATGAAGTTAAGTGTTTGGTAATGTATCTATTGAATGAATGACTACAGGAAAAACCTCTAGCACATTTGTTATTGCTTTCACTGCTCGTGACAGCCAGTATGACATGGACAGAGAGGGAAAGAACATCCTCTTAGCCCTAGCTGGGTTTTAGAGGACTTACCACTGGGGGATGCTGGAAGGAAAACCCATGCAAAGCACACATGGCCCATTCTACAGCAGCTGTCTGTCTGAAAAGTGGAGACTCCACTTCCACAAGCATTAAAATTATTCTTACAAAACAAAGTGTCTGCAGCTGTTTGAATATATTCAATTTGCTTCTGAAATTTTGAAGTCAATGGTATTAGTCTATTTCAGCGATTTGCTCTGCATAAGCAGAGTGGGAAAAAGTGCAGAAAAGTAAATCTATGATAATTAAAGCACGTTCTAATGAAAGTGTGGACAAGAAAGCTTGCTCCTCTCAGTGGTTTTGTGTAAAAAAAATTTCAGCAATTTGTATTCGTAAGACAGCCACACTTACTTTTTCTTTTCTGAAGCTTCTTCCTCAAATTTTGTAATTTGGAATTCATGAAATGAATTATATGACTCTACTACGTAATCACTGATGAGGGTTCAGGCGTTGCAAGCAAGATGCAAGCGCACAGAGATAGAATCTGGGACCAGATATTCAGTCAGACTACACCAGGTAGTGTTTTCATCTGACACGTCACACAAGTGACATGTTCTCTCACCATTAGTCTGGAGTGTTCCTCTGGATTATCAGAATTAACAGCTGTGGTCAGCTGGGCTCCAAATCCGAGGACTCAGTTTTATGAAATGTTACAGGGGTGGTGTGTTTACCTCCTCCTCCCCTGCGAATGCAGCCAATAGCATTAGCATTTTAAACACAAAGGTACCACTACCGATTTCAGGTACCACCTTACATAAGGTCATGATAAAGAAAGTCTAGTGGATGTAAATAATTGGATCAGTTAATTCTTTACTGGTTATTAATTAAACATCACAAGAAGGCATTATTCACAGCCTTCAATAAGGAGTAGAAATGAACCGCTGTCCTAGATTGCAACTGCATTAGAAGCAGTATGTGCATCCTTTTGGGTGGAAAAAGGCTACATTTGGAGATTTTCTTAAGAAAAACTGCTGATATTGTCATGCATTGCCAGTCGTGCAACTGGTGAAATGATTTAATGAATCATTTAGTGTTTATGTAGAAATGTTTCCAGTTACTTTGTAACAGATCGTTTCAAGCGTATTACATAGGGAGTTTTTAAAGTCCACTACTTAACTTGAAAAATGTAGAGCTAAGGACGCCTGGTTGTCTATGGATTTGTGTGTTGAAATTTGCCTCATCTATTAGAACTCCTTGGTGTCTAAAATGAGGATTACTCTGAAGCATTTTTCTAACTGCAGTCACCCTTTTCCATGAAGAATTTTCAAGTACTCTGTGTTCAAAACAAAATTTGGCTGTGGTTGGCCAAGGATTTTAAAACTTATTACAGTGGGAATTCAACCCTACTCCATATTTTTATCCTATAAGCATACCAGGCTAAAATGTGTATATTTATTAATTTAATTCTGTATGAACTAACCTGTACTTTAATCCAGTGGGGTATATTGCACTGCAGTCATGGCAAATGGGACATGAAGACATGTCATATGTCACAAACTGAACACATCTCAGAATAATTAGTGTCATTTGACAGACACTTGTGTCATCTTCCTGTCTATCAGGTGTATGTCCAAATCAAGAACTGTAGTAGGGGAGGGGTTAGTACCTACTGAACATTTTGTAAGTAGATTCATTTGCAAAGTAAGATGCAAACTGTAAGTAACATTCCATACCATTTATGTTATGAAAAATTTAGATTTTTCCTGTAGACAATGAGTGTCAGACTATCTCTGTTCTCTGGCAGACAGCTAGTCTGTCAGAGGCTTCCTTCTGGGAGCCACTGATGAATCACTTCATGCTCCGTGCCTCAGTATTGTTTCTAGAGCCTTAAGATATAATCTACTCATTTAAATTTACATTTTAAATACATATTACACATTACCATAACATGGCATTTGCATGATCTCAGAATCAAATACTATTCCATACTCAAGCTTGCCGTAGTAGTTGACGCTGATTTGTTTTCCAAAGACCAAAATAATTCAATATAAATAGATCATACACAAAGTACAGAGAAGCAGCTCCATGGTCAAATAAATTACAAAACAGACCATTCAGAAGAGAGCTGTAAATTTTTGAAACCTCCAATGTTTTTGAATTCCCAGATCTTCTGTTACCTACTGCTTTGTGCAATCCAGAAGTTAATGGTTATACAGAATGAGGCATTTTTTTGTTAGCAAAGGACTTAGTTATGTTTAATTACTCTCCTGGCAATCTAGTTTGTGATAGTTTTCCTTCAAGGCTAGAAAGTAGAGAGAAAAATCCTCTTATCGGTAAAGACTAGAGAGAGCCTTTGGATTGTTACACGGGGGCAGGGAAGGGCTGAATGGCTCCAGCCTCTCTCATCTCCTGAGACGCTCTTAGCAAAGCTCTGTAGGGGAGAGAGCCGCTGCTTCAATCCCTGCCTGCAGCCGGAGGCTGTCGCTTCCCAAGAAAAGCTCAGGAACAAGGTGAAGAATGGGAAATAGGTGCTGGAGCGAGGCCTCCCGAGCAGGAGCACTGTGTGCCTGCGGCAGCCGATGCCTGAGCAGGCACTTATTAATAATGATGCAACCCACCCCCCGCCCAAACATTTCTGGATAGCTTGCTTACAATTTAAAAAAGGAAGTCAGGATCGGTCGTTTATTCTTTAATTTATTTAACATGGACTGGATAAACGGCAGCTCGCAGGCACTCAGAGCACAGCCCTTCCCTGCGGGAGCTGCACCTTGCTGCCTCTTCCAGACCTTCCCAAAACGTCGGGAACACCAGGACATTTGTGGAGGAGTCAGTCTTTTCAAACTATGTTTCTCGTCAGAACCTCACCAGACGCGGTACTTAGTACTGTTAAAAATAAGCACCTGTTGTGCTTTTCAGGCTTTCAAGCGTCTCCTTTTCCTCAGGCTGGTCCCACGAGGGAACCCCGCCAGATTCCCAGCGAGCCAACCCCGCCTTGGTGTTTCCAGCCTGCCCGGCGGCACCGGCTCCAGCGGGGGACACACCACAGGCGCCACTTCCCCAATTACGGCGGCACCGTCCCGCACGGGGACATTCAGGGGCCACCGAATCCCTGTGTATCGCCCTAGCAGCCTACCTTCAGTTTCGCTAACACACCATTACCGGCTCATGCGA